>JARFIW010001248.1:2277500-2877500 GCA_036346225.1 Platerodrilus igneus | reverse complement strand
TATACTGATGGATTCATAGATTGCAGAAATAAAGTTTTTACATACAATCCTTGACCGATATCGGTCATGGATACAATGTTTTGTAAATAACCAACAATACAGGTTAACCCATTAGGTAGTTGATACCTTAAATGAAAGAGGGCACACCTTATTTAACTTTTGAAATAAACAACATGGCGAGGCCAACCTTTGAAGACCCGTATTTTATGTCATTTAAATCTTTTATAATTTTTTTAGTTTCGATTGTGTGAATTTTAGACAGAAACCGCGTGTGTTGTGTTTACGTTTTACAGAAATTCGTCAGTGACTTAAATAGTGAAAGTGTTGTTAGGTGCCACTTTATAAAACTCAGTGTTTACATGGTACATTTAAGAAGTATTTATTTACATAATCTTCGGCAGCAGGGAAGCTTTGGTAAGCACCTAAATTTACCACTAATCATTGTTACCTTTGATTTATACGAAGTTTAACGAATTGCACAAACATCCAGAGTCCTGCAAGTTATTGTTTTAATACCGTTGACTTAAAAGTTTACGTGTTATTTACTTAAATTTCATGCAATGTCACTGACTTTTAAAGGTTATTTAGTTTATGTGGTTGGTAATTAAAAACTAGCGATCAAGTGGAAGGTAGATGTGCAAAACAAGCAAGCAATTGTGTTTTTTAAGCTACTCTACCTCCTAGATCTAATAATTATAAATAGTAAGGGTTGGTAATATTTATGTTTACGTCTGAAGAAAGTTTCACAGTCGACCAAATCGTTGATCAGGTGGTTTGTGGAATAAGTAATAACGAACTGTGCTGTTGGTGACGTTTTTCACCAGCTGTTTGCCAAAAATGATGGTTTTTATTTAGTAAATACTTTTTGACTAGCTGCGGTACGTAATCAGAGCTCTTCTTGAAACTGGGACTCTACAAACCATGTATTTACATAGGATATATAAACTGATTTTGGTATCTTAAGAGAATTTTGACTTTTGTACCTCGTAAAAATTTGGATATGGTGCACTATTACAGACTGCTGGAAAACCATTGCAGGACGATTTAAACTGCAGGAGTGTATAAAAATTAATCATAAAAAAAATATAGGTCTTACACTATTTTTCGAATAATTACTGTTTTCATATAGTACTAATCTAACCTCAAATCGTGGAAAATAAGAGGTTCAAGGTCATACACCGAATGATATGAAGGTGTGGCGTTTGAATAAATATTTGACCCTCAGGGTCTTAACAGCACACGTCGAGTCCAGGGAAAATATTTGGTCCGGACCTAATACTATTTTATTCATCCGGAACTATCCTTGTTAAAAGGTTAAATATCCTTGTTACAAAAGATTAATTCTTTTCTTTTAGGAACCATGTTCTTGACGATGTTTCTAATGCGTAGTGTAAAAAATAAAGAAAATAGGTTTAAAATAATGCTTTTCTAGTCTTTTTATTAGCGAATGATTTATTTATATTAACAATTATTGCTAGTTCACTAAACAACCGTTCCGCTGACCCACGGTTACAGGAATGGTACTGAATATTAGTAGTAAAACTATGCGACTTTGGACTCAATGTAGGTCAATAGACTAAAAACTATGCGGCTTTGAACTCGGTGTAGGTCAATCGAATAAAAACGACATCACTAGGGCCGCGCCAAGCAATGCGGCCGCCTGTGTGCAAAATATAATACTACGTCCCATTTTAATATTGTCACTAAACATTTATACATAGGTAGGTATACATAAATGAAATTTAAATATACACTAATACTTACATGCAAATTTGAAACTAATTATATCTTACATCTTAAGCTTAACATATCTGCATAATAACGACATCCAAAAATTAACAATAAAAAATACAAATCCATAAAGGAAAAAGTAAAAATTCAACACAACGTTTAAAAAAGAGAACAATATAACCTATTAAAAACATTCTTTTCTTGCCTTTTTATCGGCAAAATCTTTAATTAATTTCGTCGAAAGAAAGGGAATTGATGAGGTCATTTTCTATAGATATAATTGACTAGAAGCGGTTTGTAGTCCCTACGGGACTACTTTGAGCGCCTCTACTCGCTTTGAGCCCTACTCTCTTTACACCCCGTCCTCTCTACGCCCCGCCGCCAGTACTCCACACCCCCTTGTGCGCCACGTCCCTTCTACGCACGCCATTTCTACGCCCGCCATTTCTACGGCCCACCATTTCTACTCCTCGAACTCTCTACTCACCACCCTTTATACTCCTAGCCCTCTCTACATCCCGCATTTTATGCGCCACGCCCTATCTACGCCCGCTCTATCTGCGTCCCGCCCTCTTTGCGCCCCGCCTTCTCAACGTCCCGCCCTCTTTGCGGCCCGCCTTCTCAACGCTCCGCCTTCACTTCACCCCAGCAGAATTAATTAAAACTACTTTGAGAAATTGCGCGAATCGAGATCACTTCGCCCTAGTAGGCTTTGTCCAAATCGCTTCAGGGAGTTGATCGGATGAAGACCATTTCGTCATAGTAAAGTTTGTCAAAATCACTCCGTGGAGTTGATTGGATCAAGATCAATTCGCCCTAGTGGACTGTGTCGAAATAACTACGTGGATTTGGTCGGATCAAGATCATGTCGCCCTAGTAGACGTTGTCGAAATCACTTAGGGGGAGTCGATCAGATCAAGATCACTTCGATGTAGTAGTTTTTGTCGAAATAATTTCAGGGAGTCGAAATTACTTCGAGGAGTTGACAGGATCAAGACCACGTCCCCTTGCAGACTTTGTCGAAATCACTTCGGTGAGTCGATCGGATGAAGATCACTTCGCTCTAGTGACTTTGTCGAAATCACTTCGGGGAGTCGATCGGATTAAGACCACTTCGCTCTAGTGACCTTGTCGAAATCACTTTGGAGGGTTGATCGGATCAAGACCTCTTCGCCCTAGTAGACTTTGTCGAAATCACTTGGGAGGTAATTGCATCAAGGTCACTTCGCCCTAGTAGACTTTGTCGAAATCACTTCGGGGAGTCGATTGCATCAAGATCTCTTAGCCCTAGCAGACTTTGTCGAAATCACTTCGGGGGAGTCGGTTGGACCAAGATCACGTTGCCCTAATAGCCTTTGTCGAAATCACTTCGGGGGAGTTGTATGGATCAAGACCACTTCGCCCTAGTAGACTTTGTCGGAATCACTTTGGGGAGTCGATTGCACCAAGATCACTTCGTCCTAGTAGACTTTGTCGAAATCACTTCGGGGGAGTCGGTTGGATCAAGATTACTTCGACCTAGTAGACTTTGTCGAAATCACTTTGGAGGATCGATCGGATCAAGACCACTTTGCCCTAGTGACTTTGTCGAAATCACTTCGGAGGATCGGTCGGATCAATATCACTTCGGCCTAGTAGACTTTGTCAAAATCACTTCGGAGAGTTCATTGGATCAAGGTCACTTCGCCCTAGCAGAGTTTGTCGAAATCACTTCGGAGAGTCGATCGGATCAAAAATCACTTCGTCCAAGTAGATTTTGTTGAAATTACTTTTGGAAGTCGATGGGATAATGACCATTTCGCCCAAATAGACTGCGTTTAAATGATTTCAAGAAGTTTCTCGGATTAAGACTACTTTACCCCAGTAGACTTTGCCGAAACATCAATTGGTAGTTAATCGGATCAAAGCAACTTCGCTCTAGTACATTTCGTTAAAACGGCTTGGAGTAGCCTAGCGTATCTAGATCACTTTGGCCTAGTAAACTTCATAGAAAGAATTAAAAGCTGTATACAATGTAAATAATGGAAATGTAGCTTATAAATATTTTACAAACATAGCATTGGAAGGGTTTTTTTAGCAATGCGAACAATATTAGTTACGTAGATATAAAAGAGCAACGGATAATATATACAGTGGTTAAATAATCGAATGTAATAAGCAGTAATTGTACAAAATCTTAACCAACTGTTGTTTAACAGTTCAAGTCGTGTTTCTGAATGTACCGGGGTCTGTGAAAGTTATTAAAATCAGCTGATCGCTTAGCTTAATTTAAGTGCTAAGAATACCCTTGTAAATACATTTACAGATAAGTTAGACAATTACTGGTTTTACCTTCTCAGCCTTATTTTTACGAATCAACTCCGTGATGCCTCTATTGAAAAGTGCATAAGTTTTGTTTTGTGTGACGAATGGAATAGAACAAATAAAATCCATACATGCTAACCAATCAAAATTAAGTAATATTGATTAATTGGTAATGTAGCCAATGTTAAATATGAGCCAATATTACTTATGAGCCAATATTACTTACGAGCCAATGTTACATTTGAGCATATTTTTAATAACGCGTTTGCTAATTGCAACTTATCTTAAACATAACCTTCGCCTGAAGTGCATGCAACTAATTTAGGCGAAAAAGGACGTTTCCCATGCCGCAGTATGCGTTTAACATTTCTCAATTTAAATACAGAAATGAGTGTAAGACGTATTTGTAACCGGTATTGAATGTAGGTATTACGGTCAGAAAGTTTGTGATTCAGCACATATTTGGTATTTTATAAGGATTTTTAGTTAATGTAGGTAACCGTTTGGTTTTACCTTTTATGCCAAACCTTTACAAAACTACACCATGCGGCCTCGCTCCTACCATGTATTAGGTATGCTCGTTAAGACAAAGTTGCCAATTACTCTTAATGTAAGTAAGGAAATATAAACTTATTGTAGACAGTTGTATAGCGTTTTTAAATTTTGTTTGAGTATTTTTTCTTTTGGATGTTAATAAAATTTCAACTAAAAATAAAAAAGTATTTGTATATGTGATTATGAGTACTTAAGTTGAAAATGCGTACGCATTTTTTCAATTGTTTTTTATTCTTGACTTTAGATGTTTGTTAAAGTGAAAGTAATCAGGAGTGGATCCTAAAGAAATAAATATCAAAGAAATGCAGGACCTTTCCTACGTCTGCATTTAAGAGAAATGAAATATAGAACAAATTAGAAACCAAAACGCTAGAAATGTTAAGGTTGTCAATTACTGTTTATGTAAATAAGGAATAATCAACTTACTGTTGACCGTCGTATAGCGGTTATAAATTTCGTTTGGCTATTTTAATGCATATTAAATGTTAATATAAGTAAATACGTTTCTGCAAGTTGGACAATATCTGAAAAGTAAACGTTGCAAATGGTTTTTGGAGTAAATATAATTCACAAATTATAGATTGTAAATCGCACTGAAGTATATGAAAAAAAGTGTTGGTTTATTTAATGCATATTGTTAAATAAATGCTATTTCATGTTTTAAAAAGCAACATAAAATTAAATTAAAAAAATGAATTGTACGGGGCATCGAACCAACGGAGTTACGATTCGTAACCAGAGACGTTAGGCTTGCGCTGTCGAGGTGATGTTTATTGAAATCGCGTTGGTCGTATACTTGCTATGCTTAATGCCACATAAGAAATACATCGTTTTAGGAATAAATCACGGTCTATTGTAATTGTTCGGGCGACTCCGTAAATGAACGTCAAATGTAATAAGTAATTATTTTTCAAATAAATAGCTGGTGTATATTAAAAAGCGATGTTTTCGTATAATTGTAGTCAATTATCGGTACTCGTAAATATTAGACGAATTATAAATTTAAATTTGAGAAATTTTAAAAGAAATGTATAATCATAGATTTTGAAGGTACATATTCGTTCGCTTCCGCCGGTTTTCGCTACCTGTGTTTGCGTTTCTCGAAGTAATTATACAAATTGTAATACCTGTTTTAAGAAAATACTATAGTACCAGCTTGCAAACTGTTAATAATTCAGGTTTTAGAATACGAATAGCGTTGTTTGGTATATATTAGAAATTTTTTTACGCCCGAATACGAATTTTAGAAACCAACTCGATCTTTCTTCTCTCTCGTACCAACGCTAACGGAACAGTTGCCGATCTCGTCGCACGGCCCGTTCGGTTTTTTAGATCGGAAATTTTTGAGGGATCCAAGCTTTTTTAACACGTTAATGAATACGTCGCTTCAAATTAATCTTTTCTCGGAAAATTCTTATTCCTCCGCAATTTATCGGTTTTCCGCGATAAAAACCGGCCTATGCAACGCACGCAAAAATTCTCCACCTAACCACCACCCGCCCGTGCCCCCAACTCCGAAACCTTTGGACGCAAATCCCAAAAAGCGATCGATTCGCGCCTCTCAACTTTAACAAAAAGAAGGGCTTACAAAAATTATAGTTATTAGAAGATAAATTGCTGAGTCTTTCCTGAGCCATACTCGATCTTAAAAAAGTTTTTATTAATTTCAGTTTTGAGAAAGACCTTTCCCCTGACGATACGGATACTGGTGCCGTTAAAAAAATTCGTATAGCTACTGCAGTATTTGGAAATGTTGAAATTAATTGATTCTCAAAAATGTATTTGAGAATTGACTTAGGGTCTAAATCCTTTTGCTCTAATAAGTGACATTTTAAGCATTTAATTTCATCAAATAAGTCGTTTGCGTTAATATCTGATTCTCTACATGATTTATCTTTCATTTAGGGTCTATTATTGATTCGTCATTGCATTCGTAATCAAACTTTTTTCTTTGACGAACAATTTGTGTAGATAAAAAATTAAGCTCAATTTCTAATTCTTCTGATAGTTCCCTCGCGTCCACAAGAATTTCATTAAATCCCTTATCGTTTTTTAAGCCTGTGAAGAAAGTTTTATATTGCTTATGCAGTCCAAACAAGTTTTTAGCTTTATACTTCGATTCTGCATTAATTTACTAATAGAATTGATTTTGAATAATATACTATAGAGCATAAAACTTTGTAATTTTGAATTTTTGTTGCCAGCGATCGAGTCTAGTGTGAGGTAGTAAAATCTTTGACGAGAGCATCATAAACTTGACCAATCTGATATCTCAAAGGTTTTAGTGCGTCTATTCTACTGGACCAGTCTGTATCAAATAGTAGTTTTAAAGTGAAATCTGAAATGCACGTTTTTATAACTAACCATCGTTTTGTTGACGCAGAAAAAAACACATCTCTTGAACAACATCAAAAAATCCCGACATCTCAAAAGAAATTTCACTGCTTCATTAACAACTAAATTTAGCGAGTGCGCTGAACAAGGAACAAAAAATGGGCGCGGGTTTATGTTTAATTTTTGTTTTTGTAAGCCACTATGTATTCCACGCATATTTGCCCCATTATCATAGCCTTGACCACGTATGTTGTATATACTTACATTTAATTTTACTGACAAATGTCACATAGTTACATAAGCCAGCACCAGTAGAATCAGTTATAGAACAAAACTCAATAAAATGTTAACGAATTTCAACTCTTTTCGTAGGCTCGTTCAATAAAACAAATCTCAAAATGATACTTAATTGTTCAGTATAACTCACATCTCTGGTGTACATTCGAGATCTAAAATAGTGTTTTTGATTTTCAATCCGATTAAATTTATTAATTCATTTTGAATTTTATCGCCCAAATAGTTTTTCATAACAATATCACTGTTTTGATTTTTATGTGTGCGACGAACATGCTCATCTATTACAGAATCAAATTTTGAAAACGTTTCTATTAATATTAAAAAATTTCCATTATTATTGTCATATAGTTTGCTAGATTCAGACTGTACAAATTTCAGGGAAATGTGTAGGTTAGTTCAGAATAGGAAACAATGAGCGTCTAACCAGTTCCAGGACTGAAGACCTAATGATGATGATGTACCACGTAGAGCTAGACATTGGTGACATAAAAACTGTATTGCTGAAATTATTCGTTCAATGATACGATACCAGTATTTCTTTTCGACAGTCAATGAACGTAATTGACTTTGATTCAGAGTAACTCTCTTAGATATCATAGTTGACAAATTCAACCAAGATCCGATATTATTTTTATGTGAGTTACACTTTTCGTGCCTATTTAGCACTAGTGTCGTATTAAAGTTCTCAACCGTTTTAACAATATTAGAAGACACATTAACCTTTTTCTTTAATATGATCCTGGTTAACATTTATATCAATATCAGGTACATATGAGGAACAACTAGGGATGGCATTATCGGTATTCTCAGAAAAACATTTGATTCTGATGGCTTCACCTTCAAATATGTTTTCAAAGTATCAGTTAATCTTTTTTTTAGCTTCCATTCTCTGCTGTTTTTGTTGTCGGTACTGGTGGCCTGATAATCGCTTAATTTTTTCTGTCGTTAAGAAATCGAAGTTGTTAATCTTAATACCAATTTTGTATAGGTAGTTACCATTTTTTACAATCAATGAATTCACTTTTAAATCACTGCACTTTTCTCAATACTGAAAAATGAAGACCAATAAACTGAACAATTAACATTGAATTCCTCAGGTGAGTTCTTTTCAACTAACTGCAAACTCGAATACTATCAAGCAGCAACTGTGTACAAATTAATTGTTAACGGAATGCTTTTACCTTACAATTACCAAGAAATTGGTCGATAATAACATATTCTAGGAAACAACACAACTGACCTTATATAAACATTAAAATGTATAGGATTTCTTTTGAATACACATTAGAAGAACAGACAAGGGATCGACAGGTACACATTATTAGCTAAATACATTACTTTCTCTGAATTCAGGGGATGAGGTTTCTATGCTGTGCTGTGCTGTACTGTTTAAATTAACAAAGGATTATTCTTTGTTCTAAAATAAATCTTGTTCTAACCATTCTAATTATCTAAGGTAGAAACTCGCGAATAAAGTTACTTAATTATATATTTAAAATTTAAAATGATTGATTTTTGTTCCATTAGCGGAAGAAAGAGGAATAAAACTGCGAATTTTGCTACTCTACCTTTGTTTTTGGTACCTACCGGTACCCGCTTTTTAGTATGTACATGTGCCGGTGTCTCCATAGACAAATAACATAATTTTTGTTGTTTGTGGTTGTTCGTATCGAAGTAGTTCAAATCTTAATCTAGCCGTTTCGCCGCCATTTCATTTGACCGCCTGTGTGTTTACACACATTCGCCACATAGTTGGCGCGGCCCTGGACATGACTGCATTGGTTTTTTAGGTCAATCGACTAAAAGTGGTTATTTTGAACTCAAAATATGTCACCTGCCTTAAAACAGCGTTAGTTTGAACAGAAAGTAGGTTAACAAAACTTCTGGTGGTGCATGATTTTGCTAACCGCCTAGTAAGCAGTACAACCTACTAAAAAGCAGCTTACTTTGAACCCAATGTAGTTTAGAAAAACTGCTGGTGGCGCTAGTACAGTTGCATAATTTTGATAATCGTTCAGTTAGCAGTAAAAGTTGCGTTGCTTTCGACTCCAAGTAGCGCAAGCTTAGATTTAAAAATTCAAGGGGAATCGCATATGTTAGATTTAGATTGATTACTGACTTTGCAGAAATATGAATATACACAGTTAGCAAGATTTTTAATGCTGGTTTATCTAAATATTGCAGAAATAACAAAATCTTCAGAGAAATAAACAAACCCAGTCCGCTAGAATTACATCAGTGAAGTTACAGGCCGTTACGAAGCGGTCGCTAAATTTGAACACGCCTCTCTAAGACGTGTCTCTAAGTCGTGGCCTACTACTCTCTCAATGCATTATAGGCTACACCTATTAATCAGTACATTTTGCACGCTACTTCAGTCTGCATTATATTCTTATGGATTATTAATAAGCTCTCAGTTTTTCAATAACCGAAATACCATTCTGCAGTGTACCTATATATGACAATAAAAGAATAATATCGGCAGAAAGTGATTATTTTATTAAAATTTGTTATTTATCTTGCAGAAAGAAATATTTTGTGCATAATTACACATAAAAGTCCGACATTACAATCAAAAGTAAACGTTTTTGTTAAGATTTTCAAACATATATAAAATAATTTTTCCAAATGAAGCCACGCGTTTCTACATAACATAATTTGAAGAAACGTACATAAGAATTTGCTAACATAACAGCATCTTTTGAGTACCTTCCATACTGTATCCGCCGTATAAAATTTATCAATAATTACCTTAGGCCCACAAACACAACATATAATATTCCTAAAAATGGATTTTGAAATTTACTCCTCTGCCGAACACGTATATAACACGATTCAATAGCACCACTAAAAGAAGCTTTTTTCATACCTTACATAAGACTTCCGCTTTTCAAAAATTTTCAGCAATTAGCTTAGGTTTTCCAAAACAAAATATGTTTTTCATAAGAACGGATTTTGGAATATACTACTTCTGCCAAACAGTTATATAACACGGTACAACAGTTTCACTAAAAATTTTTTTTAATATCTTCCATACGACCTCCGGTCTTCAAAATTTGTCAGTAATTAGCTTTGGCTCACCAACACAACATATATTTTTCTTAAGAAAGGATTTTGAAATTTACTACCACTACCAAACAGTTATATAACATGGTACAACGGTATTATTAAAAAAATATTTTTTTTAATATCTTTCATGCGACCTCCGCTCTTCAAAATTTGTCAGTAATTAGCAGAGGCCTAACAACACAACATGTATTTTTCTTAAGAACGGGTTTTGAAATTTACTACCTCTACCAAACAGTTATATAACATGGTACAACAGTTTCACAAAAAAAATGTTTTTTTAATATCTTCCATACGACCTCCGCTCTTCCAAATTTGTCAGTAATTAGCATAGGCCCAACAACACAACATGTATTTTTCTTAAGAACGGGTTTTGGAATTTACTACCTCTACCAAACAGTTATATAACATGGTACAACAGTTTCACTAAAAAAATATTTTTTTAATATCTTCCATACGACCTCCGCTCTTCAAAATTTGTCAGTAATTAGCTTTGGATCACCAACACAACATATATTTTTCTTAAGAACGAATTTTGAAATTTACTACCACTACCAAACAGTTATATAACATGGTACAACGGTATTATTAAAAAAAATTTTTTTTTAATATCTTTCATACGACCTCCGCTCTTCCAAATTTGTCAGTAATTAGCATAGGCCCAACAACACAACATGTATTTTTCTTAAGAACGGGTTTTTGAATTTACTACCTCTACCAAACAGTTATATAACATGGTACAACAGTTTCACTAAAAAATATTTTTAATATCTTCCATACGACCTCCGCTCTTCAAAATTTGTCAGTAATTAGCTTTGGTCACCAACACAACATATATTTTTCTTAAGAACGGATTTTGAAAATTACTACCACTACCAAACAGTTATATAACAGGTACAACGGTTTCATTAAAAATATTTTTTAATATCTTCCATACGACCTCCTCTTCAAAATTTGTAGTAATTAGCACAGGCCCAACAACACAACATGTAATTTTCGTAAGAACGGATTTTGGAATTTATTACCTCTACCAAACAGTTCTATAATATGGTACAACAGTTTCAGTAAAAAGATTTTTTTAATATCTTCATACGACCTCCGGTCTTCAAAATTTGTCAGTAATTAGCTTTGGATCACCAACACAACATATATTTTTCTTAAGAACGGATTTTGAAATTTACTACCTCTACCAAACAGTTATATAACACGGTACAACGGTTTCATTAAAAAATATTTTTTAATATCTTCCATACGACCTCCGCTCTAAAAATCTGTCAACATTTAGCTCAGGCTCACCAACACAACATATATTTTTCTTAAAACGGATTTTGAAAATTACTACCTCTACCAAACAGTTATATAACACGTACAACAGTTTCATTAAAAACTATTTTTAATATCTTCCATACGACCTCCGCTCTTCAAAATTTGTAGTAATTAGCTACAGGACCAACAACACAACATTAATTTTCTTAAGAACGGATTTTGAATTTACTACCTCTACCAAACATTTATAACATGGTACAACAGTTTCAGTAAAAAAATATTTTTTTAATATCTTCCATACGACCTCCGGTCTTCAAAATTTGTCAGTAATTAGCTTTGGATCACCAACACAACATATATTTTTCTTAAGAACGGATTTTGAAATTTACTACCTCTACCAAACAGTTATATAACACGGTACAACGGTTTCATTAAAAATATTTTTAATATCTTCCATACGACCTCCGCTCTTAAAAATTGTCAACATTTAGCTCAGGCTCACCAACACAACATATAATTTTCTTAAGAACGGTTTTGGAATTTACTACCTCTACCAAACAGTTATATAACATGGTACAACAGTTTCATAAAAAATTTTTAATATCTTCCATACGACCTCCGGTCTTCAAAATTTGTCAGTAATTAGCTTTGGATCACCAACACAACATATATTTTCTTAAGAACGGATTTTGAAATTTACTACCTCTACCAAACAGTTATATAACACGGTACAACGGTTTCATTAAAAAAATATTTTTTTAATATCTTCCATACGACCTCCGCTCTAAAAATCTGTCAACATTTAGCTCAGGCTCACCAACACTACATATATTTTTCTTAGGAACGGGTTTTGGAATTTACTACCTCTACCAAACAGTTATATAACATGGTACAACAGTTTCACTAAAAAAATATTTTTTTAATATCTTCCATACGACCTCCGGTCTTCAAAATTTGTCAGTAATTAGCTTTGGATCACCAACACAACATATATTTTTCTTAAGAACGAATTTTGAAATTTACTACCACTACCAAACAGTTATATAACATGGTACAACGGTATTATTAAAAAAAAATTTTTTTTAATATCTTTCATACGACCTCCGCTCTTCCAAATTTGTCAGTAATTAGCATAGGCCCAACAACACAACATGTATTTTTCTTAAGAACGGGTTTTTGAATTTACTACCTCTACCAAACAGTTATATAACATGGTACAACAGTTTCACTAAAAAAATATTTTTTTAATATCTTCCATACGACCTCCGCTCTTCAAAATTTGTAGTAATTAGCACAGGACCAACAACACAACATGTAATTTTCTTAAGAACGGATTTTGGAATTTACTACGTCTACCAAACATTTCTATAACATGGTACAACAGTTTCAGTAAAAAAGATTTTTTTTAATATCTTCCATACGACCTCCGGTCTTCAAAATTTGTCAGTAATTAGCTTTGGATCACCAACACAACATATATTTTTCTTAAGAACGGATTTTGAAATTTACTACCTCTACCAAACAGTTATATAACACGGTACAACGGTATCATTAAAAAATATTTTTTAATATCTTCCATACGACCTCCGCTCTAAAAATCTGTCAACATTTAGCTCAGGCTCACCAACACTACATATATTTTTCTTAGGAACGGGTTTTGGAATTTACTACCTCTACCAAACAGTTATATAACATGGTACAACAGTTTCACTAAAAAAATATTTTTTTAATATCTTCCATACGACCTCCGGTCTTCAAAATTTGTCAGTAATTAGCTTTGGATCACCAACACAACATATATTTTTCTTAAGAACGAATTTTGAAATTTACTACCACTACCAAACAGTTATATAACATGGTACAACGGTATTATTAAAAAAATTTTTTTTTTAATATCTTTCATACGACCTCCGCTCTTCCAAATTTGTCAGTAATTAGCATAGGCCCAACAACACTACATGTATTTTTCTTAAGAACGGGTTTTTGAATTTACTACCTCTACCAAACAGTTATATAACATGGTACAACAGTTTCACTAAAAAAATATTTTTTTAATATCTTCCATACGACCTCCGCTCTTCAAAATTTGTCAGTAATTAGCACAAGGCCAACAACACGAACATATATTTTTCTTAGGAACGGATTTTGAAAATTACTACCTCTACCAAACAGTTATATAACACGGTACAACGGTTTCATTAAAAAAATATTTTTTTAATATCTTCCATACGACCCCGCTCTTCAAAATTTGTAGTAATTAGCACAGGCCCAACAACACAACATGTAATTTTCGTAAAAACGGATTTTGGAATTTATTACCTCTACCAAACAGTTCTATAATATGGTACAACAGTTTCAGTAAAAAAGATTTTTTTTTTAATATCTTTCATACGACCTCCGGTCTTCAAAATTTGTCAGTAATTAGCTTTGGATCACCAACACAACATATATTTTTCTTAAGAACGGATTTTGAAATTTACTACCTCTACCAAACAGTTATATAACACGGTACAACGGTTTCATTAAAAAAATATTTTTTTAATATCTTCCATACGACCTCCGCTCTAAAAATCTGTCAACATTTAGCTCAGGCTCACCAACACAACATATATTTTTCTTTGGAACGGATTTTGAAAATTGCTACCTCTACCAAACAGTTATATAACACGGTACAACAGTTTCATTAAAAAACTATTTTTTTAATATCTTCCATACGACCTCCGCTCTTCAAAATTTGTAGTAATTACTACAGGACCAACAACACAACATGTAATTTTCTTAAGATCGGATTTTGGAATTTACTACGTCTACCAAACAGTTCTATAACATGGTACAACAGTTTCAGTAAAAAAGATTTTTTTTTAATATCTTCCATACGACCTCCGGTCTTCAAAATTTGTCAGTAATTAGCTTGGGATCACCAACACAACATATATTTTTCTTAAGAACGGATTTTGAAATTTACTACCTCTACCAAACAGTTATATAACACGGTACAACGGTTTCATTAAAAAAATATTTTTTTAATATCTTCCATACGACGTCCGCTCTAAAAATCTGTCAACATTTAGCTCAGGCTCACCAACACAACATATATTTTTCTTAGGAACGGATTTTGAAAATTACTACCTCTACCAAACAGTTATATAACACGATACAACAGTTTCATTAAAAAACTATTTTTTTAATATCTTCCATACGACCTCCGCTCTTCAAAATTTGTAGTAATTAGCACAGGACCAACAACACAACATGTAATTTTCTTAAGAACGGATTTTGGAATTTACTACGTCTACCAAACATTTCTATAACATGGTACAACAGTTTCAGTAAAAAAGATTTTTTTTAATATCTTCCATACGACCTCCGGTCTTCAAAATTTGTCAGTAATTAGCTTTGGATCACCAACACAACATATATTTTTCTTAAGAACGGATTTTGAAATTTACTACCTCTACCAAACAGTTATATAACACGGTACAACGGTTTCATTAAAAAAATATTTTTTTAATATCTTCCATACGACCTCCGCTCTAAAAATCTGTCAACATTTAGCTCAGGCTCACCAACACTACATATATTTTTCTTAGGAACGGATTTTGAAAATTACTACCTCTACCAAACAGTTATATAACACGGTACAACAGTTTTATTAAAAAACTATTTTTTAATATCTTCCATACGACCTCCGCTCTTCAAAATTTGTAGTAATTAGCACAGGACCAACAACACAACATGTAATTTTCTTAAGAACGGATGTTGGAATTTACTACCTCTACCAAACAGTTCTATAACATGGTACAACAGTTTCAGTAAAAAAGAATTTTTTTTAATATCTTCCATACGACCTTCGGTCTTTAAAATTTGTCAGTAATTAGCTTTGGCTCACCAACACAACATATATTTTTCTTAAGAACGGATTTTGAAATTTACTACCTCTACCAAACAGTTATATAACATGGTACAACAGTTTCACTCAAAAAATATTTTCTTAATATCTTCTATACGACCTTCTCTCTTCAAAATTTCTCTGTGATTAGCACAGGCCCAACAACATGTATTTTTCTTAATAACGGATTTTGAACTTCACTACCTCTACCGAACAGTTATATAACATGGTACAACAGTTTCACGAAAAATATTTTTCGTAATATCCTCCATACGACCTTCGCTCTTCAAAATTTGTCGGTAAAAAAAAAAAAAAAAAAAAAAAAAAAAAAAAAAAAAAAAAAAATCTTCCATACGACCTCCGCTCTTCAAAATTTGTAGTAATTAGCAAGGCCCAACAACACAACATGTAATTTTCTTAAGAACGGGTTTTGAATTTATACCTCTACCAAACAGTTATATAACATGGTACAACAGTTTCATAAAAAATTTTTTTAATATCTTCCATACGACCTCCGGTCTTCAAAATTTGTCAGTAATTAGCTTTGGCACAACACAACATATATTTTTCTTAAGAACGGATTTTGAAATTTACTACCTCTACCAAACAGTTATATAACACGGTACAACGGTTTCATTAAAAAATATTTTTTAATATCTTCCATACGACCTCCGCTCTAAAATTTGTCAACATTTAGCTCAGGCTCACCAACACAACATATATTTTCTTTAAAACGGATTTTGAAATTTATTACCTCTACCAAACAGTTATATAACAGGTACAACAGTTTCATTAAAAATATTTTTAATATCTTCCATACGACCTCCGTCTTCAAAATTTGTAGTAATTACTCAGGACCAACAACACAACATTAATTTTCTTAAGAACGGATTTTGAAATTTACTACTCTACCAAACAGTTTATAACATGGTACAACAGTTTCATTAAAAAATTTTTTTAATATCTTCCATACGACCTCCGGTCTTCAAAATTTGTCAGTAATTAGCTTGGGTCACCAACACAACATATATTTTCTTAGAACGGATTTTGAAATTTACTACCTCTACCAAACAGTTATATAACACGGTACAACGTTTCATTAAAAAATATTTTTTAATATCTTCCATACGACCTCCGCTCTAAAATTTGTAAATTTACTCAGGCCACCAACACAACATATATTTTTCTTAAGAACGGATTTTGAAAATTACTACCTCTACCAAACAGTTATATAACAGGTACAACAGTTTCATTAAAAATTTTTTTAATATCTTCCATACGACCTCCGCTCTTCAAAATTTGTAGTAATTAGCTGGACAACAACACAACATAATTTTCTTAAGAACGGATTTTGAATTTACTACTCTACCAAACATTTATAACATGGTACAACAGTTTCAGTAAAAAAATTTTTAATATCTTCCATACGACCTCCGGTCTTCAAAATTTGTCAAATTAGCTTTGGTCACCAACACAACATATATTTTTCTTAAGAACGGATTTTGAAATTACTACCTCTACCAAACAGTTATATAACACGGTACAACAGTTTCATTAAAAAATATTTTTTAATATCTTCCATACGACCTCCGCTCTTAAAATTTGTAGTAATTAGCTCAGGCTCACCAACACAACATATATTTTTCTTAAGAACGGATTTTGAAAATTTACTACCTCTACCAAACAGTTATATAACAGGTACAACAGTTTTATTAAAAATATTTTTAATATCTTCCATACGACCTCCGGCTCTTCAAAATTTGTAGTAATTAGCCAGGACCAACAACACAACATTAATTTTTCTTAAGAACGGATTTGAAATTTACTACCTCTACCAAACAGTTTATAACATGGTACAACAGTTTCATTAAAAAAATTTTTTAATATCTTCCATACGACCTTCGGTCTTTAAAATTTGTCATTAATTAGCTTTGGCTCACCAACACAACATATATTTTTCTTAAGAACGGATTTTGAAATTTACTACCTCTACCAAACAGTTATATAACATGGTACAACAGTTTCACTCAAAAAATATTTTCTTAATATCTTCTATACGACCTTCTCTCTTCAAAATTTCTCTGTGATTAGCACAGGCCCAACAACATGTATTTTTCTTAATAACGGATTTTGAACTTCACTACCTCTACCGAACAGTTATATAACATGGTACAACAGTTTCACGAAAAAATATTTTTCGTAATATCCTCCATACGACCTTCGCTCTTCAAAATTTGTCGGTAACTAGCACAGGCCCCAACAACACAACATGTATTTTTTTGTAAGAACGGATTTTGGAATTTACTACCTCTACCAAACAGTTATATAACACGGTACAACAGTTTCATTAAAAAAATATTTTTTTAATATAATCTATACAACATCCACTCTTCAAAATTTGTAGTAATTAGCACAGGCCCAAAAACACAACATGTATTTTTCTTAAGAACGGATTTTGGAATTTACTACCTCTACCAAACAGTTTTATAACATGGTACAACAGTTTCACTAAAACAGTATTTTTTTAATATCTTCCATAGGACCTCCGCGCTTCAAAATTTGTCAGTAATTAGCAGAGGCACCAACAACACAACATGTATTTTTCTTAAGAACGGATTTTGATATTTACTATCTCTACCAAACAGTTATATAACACGGTACAACAGTTTCACTAAAAAAAATATTTTTCTAAATATCTTCCATACGACCTCCGCTCTTCAAAATTTGTAGTAATTAGCACAGGGCCAATAACACAACATGTATTTTTCTTAAGAACGGATTTTGAAAATTACTCTCTCTACCAAACAGTTATATAACACTGTACAAGTCTTACTAAAAAAATATTTTTTTATATCTTCCATACGATCTCCGCGTTTCAAAATTTCTTAGTGATTAGCACAGGCCCAACAACACGACATGTATTTTTCTTAAAAACGGATTTTGGATTTTACTACCTCTACCAAACAGTTCTATAAAATGGTACAACAGCTTCACTAAAAATATATTTTTCCTAATATCTTCCATGCGACCTCCGTTTTTCAAAATTTGTCAGTAATTAGCACAGGCCCAAGAACACAACATGTATTTTTCTTAAGAACGGGTTTTGGAATTTACTATCTTTACCAATCAGTTCTATAACACGGTACAACAGTTTCACTGAAAAAATATTTTTTTAATATCTTCCGTACGACCCCCGCTCTTCAAAATTTGTCATTAAAGTGTAAAGCAAAACACACTTCCCGTGTATTTAAAACTTCTAATCTATAAATCAATAATACAGTATAGAACAGTATAGAATGCTGAAATTAGGCCCAAAGAATTTTTCTTTTACTATTAATTACTTTGTATATTTTAGAAGAGCTAAGAAATATTGAGAATGGCTGATGAACTAAAGAAATACTTTAGTTATGTTTATTCAATGTAATTAACATTATGCACATGAAATTATAAAACATATAATATATAATGAATGTGTCAATTATTAAACATACAATACGAATTTTGTAAAATGTTAAAACTTTTAAGTATATTGTATTTGGTAAATGAAAATATAAAGCATGTGATAAAAATAGTTTTAAATTATTAAACTTGTAAACTTTTTAGTGTTGATTGAATCTAAATGTATAATTTATTACACATTGTACAAGTAAATGGATAAATAGATAGAGATTACTTTTACAAAATTTGTATAGGATTGGAAAATGGATTATACTTTACTAATCCATCGTTCAATGAGACAGTAACAAGATGTATATGCAGGAACATTTTTATTTGTTTCAAATTCCTACCAGATTTAGGTGTTTCATTTTGTCTAGAACAATCTTTTACAGCAAGTAACGCTACATTTTGTAATTCATCGGGGTTAAACAACGGTTCATTTTCCTTTTCGTAATACGAGTGCTAAGACTGTGCATACAGTAGGATATTTTGGACAGCATCTCTTCATCTCTGTCCTTTATTATCCTCATTTAGTTTATATAACGCTATCTCCTTTTTTGCACCAGACAGGGAAATCAATGTGTTAGAAAAGAACTGCACCAGGCGAGTCTCCAATGTAATTTTCTCTATATGCACTTTATATGAGTGGAAGAGAGACAGTTATGCCACTTATTCTAGTTACCAATTTGTCAATCAATCACGTGACCGCTAAAGTTATTAATTCTTTAGCGAGACCTGTTTTACCACATTAGGTTAATGAAAATTTTTTATGTATAATTGCATACACAGGAAAATCCCTTTATCCTTAACTTAAGTAATCCGATCTAAAAATAAAATTTTTATTTATAAACAGTTTGTTAGCGTGTAAAGAATTAGGCAACCTACCATTCTTAGGGATTAATTTTAACCTTGGACCACTCTTATCGAGGCACAACTCCTAAAATCCAATTTTCGAATGTTCTTATTTCTAAACATTTTCTTAGGTATAAAATATTTGATGGGTTCCAACTTTTTGGAAATCCTAATCCGACATTACTAATGTAGGTCCAGCTTATATTAGTTTTTTAAAAAAGGTAGGTCAGTGGGTCACCTATTTTTGGGGGCTAATTTGATCCACTGACTTACTTTTCTAATTTAACAATTTTTGAGGTCAGAGTTTGATAATTTTTGGAGGTCGAAATTGTTATAGTTTTACGCGGCATATTTCCCCCGCCATTTTATAACATATACCGACCACGCTTTCGAGTGATGCAACCGCTTTTTAAGTTAAATTTGCAAGCACAATTTAAATAAAATCAAATTACTCACGTGGTGGCATCTCGGAACTTCATCTCAGGGTCCAACGGTGATTTGTGGGTTGAGTTACGCCATGTTGATTACCAGATTTCCATCCGTCCTTCACGTAACTGCTGTTGCTCTCGTAGGGGAATGAAAGGAAATAAGGTACCAGGTACAAGGAGCCTACATACATATTCCTAAAAGAAAAGACACATGCCACACAGATAGATGTTGCTTGGTCGAGGGTTCGTGGCTTAGTCCCGCTTTCGACACTCGCGTACCCCTGCATTCACTCTGCGCAGACGCGACTGTCCGCGATGACGGAAGTTATTATTATTAACTTAAATAATACGCAGGAATTAATTTATAAATTATAACTAAATCTAAAAATGGTACACTGCCAATTTTGACATGTAAAAAAATATAGCAATTTTTGGAGGCCAATTTTTGATAATTTTTTTGGAGGATCAAAATTTGACAACACATTAGCAATAAAAATTCTTGCTGACTAGATTGATTGAATTTTCTGCTACATTATGGTATGCCGGCCGCATTGTCTATCGCTAATACTAAACTTGATTCCAAATTTGATAATAACTTTTCTTGAGCTACTTTTATAATTGAGCGTGATTCATGTCATCGTGATATTACCCAGTTTTCAAACCATTTGAAACAAACCCATTTTTACATCTGTGTGAACAATGATCAAACGTTTCCCTTTTGAAACTGGCGATTTCAAACTCTTTGTGGTGCCATCATCCCAGCACTGTGATACACTGTGAGAACTGTACAAATCTGGTTCATCATTGTACACAATGTTTCTCCCTTTTCTTTATACTTTGTAACATTTCAGTTTTCCAATATATTTATAATGATTCTAGTATATGTGTAAAGTTCCCATTCCCTTTTTCAACCAATTATTTGTTTCAGAAAGTGAAATATTATCCTTAATGTATATGTTACTTTAGGTTTCAATCCTCGTAGACGTATTACTTTAGATACGGTGTCAGAGCTCGATACAGACTTACTGGTGTATGAATTATTTTATTAATGTAACATTTAGCGCGTGCGCAGTGGAGATTAAAAGCTGTTTTAGGAAATTGTTCAGGTTTGGTTAGAGGATTCTTACTTACGTGTAATGTTGGTTAGTTAACAACTTAAGAAGAAGATGGCTGGAGTCGAGGTGGCGTGGACCCGTTGCGTAGCAGTTGAGTCCCATTAGTTCGTGGAGTTAGTGATTTTTATTTTTAGGTCACGCCACAATAAAGGATTATATGTAATAAGTTTTGGTAATTGATGGTTAAAATGTATTCACCGCATTATTTGAAAGAATGGTTCCACCTGTTTAATGAGTTAGTTATATCTAGGCAATAAAAGAAACCAGACAATGTTTCAATAATTAGATGTAGTCCCTGGTTATTGATGGTTAGAAGGTATTTACAGCTTACGTTTGGAAATGTAGTTTCACGTATGGTATCACGAGGTTTTAAAGGGGCGGAGTTTACTTTAAATTAACAGCCAGTTAAACGGAGTTTCAGATGGAATTTGTATTAGATCAGTGCATATTTGTCAATAAAAATTAAATTGTGTACATAAAGCATAGCATTTGTAAAATATGGTAATTTTAAAAATTGCAGTTAGAAATTGTGATTTACTTTATTTTATTTTATATTTTAACAACACTTTGGTATCATATTCTGAAATTTTAAAAGCGATGGCATAATTTAGAGGACAATATGATACAAATACATTGTATTCATTTAAATAAAGTTGAGGGTATTACTTTTCAGAAATCAATCAAGGTGCATTTTTGAAAGAATTAAGATATGTTGAAATAACAGCCTAATAATTGATTTTTTTTGCATATATAAATTGTAAAAGAATGGTTTGGTTTGTGGGTTTGTTACACGTAAGATGAGCGCTCCAAGTAGAAAAGAACGAAATGAATAACAGAATGCTCGCCCCACCTACGGTACGAGAGAAGGAAAAGAAATAAAATGAATACCACGCAAACACAGTCGGAGATTGTGAGAAGGTAAAGAACGAAACCTAAGTACACACAACCCAAATCGCTCTGAAAAAAATGATTAGTATATATGCAACATATGCATGCGGACAAAGCACTAGTTTGTTCAATACAATGAAATACAATACTCCACTAGTAGCATAGAAAAATAAACAGCATAATTATGGGGTTTATTCCAGCATGTTTTTACATATTCCTCCCCGTATAGTTATATTCCGTAATACGTATCAATAAAAAAATACCACACGTAAATATAAATAGAAATACCACATATAAATATAACTAGGCCTAGAATCGTATTTACTTATTTTTCTACGTTGACAGTAACGAGCTCGTTTCAAATAGAATCTACGAAAACCTAAAAAACAAAGTACATATTTACAATACTGCCTTTAGGCGTAATCAACATCAACAGCTAATCAAATACCACATCTGATGGATAATTATGTCTATATATAATTTTGAAAGCAATACACCCGCTTATCCATCAATATAAAAAATAATATCACATAAAATCTACATCAGTATCCTTATTCTAATAGTAATAGCATTAAATAAACAAAAATCGTTTGCTCATAAAGTTCTTAATATTTCTATGATACAAGTAAAACCCACGCACCATAAATAAGTAAAGCTATTCGCGACATGTTGCTTTTGATGAAATTCCCTCACATAGGTCTGTTAAGGGTTATTGGTAACTGCAAGATCCTATTTCATTTCATCATAACTTCAAATGTGTTCAAACGGCAGCCAGACGAAATGTGTTGTAACGATAAATGTGAGGTTTTTGTGTTTAGGCCAAATAAACATTGATTCAAAGAACCTAGGAATGTGGATTAGCATCCTGGCTAAGTATATGGGGTAAAATATCCGGGCTGAAAACATTAATATTTCGATTAAAGTAACATCAATATTCAACTATCTACCAGTCGCATGAAAAGAAAGCAAGTTTTCACAATAAAGATTTTGTAACTATTCAATTGGGTTATAATATTTATTACCAAAGAACCCACGTAAACCAACACTTGAAATGTAGCCAACTCGTTTAACGAACGTATTATTAACTTGTTTTATGAAGAATGATCACGGAAAACCCATTATAGCCTATATATAACTTTGAGTATATTTTTGGCATTCAAAGATAACACAGAGGCTTTACCTAATTACAATTAAACTAGATTATTTAACTACAATAAATATCGAAGAACAACGTTTTATAGGCGGTTCGCATAATTGAGCAATTTATCAAATGTGAAAGCAAACATTTACCCAAACAGGGCATAGCTGTTAAAGTACTGAAAATATTCAAACTACGAAATGAAACGTAACAGATTCTGAAAAATGGACGTTTGTAGTGGTTGGAGAGAGGTGTTGGATTGTAATTATAACCCACGATCTTAATAAGGTTTTGATAAAATCAATATAGTTGTCAGGATCAATAGGTATGTAGGATGTAATAAACAGAACCAAGGTTGGGTTCAATACAACTGTTATAATATGTCGCTGTGGTTTGGTAAATATTGTGCCGAGTCTCCACTAAACAATTCAAGTTCAAACTTTACAACAATCGACTTTTATTCTTTGGACTAGTATAATACCATAATAATCCAGTAGATGTAATCTGGAAAAGTTACACAGTTGAGTAAAAAGTTTCGGTGAAAGTGTCGAAATGGTTAATTGGAAGAGTTAAAGTGGTTAAATGAAAAGATTACAGTTGCTTCTAGGTTCAAACTGCAATTTGGAGTGTTACTCCTTTAATTTTACCATCGTCTCTTGGTGCGAGTGTATGTGTGCTGTTGGATCATGTAAGTTAAACTGCGCAAACTTGTTCATCAGATGACAACATCCATTTGTTGATCTATTCTGTGCCAAACAGCATAAACATGTAAATCTGCATCCATTTGAGAACTGCTCAGGGAGCGTTTTTACGCTTTGGGGCGAAGGATTGTTCACAGGATGAAACTATCGCCGTAAATGAAATGTCCAAAAAAATAACAAAATTCTAGAACAGTAGACTTTCGACATTGTTAATTTTGCTTCATAGTGTGGAGGTTAATCCTGGATAAAAGAGCGGAACAAGAACGCCGGGTAGCCCCAAATACGGCCGAAAGTGTCTACTGTTCACAAATTTACTTTACAGTATTTTGATAACATAAAGGGTGTCCCAAAATTTACGCAAGATTTGAATTAAATATAAAACACATTTATTTTTCTTTAAATTATAATTTTTTTAATGAATCATAAAGTACACACAGTAGGGTTATGTATGAAATAACACATCGGGCAAATGCCTTCCACGGCTTTGCTGGCACATACGCACTCTTTTGTCGAAATTTTCCATGACAATTCTGCATAAATGTGGTCCAATTTCAGTAATGCAGCGTTGAATTTCCTCCTTCAACGCACGGATTGTTGTGGGCTTGTTGGCGTAGACCTTTGATTTCAAATAACCCCATAAAAAGAAATCCAATGGTGTTAAATCGCATGATCTAGGGGGCCAATTCTGATCACCGAAACGAGAGAGAACACGACCAGGAAATGTTTCATTCAGTAATTGGATTGTTTCACGGGCTGTATTGCATGTGGTACCGTCTTGTTGAAACCACATGTTCTCCACATCAATATCATCCAATTGGGGATTTTGTACGAAATTTTGGAACTGTGGCCGCCAAACTTTCATTATTTTTGAGATATTATTCAACAATGAAAACACGTTGTTCTGTCGTGTAACGCTCCATTTTTACTAACCCTAGACTGTCAGCTGTTAAACTGTTTATTTTTCAGGGTTGCCAACAGTTTACTGCACAAATGGCAGCAAATTCAAATCTTGCGTAAATTTTGGGACACCCATTATAACTGAATGGTACTTATACACAAACGCACCCTGTATTTATTTCTCCACAAACGTACGAGAAATAACTTTGGAAAGTGCAGGTGACAACTGTAAGCGTAAACAAGGAAAAGGAATTGGAAACTTTCAACAAAAATAACTGAAATTTTATGTGCTGGATGCTACCTTGCTGTCTCAGTTGGTAAAACCGTTTATTATAACATTGAAGTCGGACGAATTTTTGAATTTTACAACTAATTTAAAACAGAATAAGTAAGTAGCATCAATTAACCTAAGATTATCTTCAAAATTTCCAAATGGCAGTGCGACTTAAAGTAAACTGCTAACTTCAAACTTTTCACCGTTCTTCTGTAATTATTGTTTTTCCGACTCATCGCCTCACAATATGTACCGTATTAGGTTATTATAGATTAATTTCAATTTTGCTAATATATGTAGCTTTTATACCTAACAACATGGCGTGGCGTATGCACTCGTTGTGTTAGTTAACAATCGAAAGCGTCTGGTTTATTAAATAAAAAACCACACATTGATCAATTTGCGAGCAGATGCTGCAAAATAGCTCGACCGTACCCTGGCGCTTACCGACAGCATAGTGTCTTGAACCCGTGAAACCGCAAAAAGTAAAAACTGTACTTTGTAAGTTATGTTAGTCTTTGTTTCCAACTAATGGACCAAGTAAATGTTCTCAAGCGTGGATTTTTAAAAGTTCTTCAATGTTGCTAAAGATTGTATGCTCTTTAGTATGATAAAATTCGAATACATTTTAAGGAAATCCAAGTAGTATCAAGAAGTACCAAAAAACGAAAAGTTTTGTAAGGAAGACCACAATCAAAAGTAATAATTGTATATTTGTGCTCGCTAAGATAGAAAAATCTGTCCACGCGCTATCAGATAGCTGAACTTACAAAATTGAATACGTTTAGTTTAAGCACTGACAATTATTTAATGGGTATGCATTTTGGAGAAGCCATTTGGGATTACTATGGACGTTGGCGTTGTAGTTACAAGTACAACTATTGAGATGGCAAATACCAGCAAAACTATTGGAAACTAGCGTCAAACAAAACACAAACACTCAATTAATCTCTTATTCTCCCTCCCACGCTTTGGCTCGACTTTGAAGTATACTTGACGAATTGTCCACTATTTTCTATCCCAAAGTAGCACTTTCCGTTCACTATATCTATATTTACGCACATCTTTCTAATGTGATCTAATTAGTTGAACGTCTACCTTCTTCCGAAAATGTCTACCACTATCCTAATCATTCTTTCATGTCTCTAAATGTATATCATCTTATCATACCTTCTTTTAGTTATTTCAGGAATATTTCTATTTTTCTAAAACCTTGTAGGTTTTATCGCTAGGAGTTTTATCCGTTCAGCTGATTTTAATTGTTTTTCTAGAATCTACCTTCTGGCACTTTAATTGCTTCTTTGTCGAATGTTTATGTTTGACAGACATATAGTGTTAAATTTAAAATATAGGCTCTCAGAAGCTGTTCCCTTAAGATGTGAGCTATTCTAATGCCCCTTAAACCTTAAAGGCTTTCCTTGCTTTGTGATTATACTTCTGCTTCTTGTATAAACCGATCCTCTGATAATTTCTACTCTGCATTCTGCTACATATTATTCTAGTCGGAATTTTTGTATGATTGTTTTAAATTTTTGCAATCATTCGATGCTGTTTTTTGAAGCGTCACTATTCCACTCTTTGCAAAGTCTGTCTGTGCCTTGTTTATCAGCCTATGTAATTGTACTGTTTCGCCCTCATATCTAGTTGACTATATTGGGAACTGAACTAATACTGTAACTTTACTTAAGTTTAGTCTTTTGTCTTCTTTTGAAACTCTGATCTTAATATTTTGCATCCCATTTCCTCTACTACCATCTCACGTAATTTCTTTTATATTAGATAAATTATTTTTAAAGACATAAAGAACTTTTAAATATCTCTTCCAACTGATTTCTTCTGGCTCTACTAACGTTATGCTGTACTCATATTTTATTGCCTTATTTTGAGTACCAACTCTTTGACAAACATTTTTAAACATTTATATGAACCATTCGAATTATTCTGCACCGATTATATCTCACCTCAAATATGCTGTATTCGTTCTCGTTTAACATGCCTCACACAAATTATTCGCCTTATTCCTTAATTGCTTACATATTTTGACACCTTTCTTCAGGTACCACACCTACATTTTCTTGTTTCTTATACGTGGGTGGTTTGAAAAGTTCGCGAAACGAAGGGGATAATGAAAAAATTTGTTTTTAAAATATAGTTTATTTTTTAACATAATCTCCGTCAAGTTGAATACACTTCATCCAGCGATGTTCCAAACCCATTATGCCATCACGAAAGTGCGATTCTTCAGGGCCTCCAAAATAGTCGTCGACAGCTGCTTTTACTTCTTCGTCCGTGGAAAATCGTTTTCCCCCAAGGAAAACTTTTACTCGTGGAAATAGGTGGAAGTCAGAAGGAGCCAAATCAGGCGAACAAGATGGATGTTGCAACAGATCGTACTTAAGATCATTCAATTTTTGCATTGCTACTGCACTTGTGTGTGGACGTGCATTATCCTGATGGAAAATTATCTTCTTCTTACGCAATGCAGATCTTTTTTAAGAATATTTTTATCCAGTTGGCCTGGAAGTATAGCGTAATATTCACCGTTTATTGTTTGGCCCTTGGGAAATTAGTCAATTAGTAGGACACCTTTAGCATCCCAAAAAACTGATGCCATAACTTTTCCGGCCAACTTCACGGACATTGCTTTCTTTGGTGGTGGAAAACCCTCATGTCTCCATTGGTTAGGTCGTTGCTTGGTTTCAGGGGTATAATAGTGAACCCAAGTTTCATTTGTCGTAACAAATCGTCTGACGAAATCGGTTTTATTGGAGTCAAGGCGGTCTAAACTCTGTTGGAAAATTTTCTTTCTCTGAAGGTTTTGATCAATTGTCAATATGCGCGGCATTCATCTTGCCGAAAGCTTTTTCATACCTAATTCCGCAGTTAAGATATGAAATGCTCTTTCATCTGAGATACCTGCATCCTTAGCAATTTTGGAGACCTTTAATCGACGATCCTGCGTAACCATATCATTAACTTTTTGGACGATTTTAGGCGTGGTGGCAGTTTTTGGTCGTCCGCTGCGCGGGTCATCTGCTAGGCTCTTACGACCACGTTTAAATTCCGTCACCCGCTTGTGCACAGTTGAAAATGATGGACCGGAGTCTCTTAATGTATCCTGCATATCTTTATGTATTTCTGTTGCTCCCCAACCCTTTTTTACAAAATATTTGATAACAGCGCGCGTTTCAGTTTTATCCATTTTGAAAACTCACAAAACTAACTTTACTTCATATAGCACCAAATTAATACTACCTGACAGAATAATGTCAAATGTAACATCTGTGCACTAGATAGTTGGATCCATCAATTGAATATATTTTATTCGATCTGATGCTGCCATCTGTGCTCCATTTCGCGAACTTTTCAAACCACCCTCGTATTAAATATAAGCTCTCGTTAGTAATCCATTGTTTCCTAGGTATATAATTTTTATTTCCTAATAATGTGAAAGTATCTTCTAATAGGGCGTTTTTCGTGCCCTGTTATGTGTTACGGTCAATTTGAACTATTTTATTTTTTACTGCATTTTTAGCTTCCTTCCTAGTGGTGATATTTTTGGGTGTATCTTTATCTAATTTAGACAATTCTTTATCCTTGCTTATCTACGTTACCTCTAAAAATTGCATTATCGTACTATTAAATTATGGTCTCCAGCTATGTCTGTAACTGTGTAACCCTTTACTTGCTTTTTAAACTATCCTTAGCTGATACATAATTTAGTTATATTACCAAACGATTCCCACGTGTACAGCATATATTTATGATTTTAAACATTGTACCACTATCATTAATTCTTTCTAATACAAAACTTAATCAGCCTACCTTTTTCATTTCCAATTCGGAAATCATATATATCTAGCACTTTTATGTGTTAGTCTTGATCTACAAACAATATAGAAATTGTATGTAAGTCACAATTCCTCTCATTTCGTAACTTCCTGAAAAACTTCTTGCTTTTTGTGAGGTGGGGATACATCACTCTCTTTGATTGCTATTATTCCATCATTAATACGTCTTTTCGCATTTTCTTACTGTTTCTTCATGTATAATGAAACATACACCTGCATGATCTTACTTGAGCTGAGTAGATGGCCCTAAATTTTCCTGAGTGAGTCCCTGATTTAATAAACACTGCGGTAATCTAGTTATTTTTAATTTCAATTTTTCTAACTTTTTGACCATCAAGAAACTCCGAACGTTTTGCGCCCTGAATCATAGAAAGTATCTGCTTAATCGTAGTTTATGATTTTTCTATCTTCTTTACTAACAGTTTGTCTCTCTGTTCAGATTCCAAGTGGCCACCGAAGTAAAGTGGTATTTTGAGATAACATACTCATCCGGAGTATGCAAGTGTTAAACTTGTATAGTGTTGAACATATGTGTGAATCTAGAATAGACGTCATCTAATTTTCAAAAAATAAATATTTGGTTCGTTTGTGTTTAAAAATAACGTAAGTTTACAGTAGACCATTTTCAGGCAACCCAGAACCACATTTCCACCAGCATCCACATTTCCACACACATCTGGACCAAAAAGTTTTCTTCGACTAACCATTTTTCATCTTTCGAGATAAATATCTCAAATTTTTCATCTTTCGAGATAAATGAGCATCCTCATTTCCACACACGAGATAAACCTATTTTTAAGATTTTTTTTTACCGCTAACATTCTGGACCAAATAGTTTTCTTCGACTAGCCATTTTTTATCTTTCGAGCTAAACCTATCTTGTTTGGTATCAATTAATATTAGATTTTTCTCAGCTACCCGAATTTCTAGGAATTTTTTAGATTGCGCCACCCCCAAGGGAGCTACCCTAATTTTAAGATTTCTTACCTGTAGCGACTTTTGAGCGTTCTTATAATTTTTTTTAGTCATGCAATACATCTTGTTAGCTTAGAATTTTATGTAGAATCTGCAAACAGATTTGAAATCGGAGCACCCCCTGCAAAGTTACACTTTAAAGCCCGGAACCTCTACATTTTTTTACCCATTTATGGTATATGCTTTAACCAAAGACTTAGAGGTAGTAACACAAAAATTAAGAACACAAAAGTTTAATAATTTATTTATCCAACTTACAGTTTAATAAACTAATTACAATTTTTACAAAGTATAACATTATTTCCTGTGCGTAGCCGAAAGTTTAACCTGTAACAAAAAAAGATTAATGGGTTGTTTAAATAGACCTGTAACAAAAGAGATTAAAGTAAAAGAAAGGAAACGTGTTTTCGGTCAATAAGACATATTGTCGTTAACAATATGTTTTACCGTCCAGCGACACCACGTGGAGGTAAACACATGCCGCCGGGAACGATGGAATTATTAAGGATGGGGGTGGAAGGTATGTCTTACAACTAACTTACATGCTACTATATACAATAAAATATAAACAACTATCTTATATCTTTATGCCCCCATGCATATGTTGATGTGCTTCCGGGGATGACATATCTTTTGTCATCCTCGCCTGATAGACTAATTTTATTAATCAACTGAGTGTACAGTTGGTGTTTCTTACTACGAATGCATACCATCGTATGCAAGAGGGCATCATCATTATTAACCACCACACCCCTAAAACTATCTACACTTATCCCCACCACCACACTACGGCTAACACCCTTAATTTTTTTAACAGTGTCTTTCTCACTTACTATGCAATACGATTTGGCCCTGGTGCCGACGAACTCCAAGACCAAATCGCCACAAAACTCATCCTTAAACTTACCCAACACCTTTTTGTTTATAAGTGGTATATTGTATTTATTGTTTGGAGGGTAATCACTTGTATCAAAATGTATTATGTTTGCGCTAATGTCACTGTACAAGTCTGGTGTCTCAACACTATAAACTATAGAGTCTGTATCCGTATAAAGCAGGGACAATCTGGGACCATACAGAGGAACCATGGTACTGTAGTGAAAGTCGTACATTAGCGTTTTGGACAGATCTAAAATTGACAATCCTGCATAGATTGGTTTATCGTACTTCGCTTTTACACGATTCATCTGTATAATCGCCAGATTTTCCCCCAACACGGTACAACTGTTAAAGTTAGGTTTAGCTATTAGTCCACTTGCGCACAACTTTTTCCCGTCGTGTTCCCATCGCGTTACTATTTTGACATCGACCCTTTTGTCCACGTTCTCCATTGTTTTACCAAAAACCGCATTGTTCATAAGTTTGAAAAAATCCTTTTCAAACGCGTTAGCGGCAGACGTACGGAGATTCGTGTTGAGATCAATGTAGGGTTTTAACCACGTCGACTGATCAAACTCCAACACGCGATGCACAACAGTTAATTGCAGACCGTTACGCAGAGCCTGCTGCAAGTTGCGGTAGTGAACAATGTATTTTGTTTTGTCCAGAAGAGTGGCGAGTAACTTAGGCGTCTTCGAAAACGGCGTTGGAGGTACCATCGATTCAGGGCAGAAAGGCAAGTCATTGTGGTCGTTGTGAAGATGTTCTGGATACTGTATATCAACTTCCAAAATATACCCTTTTTCGTGCGTGCTTGGTATATTTAATATTTCATGTTTTATACGATGTACCTGGTCCGTGTTTAACCATCTAAAGCCGCTAATGGGTAAATGTTGGGACATGGCCCATCCGTATAAATTGTTAGCATCCAGATACGTTAAGTACTTGGATGACTCGTTAGGGTTGTAGTCTTCCATATACTTATTGTTGGCTTTGGCATACCGACCGCTGCACTGGGTTAACCCACCACGTATCCCTTTCTTGATAAAATGTTGCATACTGACATCGGTCAACAACTCGAGCTTCACCCCAGTGCGCTTCAACATGGCATCCCAACTCAAACTAGGAGCAGTCACGTACTGATATGGGTCTAGATCATAGGTTTTTGTGCAGACGTCTCTGAAGTTCTCGAAAATGTCTGCTAGTAACAAAACGTCTGTTTTCAAATAAAGATCGCTGTAATCCCCAAGCGTTCGGATTTTGAATGTTCTCCATACATTCTGTGCGTGTTCATAATCTGCATACGACACCGCTGTGGCGGTTAGACCGTTGTAGAAAGCATTTTGTGGTGGTAGAGCCTTCTCTTCCAATACGGTAATATCTTTCACGTAGTCGTACGGGAACACACCCTTCCGATGTAATAGAGCAAACTCTTCGGCATTGGGGAAACAGCTCTTTAGTTCAACAAACTGTTCAGCATTCAAGTTGGAGGCTAGTTTATTTAAGCTAGATGCCATGAAGCGTAAGGAGTCTACAAATCTCAGCGTAATAAAAGATTCATCAGTTTCATCGTCGTTTTCGTTAGACAATCTAACGTTTTTTGTAAACGATATGAACCTCTCCTTATTATTCGGGATTACAGTAACCCTTTCTTTGTCGTATCCCAACTCTTTCACAATGAAATGTGAATCATAACCGCTTAGGTTATGAAACACCACCGGGATAAACTTTGGAACCGTGTATTTAATGTTGCATTGGGAGTGTGCGGCAAAGCGAAATCTTCCTGAGAGGTGGCAGTGATCCCTTACCCTCTCATTTCCCAAAGGTTGCTTACATATTCCACAGTCCTCAACCATATGAAACAACAACTCATCTAGGGGTTCCATTGGAAGCATGGGGGTGTTTGTTTTTAAAATTTTTCCCAATCGTTGGGCTTCCTCTTTCATTTTCTCCATAAAAACTTTGGCTGCATCAACACCTCTGTACAGCTCAAACTTGTTTAAGTTATCATCATATGAACACTTGATATAGTATGCAAAACTGAAGGGTTCGTGGTGTTGTGTGCTGTTGGTGAAGGAAGAGGTGGGATCCGGAACTGCTGAACTAATAGGCTTCAACACACTTTCGAAGTCTGCATATATCACGAACGGCACCCTCATTTGCTTGTGAACGTTCGTGAACTCTACAATGTTGTTGAAGTGGTTCGGCATGGTTGTCACCACATGGTTGCAGTCGTTTGTTGAGTGTTGGTGTAATTTGTCTTCGGCTGGAAAAAACACCAAGCATCCATCGCAAATCCATTTGCGGGTATGCTCACGAGAGATCTGCTTACCCACTAGCTTCCCCAAATCTTTGATCCAACAGTAGTGGGACTTGACTCCATTCTGAATGTACAGTAGGTTCACATGCCGATTCCTTTTATTAGCAGTGAAATGTAGTGGTCCAACGATGGACTTGCCTTCTACCCCAAAGACGTTGACGCTGATGTCGTTTAAATCCTCAAACCTGGGAATGTCCTTAACTCTAATCGGGAACTGCACTCCTGTTACGTCGAGTACAGTCGAGTAGTGCGGATAACTAGATACTCTGTGTGGGTTGAAATCAGCAGGAAGCAATGCTGCCACAACACACCACGCAAAACATGCATTGTCTTGATTTTGGACATTAACCACCGCACACTTGTTTCGAATCCATTTGGGAAGCTCGATATAAGATGAACCCCGCATTGGTTGGTACTTGTTAACATTTACCTCCAAGTACAACACTTTCTTCAGAGTCCAACCTAAAATTTAAAAAATTAGAAAAAATTAATAATTGTAGAAACTAACCAGAATCTCGTTCTTGGAACTCATCAGACTTAGCCGACATCCTCTCCACAAAGGTGTTGTAGACCGCTCCCAGGTCACTGGAGGAGGTGACCACAACATTTCGAGTGTTGAAGGATTTAACATCTTCAACACCCTCTGCCACAGCCATCTTGGTGTAACCACCAAATACCTCCATCACCTTGAGGGAGGTGTGTATAGCCAGCTGTTCCCCGACTAAGGCTATGAACCTCTCCTTCTGCTCGCATAGAAAATCCAATAGACCTAAAAATACAAACTAAGCAAACACAAAATACTTATAAAAAATACATACTTGTAGAATCGACATTACTAATTCTGTATGTAGCTACTCTTGTTTTGAATGCGGTTGCTACTACTTCTACACCGCCATCCAGGACGCGACTAGTATTAGTCTTGTGAGTGTTAGATCGCTGGTGGGCTGCCAAGTTAGCAACATCAACATCACACTCCACGCATCTCCGCGACTTCTTGGGGGCAGGTCCCTCAACCGTCGGTGCAGCCGGTCGTTTGATTCCGGAGGACCCGGCAACTGGTACCACTAAACCATGTTTGGCGTCCTTGTGCCGTTTTAGGCTGTCCTTCCGCGAGAAGGATGCCGGGCACACATCGCAAACAAAAGGCCGGTGGATTTCGATGCTACGTCATGCTGCTGGAGCAGATGTCTCTTCAAACTATCGCTTCTCGAGAAGGAAGCCGCACAGACGTTGCAGACAAAGGAAGCCATTTCTCTATAAATAATTATAAAACTTGTTAACTAGTCAAAGACTAAACAGAAACTGAATTTATATTGCATTGCATGGTGCTTTTATACACATCATAATTAAGATCGTATAATAATTAGGTAGTTTACTTTTAAAAACCCAGCGTCGTTTAACCTTGAGTAACATTCCAAACTAGTCTAATCACCTTGGTGAAAACCAGTTAGCTCTCTGCTTATTCATGCATTCCAAACTAGTCTAATCACACCAGTAAAACCTAATATTCTTAACTAACCTTGAATGGGATTACAAACTAGTTCATGCCTGTCTGTAAATTACTGCAAATGATAATGAGGAGCATGCGCAACAACAACCCTGAAACATTTAAAAGGATGACCTGCATAGGACCCCTCTCAGTCATCTCGGTGAAATCAGTACAAAGCAATGGAGTCTGTGGATGTTAATAATGCACAAGTTTCGTATACCGAAAATCTGATTAATAAGTTTACGTATATTTTAAGTGAATTGGGTGAACACCCTCATAATGTGGAAATTGGGTTTGTTATAAACCAGAGAATAAAACCCGTATTACGATTGGTGTGTAGCAAGCAATATTGTGGCAACCATGTTCTGGAATTGACATACGAAAATTGGTTAGCATTTACAAATTTTCAAGTGGAATTTCAAATCAACGTATTTTCTCGTGACGTGCTAAACACTCGATTAAATGGTGCACCCGAAATGGAAGATCTACACATACAACTAGGAGCTCCGTTCTTTATCACTCTGTCACCAGTGTCTGGATCAACCGAGGACGAAACGTTCCAGTTAAAAATAATAATGGGTGATAGCTCGATAGTTATAAACGAATTGGAGTGCCGTAAACTATTCCATATGCGAGAGCTGTTTGAGTATCAACTTAAGCAGCTGAAAAGTCGTGACTTCCTAGCATTATATAGCGAATTAGTAGGGTTTGTTGCTAATTCTAATTTAAATGATTGCGATCGGTTTAATACTCTGACTGAAGGGGAGAAACGAATTAAAATCTTGATTGAAGGCGAAATTCGAATTGGCAATATTTTATTCTACAACGAATTGAATCAGAGCGCCCTAAATGCTTTGGAGCTGGTTATATGTTTTCCGGATATATTTGTGCAAGACGTGATACGTACAAGAACATTAGTGGAAATGTTTAGACGTTTAAATTTGTCGGAATCTGAAGATTCTGGTTATGGTGATAACTAGAAAGAGTATTTTATAAAAGACAGCCCAAGAGGCGTGGATGTAAATGTATTGTTATTGTAAATATATTGTAAATTTTTTTTTGAAAAAGTATAAATAGACTCGTTGTTGTTTATTTATTTAGTATAGTTTGAGATTTTTTTGAGTAAACACATGATTATCTGTTCTGGAGAGGGTTTAATCAACAGCGCTATAAACAGGTTACCGTTTGAGCTGCATATTCCAGGTTATCAGCAGTACTGCGGTCCAGGTACAAAGTTGGATGAGCGCTTAGCAAGAGGCGATCCTGGAATAAACGAATTGGACAAATTGTGTAAAGACCACGACATTGCATACTCCAAGTACCCCGACGATATTCCAGCCAGACACCGAGCAGATAAAATTTTAGAAGAAGAAGCCTGGGGGAGAGTTAAGTCTAAAAACGCAAAGTTTGGGGAAAAAGCCGCAGCTTGGTTTGTGACAAACGCTATGAAAGCGAAGAGAAAAATGGGTATGGGCTTAAAGAAGAAAATAAGTTTCAAAGGTGGATTTTTGAAGAAAATACGATCCGCAGTAGACCGAGTTGGTTCCGACAACTTGAAAAAGCTGTTAGATGTTGGTATTCTAATTGGTAAAAAAATCATAAAAGGAGCCGGTGGGAAAAGCAAAATTAAAGTCCCACGTATTATACCCGTTCCACAGAAAGGAGGTTTTCTGCCATTGATTCCGATATTCGCGGGACTAAGTGCCTTAGGGGCACTAACAGGTGGTGCTGCAGGGATAGCTAAAGCAATAAATGATGTCAAGACAGCCAACGAACAGCTTAAGGAGAGCGAACGACACAACAGATCTATGGAAGCCATCACCGTTGGGAAAAAAGGAAATGGAATGTTTCTAAAGCCATACAAGAAAGGCACAGCATTATTCTTGAAACCGTACAAACAGGGGCGTGGTGTTTGTAAAAAAGTATCAAAAAACTAGGCAAGTTACCTCGAAGAGCTCTCACCGACGTAGATATAAGGAAACACGCATCTAACATTCCTCATTTTCGCAACGTCTTTTCTAGAGATCAGTTACAGAAGATTAGACCGCATGTCAACGAATCGGGTGTGATTAATTTGGATACCACCAAAGGTTCGGGCACACATTGGGTGGGGTACCGAAAACGCGGAAATAGCGTGTATTACTACGACTCGTTTGGAGACTTGAGACCGCCGGAAGAAGTAAAGAGATATTTTCGAGGTTGTAAGATTTACTACAACAGTGTGCCGGAGCAGACTTACAACACTTACATTTGTGGACATTTAGTTTCTTAGTGAGAATGGCTAAAACAGTGAGCGTGTTCGGCTATGGTAATGTCATATCAACAGGATTCATTTACCCACCGATTAAATTGAAACAGGACGGTGAATATGCTTTGGGTTTAGTGGGGTTGTATACTTGTAACACTGTGCAAAACGTACATCCAGGAAACAACATCTTGTACTTTAACGACCCAGAACATCGCAGAATAGTCATTGAACCTGGATCATACGAATTAGAAGAAATAAATGCATATATACAGGACGTCTTCAAAAAATGGTTCAGTCAGAAGCCGGACATCAACGAGAACATTGAAAAATATTTTAAACTGAGTGCCAACAATAATACACTAAAGTGTTCTATACGAAGCAGTATACCGATAGATTTTGGGGCAAACCGTAAAAACAATATTGGAAGCATCTTGGGGTTTACCAACCGCAAATTGACTGCAGATACCGTACATATCGCTAATCAGCAAGTGAACATAATTTCAGTCTCAAACATTTTTGTGGAAACCAATATCACCAGCGGTTCGTTCAGAAACAATTTTCTTACCCACGGCATATTCGAATTCAGTTTATCTGTACCACCTGGGTATAATCTGGAAAAGGAGCCTAACCACGTTATATATTATCCGCTGAACGTGACCGAAATTGATAATATTACAATCAGACTAGTCGATCATTTGGGTGAATTGGTAAACTTTTCACCGGAAACATACACCTGTGTGAGACTGGAAATAAAAAGCAGCTGAAAATGCCCATCGATTTTGTATATAAAACACGCTACAACACCCCCAGACGACTAGTAGTGAATACGACGTCAAAACGTCAAGTTGTCGAGAGACTTACAGCAGAAGAAATACGTTTCTTAAAATCTTTGGGGTTAAAAGTTATAAATGATGGGAGGCAGAAGTAAACGCAGCTTAGATCTCCACGGTGATGAAAACGTTAAACTTGGAAGGCTTAAATATGAGGACGTGCCCAAATTGGATGTGTTTGGAAGTTATAAATTAGACGAGACCATAATAAAGGAAGATTATTATACATATCTTCCCCTTTACATTGAATGCAGAAAACAATGATCGAATTTCAATTGAAATCCAGAGCAGTGATAACATCACATACCCCCATGAAAGTTTCATATTTATAAGGGGCACCTATAAGCCTACGGAAACATTAAGGGAAGCGTCAACAACTGGAGACCCGATTAGAGCAGCAGAACCAGACCCTAAAGCTTACGAATTTACTAGAAATGCACCATATTTTCTGTTTGAGGAAATTCAATACAAATTGGGTAATAATCAAATAATAGATGTCTGTCGAATCCCTGGAATTACAAGAACTATTAAAGGTTTAGTATCCATGGAAGAATCAGAAACAAAATCTATTACACATACCGGGTGGAAGCCCGACACCATATTCCAAGATGGACGGTTTAGTTGTGCTATACCGCTAAAACCATTTTGGGTTTTTGAAGATTACAAGAAAACTATCGTCAACATGCCTCAAGAGCTGATTTTAATCAGATCCAAGTCGGACGTAAATTGCTACAAGTCGATTGGAAATACAGTAACGTTCAAAATACAACGTATTTCATGGGAGGTCCGCATATAACATTAAGCGACTTTGCCAAGGCGTCGCTGCTTTCGGAAATGCAAAATCAATCATCTATAATGGTTGCATTCAGAAAATGGGAACTACACGAATTACCGTCTCTAACACAATCAAAGTCACAAGTATGGAGAATTAAAGTATCGAACGAAACAGAGAAGGCTCGGTGGATATTACTAGCGCTGCAAAATGGGAAGTACGACAGGAAAGAAGAAAATGCTACAAGCTTTACGAATGCCAATATAACCAATGTCAAAGTGTTTTTAAACTCTCAGATGTTCCCTCAAGGTCGATTAAATTTGGATTTCGAGCAGAATGACTACTTGCCAGCGTACCTGTCTTATGCATCTTTTATGGAAAAATACTACCCGAACAAATCGTCAAATAAATGTTTAATGGACTACAGCAGGTTTAAGGACTCACCCGTCTTTTGTAATCGACTGTCGTCATCAATTTGAAAGCATTAAGGATGCAACGGTTGATGTAAGAATGGAATTAGAAGCTTCAAGAAATTTTGAACCGTCGATGAAGGCTTATGCTTTAATTATACATGACTCTATGTTTGAATATAACCCGTTTACGGAAATTGTTAATAGATTTATTCACAATTAAATATTTTGTATATATTTTTAATAAAATTGTATAAAAGCAAGGAATTAATTTGTTTCAATTAGTCTACTTTTATTTCTCGAATGGTGAGCATCTCCCACTCTGTACATAAGTTCTAGTTATTTTAGAGTGAAATTACCTCCATCAGAATAGGGTGAAATTGCCCTATAGAGTGAAATTGCCCCATAGGGTGAAATTGCCCTATAGAGTGAAATTGCCCCATAGGGTGAAATTGCCCTCATAGGGTGAAATTGCCCCATAGGGTGAAAGTGTCTCCGACAGTATTGGTTAGCATGGTTCGCAATTACATAAGAAAACGAAATAGTGGATACAGTAACGAAGCATTAGAAAAAGCTATAGAAGAAGTTCGGCTGGGTAAATCAAGTATTTACTCCATCAGTAAAAAATATAATATACCGAAAGAGACGTTAAGCTATCACCGCAAGCAGCAGCAAAAGCAAGCGTACGCTCGAAGCAATATGGAGACTGCGAAACAAGAAGTTAAAATACCTATACAGAATTATGATAACTTTGCTATTGCTAGTGCGAGAGAGGATGGTAAACATGGTTCATTGTTCCCGTCTAACATACTAGCTATCTTCGCGGGACCATCGAGTTGTGGGAAGACTAACGCTTTAATCTGATCTTGCACGAGAACTGTCTTAGATTCCAAAATGTCTATGTATTTTCGAAAAGTTTATATCAACCGAAATACGAATTGTTAAGAAACGTTTTTACACCATTAAAAGAAGAAATTGGGTACCATGAGTTTGAAAATTACGATGATTTGATTGAACCCAGAGATGCCAAAGAAGATTCAATTATGGTTTTCGATGATATACCTGTAAACGAGCAAAGTAAAATCACTCAATTTTTCTCGTTCGGCCGACATAAAGCAATAGATTCGTTCTATCTATGTCAAACTTACGCTAGTGCCTTAAAACATAGACTCAGAGATAACGCCAATGTAATCGCATTATGGAAACAGGATGAAACCAATCTCAGACATATCTTTTCGGATCATATAAGTGGTGACATGACATATCCGAAATTTAAAGAAATGTGTTTACAGTGTTGGGGTGACTCAAAACATAATTTTATAACTGTTGTGAAAGATTTTGATTTGGATAATGGTCGATATAGGAAGAATTTCGACGATTATATAAATATTTGACATTATTCAAAAAAAAGTTAGTTCTCATCCAAAGTTTCATGATGACGGACGTTAACAATTTTATTGCGAATAAACGCAGTCTTCATCTTATGCAGGATGCTGTACGAAAAAAGTTTGTAGCGTACAAAAAGGGAGACGCTACATCTCAACAAAAATTTATAGAGATGCACAAACAATTGATTGATCCCTTGCAAATAACCGCTTCCCAGTTGCAATCGATCACCGAAAAAATTCCCACACCTACAACAAAGGTTAAAGTCGAAGACATGGACGTACCTATAAAAAAAATTAAACAACTCGTTCCAGAAGAACCGTTCCATCTTTACTATGCGGATGTGTTAGCTAGAGACGAAGACGAAAATATTGACAAATCAATTTATGGAGTAAAGTATAATGCGGAAACCGATACATGGAGTTTGTGGAAAAGTGTATTGATAATTAACCCGAAACTAGCGATATAACATTAAACAATGTGATATATCCAGGTACGAGGGGTTTATACAATCTGCTGGTTTACAAAGACATCAGCCCCGAAGATGGCGATTTTAATTTGCATGAAGATTTGCCGAATTACTTGGAAATGATCAAATCTGCATCGATTTTGAGAAGAAAGTTTAACCCATTTGCGGTGCACGATTTAAGCGGATTCCCAACAAATAACAAAAAGTTTAACAAATATGTGCAAAAATATCTCACCGAATTTCGGAGGAATCCCGAAAGAAAACAGCCTAAGAGAAGAAAACAGTCTAAGGGATCGGGTTTAGGCTTTTCTAATCGGTTGTACAAAAGTTTAAATTCAAAGCCGGTGCAATATGTCTACTGGAATAATGTACATGAACTTGTGGATCGACTGAGATTGTTGAACGCATCCAACCGAGCTGGAAATACAAGCGAGGAAAACATTAACGAGATGGTGTCCGTAACAGAAGAGTTGAGAGAAGAAGGTGTAATACAGTGAGCTCAGTAAATAATTACACAGTTTTAAAATGCCTATCGACCGCTTCGGACGTTCAGAGCGTAAAGATGCTGATATTCGACGCGGTCCTCCAGGTCGAGGATTTGTGCTAACGTTGGATGGTGATGGGTACGATATGCAGCAAAGAAGGTTAGTTGATGTAATGGACCCTAAAGACGATAGTGATTGTGTTAATAAGAAATCTGTAATCAAGCTCGTGAATCAAGCCTTTTCATACTGTCTAAAAAGTTCTGATGATATACAACGTAAAGATAAAGCCTTCAATGCAAGAAACCAGCGTATCGCAATGCTTGCTCAACCAGTTGAGCCATCTGATGCAGTTAATAAACAATATGTAAATGAAAAATTGGATAAGCTTGTATCTGACTTTAAAACGTTTATACAGTTTTTTATTAATTTGACTGCAACTTCTGAGACAAATGAGAAGGAGCTCGGTCTTGCAATAGCATCGATTTACGAAGCGTCACCAGCAGCTATAAAAAACAAATACTACAAACCAAAGCTTCAGTTTATGTCAAAGGTGCAATTGGATAAAGATAACCCTATTAGTTTAGCAACAGTGTTAAGCAAAAATGAGTAAAGAAATCATCGTTAAGGAATTATTTAAACCTGCAAGAAAAAATTTTCAGCGTCGTCATACAAATCTGAAACATGTGAAACGTGATCTTATCCAATCGGACTTGTGCGAAATGCAGCCTTACTCGCGTGTGAACAATGGGTACAGATATATTATAATAGCAGTGGACTGTTTCACAAAATATGCTTTAGCTAAACCCTTAAAAAATAAAACTGGATCAGAAGTCACAAATGTTATAAAAAAAAATATTGGACAAAATGCTGCAAGGAGAAAATAACGTAAAAATCAATCTACAAACGGATTTTGGGAAAGAGTACTACAACCGCTGGTTTAAAAATCTTATGCAAAAATATAAGATAAACCATTACTCTACGTATTCCGCAATCAAAGCTAGCATGGTTGAGCGATTAATCAGAACAATCAAAAACAAAATGTACAGAAGATTTTACTTGCAAGGCAGTCATAAATGGGTGAATATTTTGCCTAAGGTTATGGAAGAATACAATAATTCACCGCATCGGGCTATTAACATGACACCTATGGAAGCAGAAAAACATCCAGAAAGAATAAAACTTTACACCGCTAACAGCGTTTCTAAAAGTTACAAGAAGTTGTATAAAGTTGGAGACATTGTGCGTATATCAAAATATAAAGCAGTATTCGATCGAGGATTTCACCCAAACTGGAGTACAGAACTATTCAAAATTGTTAAAGTACAAAAAACGAGACCGACAACCTATCTGCTACAAGATTTGGAAGGTCGGCCAATTCTAGGTGCTTTTTACGGTGATGAAATTCAGCTCACAGCAGCACCCGACATGTACTTAGTGGAAAAAGTTTTACGGAAACGGAAGCACGGGCGCGAATTATTAGTGTCGTGGTTGGGGATGGTAAAGTTGGATTAAGAAAACGGACTTGCTTTAGTATCATCCAGATAATTACCTGGATGAAAAATCATAAAAGAAGGGAGTAAAGTCCCTTAACTGGATATATAGGAGAGATTTGCTTAGAACCCCATTCCCATCTGTGATTTGAAGCAGGAAGCATGTGTTTCATAATCGATTTACAAGGATATAAATACAAAACTAGGGATTTCTATTGCAAGGAGATTGCCATTTTGGATGTAGCGAATAATGTAATATGGCATGAGATACTGGACATGGCTGTGGAGTATAACACCCTAAGTGATGATTTCAAAAAGCAAGTTCGGTGGTTAAAGCAAAGAATCCATGGGCTTAGCTGGGATGAGCAGTCCATAAGTGGATATACAAATGTAGGCGATTTGCTGAAAGAAGTCATACCACCCGATGCTACTATCTATGTTAAGGCGAACAGAAAAGACAGTTACTATCAAAATATTTATCAAACAACATTTTAAACATGGAAAGTGTATTCTCACTTCCAAGGCTCAAAGAATTAAGAAGATTCGGTGATAGGTACAATCACTGTTTAAACCATTGTTTGAATAATTTAAGCTGTTCTAAAGAAAACGTATTGCTATTGAAGCATTTTTGTTAATGTATTAAAATTTTAATAAAATATTTTGTGAGAATTGTTTTTTTATTCCAGCTAAAAGTATACCTTTAAAATTTGGAAAAAATATATCGGTAAAACAGCGCATTACTTTGGAAAAATTAATGTTTTAAAATATAAATAAGAACCAACAACAGAATACATAATAATTGGTGTTTGCAAATAAATTCAGTTCTACTTTAATAAAAAAATGTAAACTTACCTTAAATATTCCTTCAAAACTTTCCACAAAATAACTACGCGAAACAACGGTTTAAAATTTCGATGTACTATAACACAAAAGCGTGCGAAACTAATAGAATTTTTTCTAATGACACCGCGTTATATACGTTTTGAAACCGTTAATTATACTACTAAATGAGGTTTGTATTTTCCCTAAATACGCACTTTTCAGCGCCTCGTGTTATTGGTAATCTACAAACAATTATATCTCGATTTCAAATATACGTCATTGAAACATATTCTCAACATAATTAACAGAAAGTCCAAGAAAAGAAATTATAAACAGCATTCAAATGTTCGATAAGAATCTAAAATATTTGTTGGATTACAAATAATTACAAATGAATTAATACTACATTGGAAGTTTCCGGAATTTGCGTTATAATTCTTCTACCGCGTCACGTAAGGTAATTTAGGATTTCAATATGTAATAAGACCCATTTACTTTCACTCTGATTATTATTGAACAGTACTTAATCTGGTTTATTACATTTTGTTAATTCTGAAATTTAGGTAGTTAATGATGTCATACACAAAATTTCTAATTAACATGGCTGGTATCTAGCGAAAGTTGTAGAATCATTTTAAATTACGAATGCATTCTTCTTTCATTACAACAAAAATTCCATAGATTTCATACCAGCAAAATGCGCTTTCTTAATTATTAAGTCGACCTTTCCATTTATATATTTAAAACCCATTATATTGGAATGATTATTAAAATTTTAAGTGCTTAATTTTTGTGTTGGTTAATGCATATGTCTTGGGTAGCGAAAAAGGTTTTAAAGATGGAGTTAAATATATACGAGCAAAAATTTTAAATAGGTTTGAGAGCTTAAAGTATAATTTTGCAGGGCGTGATCCGATTTCAAATCTGTTTGCAGATTCTACATAAAATTCTAAGCTAACAAGATGTATTGCATGACTAAAAAAATTTATAAGAACGCTCAAAAGTCGCTACAGGTAAGAAATCTTAAAATTAGGGTAGCTCCCTTGGGGGTGGCGCAATCTAAAAAATTCCTAGAAATTCGGGTAGCTGAGAAAAATCTAATATTAATTGATACCAAACAAGATAGGTTTAGCTCGAAAGATAAAAAATGGCTAGTCGAAGAAAACTATTTGGTCCAGAATGTTAGCGGTAAAAAAAAATCTTAAAAATAGGTTTATCTCGTGTGTGGAAATGAGGATGCTCATTTATCTCGAAAGATGAAAAATTTGAGATATTTATCTCGAAAGATGAAAAATGGTTAGTCGAAGAAAACTTTTTGGTCCAGATGTGTGTGGAAATGTGGATGCTGGTGGAAATGTGGTTCTGGGTTGCCTGAAAATGGTCTACTGTTTACGTGATTTAAGGTAGCCAATGGAATGGACACCATGAAGTATTGACAATTTTTAAATTTCTTTTACTTTAGATTTTGTACTGCGTTTACACCGGAAAGTGTCAAAAATTTAGTACTTACGCTTATCAAAAATTGCTCAAGTTATACGTGACCTAAAGTGATCTATCCAACTTCAGAAGGAGCTGGAATGGACATTATCAATAATTGAGAATTTATTAAGTTTCTATGTTACCTTCGTTTGTGCTTGGATTGCGCTGAGCAGTGTCAAGCAATTAGCGCTTGTCTCAATAAATGCGCAAGTTTATGAGATTTCATGTTGCCAATTCAACTTCACAGGAATCTACACATCTGACATTGGCCAGAAAGCGAGTTTTTTACCTGAAATTTTGAATTTTGTCGAACCCTTGCTATTTCAAGCAAAGTAGGCATCTTTAACGTGCCCGATTACACGGGACCTATATTTTATCTCTTATCCAGACGAGGACCTATTTTTGTGAAAGATGCTCGCCTATCATTTTTCAAGCGGTCCGTATCGCGAATGGAGCCAGGGACCATGCAGTCATACGCCAACCTGTCTGATCCACGGAGCCGTCTACAAAGGTCATCCCTACATTTGATTTTCCAACACTTCACCCGAAGATACTACATTGGGCAGGAAGCGAGTTTTTTTTTACCTGAAAATTTTGAATTTTGCCGAACCTTTGTTGTTCCAAGGAAGGTAGGGATCTTTAACGCGCGTGACAACACTCATACACCGGCCCTCCATTTTACCTCTCATCCGAACGAGGGCGTATTTTTGTGAAAAATGCTCGCCTAGCATTTTTCAAGCGGACCGTGTTGGCATTTGAACCCGGGACCTTGGGAATAGTAGTCACACGCATACTAACTACACCACGGAGCCTCCTCTACAAAGGACACAATGAAGAATTGAATATTTTTAACTTTATTTATTTCCTTTATTTGTGCTAGGTTTGTGTCGGAAAGTGCCAAAAATTCAGTGTTCGTGCTCAAAAATTGTGCAAATTACACGTGCTTTACTCATGTCCTGTGTAAGAATTTTCCATCGTCTTTCACCGTTAGGAAAAAAATGATTTTTAAAAGGATATTTGTAGCACGGAAAAGGCAGTTTTCGTAGGTAGTGACATTTTACGACAGACGGAATTCTCTAAGACTATTTGCTACGTACCATGACGTAACCGGAAGAAAACGTAAATATACCAGGCTAACTACCAATGCGGTGAGGGGAGGGGTTCCTAGCAGCACAAAAATAATACATCGCCAACGATTTTCTATTTACAATAAAAACACAAATATAGAAATTTCTATCGAAACAGCAAAACAAAATTAACTAAAATTAACTATTTAATAAAACAATTTTACTCTATGGACAAATTCACTAATTGTTCCACGAAGTGCGCAGTTTGTAGCTAACATGCAATAAATCTAATCAGTACCAAAAAGAATACTGCTGATACTTTCGTATAAGCAGATGGGTTATGTACAAAAAGCAAAAACATTAAAGTTCGAAACTTTTCTAGTAAGGATTTTACCAGAACAAACATTAGCGTATCTAATTTCAAATTGGTTTTATCCCTAGGTATGTTAGAAAAGGAAAACGGGATACTTATCTTGACAGCCCTCAAAAGCGAATTGACACAGCATCGCCGCGGTAGTCAGCAACTATCGTAATTGCAACGGCGGTCTACATGCAAGAGCAGTTGATCTACATCAAGGAATAATCGGGCTACGCAACAAGCAATTTAGCTTCCAGCAAAGAGCGATCCACACCAATTCTACACTTTTGATAGAGGAGAAACGTGCATCGCTCTTGGAGTAACAGAACGAGTAGTTTTTACAAGTTCATCAACGCACAAACTGAAGAATCGAAGTTTAAAAGGAGTTCAAAATAACACGAACTCGAAAAGCAAACATCCGCGTAATCGAAATGCGATTGAAACTGGAAAACACGGTTTTGCCGGAGAATAGTAGGATATATTATTTCGACAAATCTTTAGATGGGAAACCCACTCGAACACAATTATACGTTATCAGAAGGTATAAAGCGCTCACGGATACCTAAACAGGATCTTGTAGCATAAACTTGTTTCAAAACAACTAGATTTACGTTGAGAAATTCTTAGAAAGAGTATTTATTATTAATTATGCGGAAGGATTTAACAATAGACATGGAATTTATACGAACGGATAATGAAATAACAAGGGATTTGAGTTGAAAATTATGATAAAGCGAACTTATCTGAACAGGTACAATATATCGGGTATTGTTGGAGAATTTAATACTAGAAAAGGAATTTATGTAAATGAAATAACCAATTATTGCCGAAAATGAACGTAACATATTCTGTCACGGCCTAAAATGCGTCTAAACACACACACGCACGCACGCACGCACGCACGCACACACACCACACACACACCACACACCAGACACACACACACCACACACACACCACACACCAGACACACACACACCAGACACACACACACCACACACACCATACACACACACCACACACACACACACGGGACCTATATTTTACTTTTCTTCCGAATTAGGGCGTATTTTTGTGAAAAATGTTCGCCTAACATTTTTCAAGCGGTTCGTGTCGGGAATCGAACCTGGAACCCTGGGATCAGCAGTCATACGCGAACCTGTCTTATTCACGGTGCCGCCTACAATGGACACCGTGAAGAATAAAATATCTTTCACTTTATTTAGTTCCTTTATTTGTGCTACTTTGTGCCGGACCGTGCCAAAAATTCAGGGTTTGTGCTCAAAAATTGCGCAAGTTATACATGATTTGCTCATAATCCTGTGAAAGAATTTTCCATCACTTTTCACCGTTAGGAAAGAAAGGAATTTTAAAAGGATATCTGGGGCACGGAAAAGCAGTTTTCCCAGATATTAGCTTCTTACGCCAATAGCGAATCTTCAAGGACTATTTTACCACGGCGTAAAATACGTCCAAACGTCTCTATCATTAAAAACTCAAGAGATTATAAGCAAATTAAAAAGGTTGGTGTCAATTTTACGCTTAGTACAGCTAATTGAAATATTGAGTTCAGTTTCTTTTTGTTATGTTGTCCCTAAAATGCGTCCAAACATTTACGAAAACCAAAATTAACAAACTTGATTGGCGTCAACTTCAGCCTCGATCCACATCAAACATATTGAATTGCTAAGATTAAAATTTTGTTTCCCCGTCTTATTGCGCCCTAAATTTTTTTAATTTAAAATTTGGTTTCTAGCATCAAACTCGAAAAATTATAAATAAAAGTGAGCGAATGCCAATTCTATGCGCCACACTGAACTAATCGAAATATGAGTTTTGTTCATTTTTTGTTTTCTTTGTTGCATCAAATAAACGCCAATGGAAAGTTCAAAAATATCGATATAGCGGGTCCTTAAAGGGGTAGGTTTCCATTTAACGATTCAGTTCGTACGAGACACTAGCTGGATGCGTTATGACGTACGAGTAAATTAGTTTAAATAGGTTCAGGTCCTAAACTTTCATCATTATTATCAGACTCATGCCCTGATGATAAGTAACCATCTGAATTATTACTATTATCATCAACCTTTATGATTGTGGTGTTGCCAAGGTTACGGGATTGATATACTAGATCAGAGTAGCTAGGGGACTTTGAAAGAAGTGTAAATTAGAGAATTGGAGATGTATTGAATTGGCAGAATAAAGCATTTAGTATTGTTCAATTAAGTAGTAATATATCCTTACAACATACAAATACTACAATAATTAGATCTTGAACCTCGACTATAAAAGTTTCCCGTTCAACATATTCCTTTTCAGTTTTCTCAACATGCAAATATATTTTACTTCACTCTTTGACTCTAATATTTTTTATTTGTTCTTCTGTCAACTCTTCCATACATCATCTATTTCAAAGGCTACATTACATCCAGTGACAAAGTTTTTAAGTAACTCCCATATTGTCTCATTAGGATTTAATTCTGGAGGTAAACACAATGCTACATGATCATGTTCTGCTAGTATCTGATCAATTATAAATACCCGATTTATTTTTCTTAATTTTGGGATGTAATACTGGCTTGATATCGTTACACTCAGAGAAGATCTTTCGTTCCCTCAACCACTTCTGCGTATATTTTTTTTTCAACTTGAAGTAGGATAAGGGTGCACAAGAACATTATGGTATGACGCATTGTCTTACACCAACACTGAACTTGGTTTCAAATTTGATAATAAGTTTTCCTGCAGCCATTTTTTATAATTGCTGTAATTCATGTCATCGTTTTCAAATCAGACTTAAATATCAATACTGGGTTCCGTCATCCTTGGCTATGAATAATCTTTCTCTTATTCATATTACTTTAAAAAATATCAAAATTAATCAACCGTTAAACGCGCATTCTTTTCAAGTACCTACATTACCGAAAAAATTAACTATCAGTTACTTTTGAAAAAAACTGTTTTGATAACTAGGATTTGATAAAAACTATTAAAATGAAAAACTGGAAACTAAATAAGACGTTGATGGAAACGATAATGACAATCACATTTACATACAATTACGATCAGCTGAGTATGTACACTGTTGCCGTAGCTAATTTTTACCTAATAAAAAACTGTAAACCTACAATTATTTATCGGTGAAAACAAGTAAATGCTTTGGTATTATCTATTGGTCTGGATTTATTTCGTGAATTTAAGCATTTCAGATGTCAGCATGAACAATATTTTATTTTACACAATAAATGTGATATTCATGACGACGGACGTATGTAAGCTATAATGTTAGCATGTTTGTAGGTCGTACTATAGCATGCAGATCTTGACGTTTACAGTATATTTGAACCTATTGCGCATATGACGTCACCCACTATCCGATAATAATTCTACCGTAACATGTTGTAGGATCGAACTTTATACTAAGTTGCATAATGTTTTTTGTTGTTCTGTTGCTTTCGGAATGCTGAATTCATGTATTCGTGTCTATAACATCAAAAACTAAAGGGTTATGAGATACTTATTTCGATGGTGGATACTTAATGTTCAGCCAGCATTAATACATATTGAAATAGAATTATTTCAAAACAACTTGATTCTCCTAAAATGGGTTCTATTATGCTTTAAAATTTAAATTTAAATACCAAAACTAAAATGTAATATACAATTTGGGTTAATTTTATGCCAAGCAAACGCCCTATACCAAGCGTACTTAAATATTTACTTCTGTACCACTTTCAATCCAACGTGCTTCTCGTGTTTAAATTGTCAAGACAGAAATCATAAATAATAGTATATTATTCAATGAGCGAGTTATGATATTCATTACTCATTTGGAAGATTTGCGTCACGAGTGCGCCATGGCGAGCGACATAATCTGAATAACTAAAAATATTGTCCTTGTTCTCCGGCGGTTGTCGTCGTGGATTCTTTCAACGTTGGTTCTATATATAAATTCTTGTAGCGAAGTTGGTTATTTCCTACAACAAATACAGGAACAACAAAGATATGGAATTTGAAATAGAAATCACAAATGAACCCTTCTACTACCTAGTTTAATGCACTTTCCGCACACACGAGTAATTAACGATCAAATAGTCATGTACAGAATGAATGTCATGCCGCCTTGCAGCATCTTGAAAACCACCACCCCCTTCTACGTTGCGCGTTATGATTGGTCGGGACAACGACGTGCATCTATTTTAAAACGTGTGAAGCGTCTTAACCGCAAAAATCTATAATAAAAAAAAGGCCAATCACCTAAGCTAGCAAAATGCAGTATATGTATTTGTGCAAAATTCTCAAATATTACTTGAGAAGACGCTGCACTACCGCCGGGCCACTGGTGTGGTTTTATGTGCTAGAAGTGGCCTTGACCTGTATTTTTTCGAGGATAAAACCGGCAACGCAGTAACTGTAACGGAAAATTAGTACGGATTGATCATTCAAAACTTTTATGGAAGCGAATTACTTTACATAGAAGATCAGCATATAATCGTTTGAATATAATTTGAAGACCGATTACTTTCGCGAGGGGGAATCACTAACTGGTCACTTAAAGTTTGTTATACAATGTCTATAGACTTCGTCCTATGTAGTTTCTTGTAGAAAAAAGTTTACGATAATAACCTTCAAATGATTAAAGACTTTTGAGATAACATCGGTACAGAAATCTCAGAAATATCGTTTCCTTAATGCTAAATAGTCATAGAAAATTTTAGTAAAAGAATTATATTCTCTCAAACATCTGGAAGTTGCTTGTTTGATATATTTTATCCGCTATTTTTGAACTATGCTTTAAAATAAAAATTATCGTAGGGTTACCGTGTTTTATTACTACATCAAAAAGCAACTTAAAATTTGAACACTTTGCAAATTGTACATCAAGGAATTTTTCTGTTATGGATATAATTGTTTGAAAGTTAGATGAGGTTGCTTTATGCAATTTCTATATGTGTATATAATTTTTGGTTTATCTTTTGTCTACTCTGTGCTTAAGAATAGACTTACGAAGTAATAAAATTTAATTAAAATTTTTAAATGATTTGTCGGAGTCGTAAGTATATTTAGTTAAAGCCGTTCCTACTGGCCTCCTCTGGTATGACCTAAATTTTGTTTGTAGCAGAATCAGAGACTATATAACTTTTTGAAACCTACCTACAGCATCAGTATAACGTACTTTTATAATTTTCAAATAGTGTATAAGCTAAGTCTTACCCATAAAACGAGCGGGTCAGTCAGAAAAGAACAAAATCAGTAATTTAATACTCGCCGGAACTACGTGTAACAAAGAAATGGGAAACAGTCTGAGATGAGCGGGAAGTCTAAAGAACGAAACAATAGGGCACACGATCCAGTTCGCCTTTTGTAGAACATATGTACCTGAAATGATAATTAAATACAAAAACACATGTAAAATATAACTATAATAAGTAATTTCTGAATTTAGATAGCAAAGGATATTAAACTGCTGGTTTAAAGACGAATATCTGAATTCTCCATTCCTCGTGTATTAATATTAAATATAAATTATATCTAGATAACAATCAAACTAAATGATGTTTAGCATTTTTAGCAACTGTAATGAATAACTTTCTGCATTGACATAGTAAACAATTAATTAATTATAATTACAGAACGATTAAAACTCAATGAAATTACGAATTCAGATTGCGTCTATTGAACTCGATAATACATGGAAAACATGACGACAAGGGTAAAACAATTTTATAATCTAAATACACCAATAAGCCTAGACAACTATAAAAATAAATCTTTACTTACTAGGTTGATGTGGGCGAGTTCGAACCAGCTAGAAGCCACTAAAACATAAAGACAAAAAATACATATTTACAATAGTGCGTTAAAGTACAATTAACCAACGAACACCAATAATTAATCACTAACACAGCTGCTGGATAATTATCAAGTCTATCTACAATTACAAAACCAATTAAAATAGTTATTCATCAATATAAAAACATTATTATACAAAACTACACTAAATCCTTATCTAATAATGGCAGTATGAAAGACAACAATGTGTTACTCATTAATTTCTAAATGTTTACTTACCACAAACAAATCCACGCACTGTCAGTAAACAAAACAATCATACCTGTTGGTATTTAATGATGTTTCTTTACGTAGTCTTTCGAGGGTCTTAGATAACTGCAAGGTTCTTATCTTATCATAACTTCATCGCATACAACGGCAGCTAAACAAAAATTTGTGGTAACGACAATGTGAAATATCTATGGTACGACCAAGTAAGAATTAGTTAAAAACCTAAAAATGTAAAATTAAAATATCCTACTAAGATTGTGCGTTAAAATCCGTGCAGTCACATAAAAAAGAAAGCACTTTTTCACCATAAGGATTTTGCAACTGCTTTATTGGGTGTATATTATTATCACAGAAGAACACATGCAAACCAACACTCGAAAATATAGTGATAAGATACAAAGAGCGATTTTCGGTTTTATTTTAAATAGCAACATTCAGGGAATTCTTGACTAAAACGTGCCTAGATAAAGAACCAGAAAGTATAACAATCAAATGCGGACTCGTATATTAAATAAAAGAACTAAGCAAAGTTGGTTACCTAACTGGGCTGTTACAAACTTGAAATAATGAAAGTGTAGCGAACGCGTGAATTTAAATAGGAAGAAATTGAAATGGTCTTCAAATAAAGGAGGCAAAAAAATTTACAAATATGAAATGGAACGTAACATAAGACGAAAATCAATCGCCTCTTTCATTTTTCTTTCCTGACTACTATTTGCCTATTACATTTCCTTCATTGCCCTGCTCAACTACTACTTTAAAATATTCTGTAATAATTAGAGATTCTGTTTTTAACTTACTGGGCAATCTTTTTAATTTGTGGTACATCCTTGTTAATTCTCTTATCGTCATGGTTTATTGTGGGAATGTGAAGTGTACGATAACTGTGTGTCTGTTGGTTTGATGCTGTGCGACTTCTATAATTCTATTTAACTTTTTGAACAGTTTTTACTTTTCGGTTTGTTTTCTTGTCTATAATAAAATCTAGGCTTGTATGATTTTTACCTGACCCTGAATGGATGAGCATATGTTTTCTTATCAAAGCTTATTCAAAACGCATTTTCAGAAATTTTTAACTTTTAAAATCTTGAAGAGAATTTGAATTTTTCACACTTTGATTCGTAAAGCGCGCTTTTAATTTTTGCGGTCTTTTTTTCTATTGGTTTAGTGACTTCTGTTGTTATATCCTATATTAATTCAAATATATAGATATTCTTAAAAACATTTTTGAAGATAAGATTTTTTCCCACGACTATCAAGTAATGCATTTCTTACGCATTTAAGAATTGGTCAATAAGTACTCATTATTCATAATCCAAAACCTTTAACCAATCAGGAACATTCAAGTCGTGGATTATGATCATAATCCGACACCTCTGACCAATCAGTACACACCTTCATCATTCATAATCCGCGACGTGTAATTTTCGTATCATGCAAAGTAGGCTGTTAGACTTTGACAAATAAATTTTTGCTTGCCAGTGTTTGCAATATTAGTTAAAAGGTTAGAAAATAACTTATAGTGAAGATTTGTGTAGTCGTTGGAAAATCATAGTATTCTACTCGCCAGTTATGGGCATTATTCATTTGGATTACGCCGCTTGCTCTAACGGGCTCGTGGCACAAATCTTCCGAATGAGTAATTGCTGTCATAACTCGCTCGTTGAATAATATACTATTATGACAGAGGTCTGTCAAATAATAAACTACAATTTGGTGTATACTCATTTCACCTATTAGATGTTAGATATATAAGTTGTCCCTCTTTAGAATTCAAATCATCATCATCATCAATAGGTCTTCAATCCTGGAACTGGTTAGACACGTACCCTCATTGTTTCCTATTCTGAACTAACCTACACATTTCCCTGAAGTTTACACAGTCTGCATTTATCACTATTCTTCTTAATCTTCTTTGGGTATTTTAACCACTCATAGTTTTTAAAATTATCTTTATTAACGTTTCGATCCATAACCTAGGATCGTTTTCAAAATAATAAAAACTTCAAGTTTGACATTTATGACACAAATTGAAGGTGACTTTGATTTATTGATGTTTGAAATATTTGGTTTGAGTACACTAAGCAAAATTTTTAAAGTTTAAATGAATAATTGCCTTCAATTTGTGTTACGGCCTGGGACCGACTTTTTTAGGTAGCCAATACGCTTAACGTGAAATCAGCTGATTAATTTTTATTGTAAAAATTCAATAACTTGGGAATTGGAAAACATTTTTTAACATGTTTCTATTTATACAATTTAGAGGATGGTTATTAAAAGTGTGCAATTGCATTATTAAAGGCTTAAGTAGTCGTTTTTATATTTATTTTGAAGGAAATCATTATGATTTAGGCTACCTCTTTGGTAGATTTTAACATTGTTCTGAGGTAACCTTATGGTGGGTTTACACTTGTCAGATACCAATGTTGTTCTATGAAGGTTGTATATGGATCTGAGGTGACCCTATGGCGGGTTTACACTTGTCAGATACCAATACTGTTTAACGGAGATTGTATATGGTTGTGAGGTAACCTTATTGCGGGTTTACACTTGTCAGATACCAATGCTGTTTTACAGGGGCTGTTAATATGCTTCATCATCATCTTCATTGGATCTTCATCTCAAAACTGGTTGGACACGTACCTGCACTTATTTATATTCTGAGCTAGCTTCCCTTCTATTGTTTTCTAATTTTATGTTTTATTTCACCGACATTCAGTGAAAGGGGTTAAGCAACCTGTGGCTACCAAGATCCCCCAACACTTAGATATTTGCCGAAATAATGGTTTTCTAGTTAATATGCTTATTGTTATATAATTAGTTATTGTATGTATAAATAGAAATCATGTATATAGGCTGTATTTCATGTTAATATCGCAAGGAAAACCCAGGAAAAACTTGCAATGCTACCTAGAAAACAATAGAAGGGAAGCTAGCTCAGAATATAAATAAGTGCAGGTACGTGTCCAACCAGTTTTGAGATGAAGATCCAATGAAGATGATGATGAAGCATATTAACAGCCCCTGTAAAACAGCATTGGTATCTGACAAGTGTAAACCCGCAATAAGGTTACCTCACAACCATATACAATCTCCGTTAAACAGTATTGGTATCTGACAAGTGTAAACCCGCCATAGGGTCACCTCAGATCCATATACAACCTTCATAGAACAACATTGGTATCTGACAAGTGTAAACCCACCATAAGGTTACCTCAGAACAATGTTAAAATCTACCAAAGAGGTAGCCTAAATCATAATGATTTCCCCTTCAAAATAAATATAAAAAAACGACTACTTAAGCCTTTTAATAATGCAACTGCACACTCTTTAATAACCATCCTCTAAATTGTATAAATAGAAACATGTTAAAAATGTTTTCCAATTCCCAAGTTATTGAATTTTTACAATAAAATTAATCAGCTGATTTCACGTTAAGCGTATTGGCTACCTAAAAAGTCGGTCCCAGGCCGTAACACAAATTGAAGGCAATTATTCATTTAAACTTTAAAATTTTGCTTAGTGTACTCAAACCAAATATTTCAAACATCAATAAATCAAAGTCACCTTCAATTTGTGTCATAATTGTCAAACTTGAAGTTTTATTATTTTGAAAACGATCCTAGGTTATGGATCGAAACGTTAATAAAGATAATTTTAAAACTATGAGTGGTTTAATACCCAAAGAAGATTAAGAAGAATACTAAACAAACCACAACAAACATACAGGGAGTATTTAAAAGTCAGGTATGGGCCTGAAATTTGTATTTGTTTTAGACAGTTGGACAATCTAAACCTAAAACTTTCGCATTCCAAAATTCACTCACATTCCTAATAAAATGCAGAAACAACGAAATAATACCAAAAGGATTTAGAATCAAATTTGGAAAGACAAGCAATAAACTATCAAGGATTCTCAAAAGAACAAGCTACAGTATGATGAGGGAAAGACTACAAAACCACCGACATATTATTTATAAGTTAAAACAAGATATTGAGGGCATTATAAATTTCATACGAATAAAGGTAACAAAATATGATTTTGATAAAATTCTCGCTAGTGCAAAAACGTACTACGAATCAGTATTTTCCAAACAAAAAGAAATTCACATAAAGAAATTTAATAACTTATTTATAGAGAAAAATAGCACTCAAACTAAAACGTTAGAAAACAACAACACCATGCTAAACACCGTGATAAATTTATCAAACAGAACTATTAACGACACAGAAAAATCAATTCTTTCAAAAGGCCTTAACTTTGCAGTAACGCCAAAATCAATACCAACCTTTGAAATAATTAGCTGTATTGAGAAAACAGCAAACCAACTTGAACAAGATCAAGCAAACGAATTTAGAGTACGATGTAAAATCGAAATAGAAAAGAATCACAAAATAAAGCCAAATGTAAGTAGTAACGAAATACAAGCAATTCGCAATCTGAGAAACGATCACTCAATTATAATTCTACCTGCTGACAAAGGCAATGCAACAGTAATAATGAATAAAAACGATTACAACACAAAAGTCAACAAACTATTGAACACTGAGAATTACACCAGTTTAGAAACGGACCCAACAAAATCGATTGAAAATAAAATATACAAAACCCTATTTAAATTTAAAAATGAATTCGAAGACAAAGAAAGAAGTAAACTGGTCCCACATTACAGTAAACCACCCCACTTTTACGGTCTACCAAAAATTCATAAAAAAGACATTCCTTTAAGACCTATCGTAAGCTCAATAAATTCACCATGCCATAATTTAGCAAAATTTCTACTAAAAATTATAAATCCATTAGCAGGCAAAACGGATTCTTTCATTAAAACAACCAACATTTTTAGAAAAATTATCAAACATAAAAATTGAAAATACACACACAATGGTAAGCTTTGATGTGGTAAATCTCTTCACAAATGTCCCTATAAACAAAACGCTTAATATTATAACTAGAAAAAGATGGCAATCTTAAAGAAAGAACAAAACTAAGCATATCATCGATTATGGAATTACTTGGTTTATGCGTCAATACCACATATTTTCAAATAAATGATCAATTTTACAAACAAAGCTTCGGAATGGCAATGGGAAGTCCACTATCACCAATCTTTAGTAATATATTCATGGAGGAATTCGAAAAAGATGTAATATTCACACAAGAATTAAAACCACTAATCTGGTGGAGATACGTAGATGATGTCTATGCTATTTGGCCTCATAATACAGAACTAATTAAAAACTTTGTACAGTCAATTAACGAAATAGAACCAACTATTAAATTCACATATGAATTAGAACAACATGGAAAACTTCCGTTTTTAGATATTCTCGTTAGCAAAACGATACAGCAATTAATACATCGGTATATAGAAAACCAACGCACACAAACAGATACTTGAACTTCGATTCAAACCACCCACACTGTGTCAAACGAGGAATTATCAAAACCATGTATGATAGAGCAAAATTAATATCCTCAAACGAAGAAATTTTAAAAAAAGAGAAAGACCTAATCAGATGTACACTAATAGAAAACAAATATCCTAAAAGAATAATAGAGAAAGAAATGAATAAAACCCTAAAAATAAAGAAAAGAAAACAAAAACAATGATACACACAACAAAATGCTCTCAATACCATACATAAAAGAATTCTCCGAAAAATTCAAAGAATAGGAAACAAATTTAAAATTAAAACAGTATTTAGAACCAACAATACACTAAGAGCACAATTAACAAAACAAAACCCAAAACGCAATACAAAGTTCAAAAATTGTATCTACAAAATACCGTGCGAATGTGATAAGTTTTATATAGGGGAAAGTTCCAGACCATTTGAAGTTCGATTAAAAGAACATAAATCCTATATAAAAAATAGAATATTTGAAAAATCCATGATTTGCCAACATGCATGGGACTCCAGTCATAAAATAAAATGGGAGGACGCAAAATTATCGACAAAGAAGAAAACCACCAAAAACGCAAAATCAAAGAAGCTGCTTATATAACCTTACATAAAAATAACTGCGTTGAAAACGAATCCGTAACTTTCAGTAAACAATGGATTCCATTACTAAAAGAAATAGCAAAAGAAATAAAAAATGAAAATCAAATGCCCCCAATATCTAGGTAGCATTGCAAGTTTTTCCTGGGTTTTCCTTGCGATATTAACATGAAATACAGCCTACATACATGATTTCTATTTATACATACAATAACTAATTATATAACAATAAGCATATTAACTAGAAAACCATTATTTCGGCAAATATCTAAGTGTTGGGGGATCTTGGTAGCCACAGGTTGCTTAACCCCTTTCACTGAATGTCGGTGAAATAAAACATAAAATTAGAAAACAATAGAAGGGAAGCTAGCTCAGAATATAAATAAGTGCAGGTACGTGTCCAACCAGTTTTGAGATGAAGATCCAATGAAGATGATGATGAAACATATTAACAACCCCTGTAAAACAGCATTGGTATCTGACAAGTGTAAACCCGCAATAAGGTTACCTCACAACCATATACAATCTCCGTTAAACAGTATTGGTATCTGACAAGTGTAAACCCGCCATAGGGTCGCCTCAGATCCATATACAACCTTCATAGAACAACATTGGTATCTGACAAGTGTAAACCCGCCATAAGGTTACCTCAGAACAATGTTAAAAATCTACCAAAGAGGTAGCCTAAATCATAATGATTTCCCCTTCAAAATAAATATAAAAAACGACTACTTAAGCCTTTTAATAATGCAATTGCACACTTCTTTAATAACCATCCTCTAAATTGTATAAATAGAAACATGTTAAAAAATGTTTTCCAATTCCCAAGTTATTGAATTTTTACAATAAAAATTAATCAGCTGATTTCACGTTAAGCGTATTGGCTACCTAAAAAAGTCGGTCCCAGGCCGTAACACAAATTGAAGGCAATTATTCATTTAAACATTAAAAATTTTTGCTTAGTGTACTCAAACCAAATATTTCAAACATCAATAAATCAAAGTCGCCTTCAATTTGTGTCATAAATGTCAAACTTGAAGTTTTTATTATTTTGAAAACGATCCTAGGTTATGGATCGAAACGTTAATAAAGATAATTTAAAAAACTATGAGTGGTTTAATACCCAAAGAAGATTAAGAAGAATACTAAACAAACCACAACAAACATACAGGGAGTATTTATCACTATGTTTTCTAAGTCTACAGCTACCTCCCTTTTCCTATCTCTGCTTGTAATATATCCCATACTATTCTCCAAAAATGCCTTAGAACGTATTCTGCCTTCTATTTCTCTTATTTTTTTCCACAGATATCTTTATTCCCCTACTATTTCTATAACCTATTTGTTATTAACTTTGTTTGTCCATCCTATCATCCTCATACATCTGAAGTATAACATACCAAAAGGCTGCTACCGTTTTTCTGTCTGTTTTTCTTACGATTGTATTTCATAGGCACACTGTGCTGTGCTCCACACATATGCTTTCAACAATTTTCTTCTTGTTTCTATGTTTGTTGTCTTTGATCATAGGGGCTGTTCTTTCTTGTTAGATGCAGTTCGGTTCCTTTCTATTGTTTTACTACTATATACTCTATTTCTACGACATTCAGTGGTTGTAAAGGGAGGTAAGCAGCCTGTGGCTGCCAAGTTCCCCCAGCACTTGAACATTTGCCGATTTAATATTTTGTCCAATATATCTTTTCGCACAGTCAACATTAGTTGCAGATATTTTACAACCAACACCTATAGTTGTTTATAATAATCATAACATTTATCTGCGCTTTTTTTTTGTCATTAGGTTGTCCGTCTCAAAACTGGTTGGACCCGTACCTGCACTTATTTATATTATGAGCTAGCCTACACAGTTTCTTTAAATTCCCACACAGCTTATATACAGCTCGGTTCCCCTTCTATTGTTTTCTAATTATATGCCCTATTTCACCGAGATTCAGTGGTATGGGAAGGGGGTTAAGCAGCCTGTGGCTGCCAAGATCCCTCAACACTTAAACATTTGGGGAATTATAAGTTTTCCAGTAAATCCTTTCACACAATTAACATTATTCGAGAATATTGCACAACCAATACCTGTAGTTGCTTATAATAATCATCATGTTTCAGTGCAGCTTTTTTTTTCATTAGTTTATCCATCTTGGGGCTGGTTGGACGCGTACTTCTATTGATTTGTATTCTGAGCTAGCCTATACATCATACCGTAGTATGTGGCCCATCATCCTATCTCTCCTATTTTTTACGGTTTTCCACATATTTCTTTCTTCCTCTACCATTTTTAGTACCTCTTCGTTCTTAACTTTGTCTGTCCATGATATCTTTATCATACGTCTGTAGCACCACATTTCAAAGGTTCCTATCTTTTTTTTGTCCGCTTCTCCTACTGTCCAGGCTTCACAGCCGTACAGTGCTGTGTAGTAGTTGCTTTTTCTTGTTAAATGTAGCCCGACCTTTTGCTAATCTTTGTTTTATATCTTTTGCGCTTTTGCCATCTTGCGTTATTTGGTTTGTTATGTAGCAAAAATCCTTAACCTCTCTTGTAAGTTCTTGTTACTTATTTGTATTCTCGTTTTTGATTCATTTCTCCCTCCTTTGCATACTAGTACTTTAGTTTTATTTTTGTTAATTTTCATACCGTTTCTCTCTTTTAGAACCGTCTACATTTCATTAAGAGCAGCTTCTAACTCTACCTTGCTAGATGCTAATACCGCTATATCATTGCAAATCTAAGCATATCAATTTTTTGTTCCTGCATAATAATTCCAAAAGTCTTCCTGCATTTGACAGTATTCATTGCCTCCTCAATGTACAAGTTAAAAATTAATGGGGATCGGGCACATCCCTGTCCCTAATGTTTACTTCTCTACGTTCCTGCTCTAATTCTATTACTGCTGTTTGCTTTTAGTATAAGCTATGTATTATTTGTCTATCCCTATAACTCATTCTAATCTTTTTGAGTATTTTGATTTTTTTTTCCATTTTACATCGTCGAATGCTGTTTCCAGATCTACAAACCCCATATACACGCTTTCCTCTTTCTCTATTGTTTTCTCCATTATCACTCTCAGAGCTAAAATAGCCTCCCGTGTTCCCCTGTTTTGCCTAAGCTCAAATTGATCTCCTAGTATTTCTTCAGCCCGTTTTTCCATTCGTCTTTGTACAATTCTAGTTAATATTTTTGACGCGTGTGCTGTCAAACTTATTGTTCCAAACTTTTCACATCGATCCGCACCTTTCTTTTTTGGTATAATTGGTATGATGTACCGTTTGAAATCTTTGGGTATCTCGCCTGTCTCATACATATAGCTTACAAGTTGGAACAGACGTTCTGTTACTGCTTGTCCAGCGGCTTTTAGAGTTTCTACTTGCACGTTATCTGTTCCCGGCGCCTTACCATTTTTCAGACCCTTTAATGCTAATTCAAACTCATCTCTAAGTATAGGATATCCCAAGTCATCCTTTATATTTTTGCTATACGGTTTTATATCTCTAAAATTGATTCTAAGTAGTTTATATTAGTTTATTAGTTTATATAGGGGAATAAAACAGGAAGAAGCGAGTTTCTGAGACATTGTATCTACTTGCTTGTGGTGCATTCGTATTTAAAGTCACAGGCGTGGTGTTAAACTGCGTCTCATGACAAAGAAGATCATGGTGGTATTTCGTTTGCGTTCTAGTGGGAGGAAGGAACTTTTGAAGAACATTTGACATTAGAAGGACAGTTGTCTTAGTTTCCTCTTATGGTGTGTAGGGAAACGATTGGACTATGCTACCTTAGTCCTTGACATTACAAATAAATTATAAAATTTCCAAATTAAATTTTCTTGTTAAAGTATAAACAACAATAAAAAATTATATTGTTAAATAAAAATCTTTTAAAGCAAGATATGTATGTTACACGCCTATTGAGGGTAACTATCATTTCAAACGTGTTCAGATAGTGTGATCTATTACAAAAGATTATAAATTATGTAGAAACGTTTTTGCTTTAAAAATAGCCCAATAAAAATTTGTATTATTTACGACAATTTTACAGAATTTAAAATCTGAGCGCATTTTACATCAATACATCATTAACAACCCTTGTTTTATTATCACTTTTTGGTAACCATATGATTAGGGCAGCAAATAAGCATTTTATAAATGAAAACGATATTTACAAAGTTTAAACGAATAACTTATTTACTAGTAATGCGGGTTTCTAGAAATGATGAACGAACTTAATGCAATTTGATATATTTAATAAGAAGCTTATGGCGTTTGTCCAATATATTCACCGCAGCTAGGTGCACTCCAAGATAAGGTAGTTGACGTTCAGGAAGCTCCATCTTGGATAATGTGGAGTAAGTGTATCAAACAAGGATGTCTTTGATCGATGATAACAATCGAGCAACTTGGGTTCATCGCCTGATCTTGTGCATCAATCTCTTGAAGTATTGGTTACTAATTGCAACGACTTCCATCATCAAATGAATGGATGAAGTGATGACGCTGCTGGTGTCCCGTGCTTAGTGAGCGAAGTTGAACCACGATGGGGCTGTTGATGTTTCGTACTTATTGGAACTTCTTAGTGATGGCTCTAGTAAAACTCTCAGCGCATGAGGCCACAAATTACTAGAAGGGCAACTGCTCAGTCTACCCGGTTCATGGGTGGCACAATGATGGGTTTGTTTAATATCATATTTTTTATGTTCGGAAATTATAGTAAAAAGAATGATGATTTGGTCCTCTTTGTGGAACACTTTATTTTCAAATTTGGGAAACATCATAAGTTGCGTCATGCATTAATTATATTGCTTACTGTTGGTTGTATATAATTTTTAAAGCGTTGCTAATAGAATTATAATAATGTATAATAGTATAGCGCTTTGCCTACATTATATTCTCGTGTAAATAAATTGCGACGCGTTTTTCGTCGGAAAGTAGATGCTATAAATTCAACTATCTTGTTTACCAGAGTATAGTGCAGTAATAAATTTTCTATTCATTAGCCGACGGGAAAAGTGTGCTACAGGACAGTTATCACTAAGCGAACATAACATTTTATCTGACAGTTCCTATATTTGCGAAGTTCAATATCATGGTGACAAGTCAAGACAATTCATTTACTATCGAATATACCTCAACCATTAATAAATATGTATAATTCTAAGATATTTCTTCTGCACCTTGACGACAAGCACACATGTCCTGAAGTGTGATAGAATTATTTCGTAGTTATCAATGTTATGTTTGTTGTGTTGTTGCTTTTAATAATAATAATAACACTATTAATTGTTTAACATCGGTTTATTTAAAAAATAACTTTCCATTTTTATAACACGCGGTTTCTGACAGACTCCTCACTGTCAATGTCCATTTTTTATAATCATCTCATTGTGTCTTGTTCACCAACTACATTTAATAAGGCTGGTTCACAACACCTTCTTTTTTTTTAAGAAAAATAATATAATTGTAATACATAACAGAATCATTAAAACGTGAGGGAATTTTAGATACCCTCTTACAATCTGTTATATCAAAATTGGTAACTTGCGACTTATCACTATTATTATTTTCTAAACTTACATTACGCTTCTCATAATCACAAGTATCAGTAACACTTTCCTTGCCGATGTTATGTTCAAATTTTGGTTCATTTACTGACTTCCGTAAATGCTGTCTGTTTCGGCGCACAATCTAATTTTTTTCATTTTTAACAAAGTATGATCGTGGTATTTCTGCCTTACCAACTATAACACCCCGTTCCCCTTCTTTATTTCGTGACCTATCTATGTTAACTAATACACTATTACCTATTTCAAGATCTTTCAACTCCTTAGTGTGCTTATCATAATAATTTTTATACAACTGTTGTTTAATTTTCATCTTTTCACCTATATCACTAGTATTTTGTAATTCTGGTTTTAATAACTTGTCTATAATGGGTAACCTAGCTTTTACACGTCTATTGAATATCAGCTGGCATGGTGCAATATTGAGCGTTGGTAATGGTGTAGTGCGGTATTCCAAAAGCGCTATGTCAATGTCACAACTTTTACGCAAAATGTTTTTGCTATCTGAAATCCTCGTTCCGCAACTCCATTTGACCTCTTTTAATGTGGACTGCATGTTAATATAGTTATATCCAACAATCTTGCAAATTCTCTAAACTTATAAGACCTGAAAGGCATATTATCAGCCATGATTACACTTGGTACCCCATGTGTAGCAATAACATGCTTCAATTTTTAAATAACTTCACTTGCTCTTTTGTTTACTATTAGTATTAGCTCTAACCATTTAGAATAATAATCAAAAATAATAAGGTAACTTTCACTGCCAAAATCTAATAAGTCCATTCCTATTTTTTGAAAAGGATATTTGAGAATTTCATGAAGTATCAAACCTTGTTTCGCGTTACTATCTCTGTACATTTCACATATTTTACACTCAGCTACCATGTTATCAATCTCATTGTACATCTGTGGCCAAAACAAAACCTCCTTAGCTATTAGTTTTGTCTTTGTCATGCCAAAGTGACCTTCATGCAATATTTTTAACATTTCTACTCTCTTTCTTTTTGGAACTATTACTTTAGTTTTATAAAACAATAAGTTATCGGCAACATGAATATCATTTTTAAACTTCCAGTATGGCTTAATTAAATTATTAAGTTGTTTGTACCTTTTAGGCCAACCTTCCATAACATGTTTTTTTAATTCGCTCATTTCGTGATCTTCTAATATACACTTTTTGAACTCATCTTTTCTAGCTTCGCTTACTTGCAAATTAACTACTACTGATGAATGAATAATTTCATTTACATATTCTTGACTCTTGTCAACTTCATTAACAAAATTTCTAGACAATAAGTCAGCTATATGCATGTCCTTTCCGGGTGTGTATATTAAATCAAAATTATATTTACATAGTTCTAATTTTATACGTTGTAATCTAGAATTATCAATTTTTGATATTGGTTTTTTCATAATTGAAATAAGGGTATGATCAGTTACTACTTTAACTTTTCTGCCATAAACATAATAGTGAAGCTTTTTTAATGCATATGCCACAGCTAGAAATTCTTTCTCTATCTGGGCATATTCTTTTTCTGTATCTGTCAATGCTCTTGAAGCATATGCAACAGGTTTTTTGTTTTGCACGATAGAACAACCTAAACCATCCTTCGGTGCATCTGCTTGAATAACGGGCATTATTTTATCATCAAAATTCCCTAACACTGGTGCTTTACTCAAAATCGTTTTTATTTTATTAAATGCCAGTGTATGGCACTCCATTCATTCAAAGCTTGTGTTTTTTAAGTAGCTGTCTCAATGAAGCTGTTAATTCCGCTAAATTAGGAATAAATGCCCTTAAATAATTTATCATGCTTAGTAATGCTTTTTAACTCTTTCTTATTTCTTGGTATTGCCAAGTTTTGAATAGAATCAACTTTACCAGGATCAGGACTCATACTCCCAACCTCAAAAACATGCCCTAGATATTTGACACTATTTACTTTTAACTGTAACCTGTTTTTGTTAAATTTGATATTCGAAGTTTTAGCCCTAGCAACTACTTTTTTTAGAATAACTTCATGCTCTAAAGGAGTACTAGCAGCTATTATTACATCATCTATATCGTCTATATCGTCTATATCCCCGAAATTCTTTTGATTAATTTTTTGAAAAAATTCTGGTGCTAAAGATAAATCAAACGGTAACCGATTAAATTTATATGATCCAAAGGGACTACTAAATGCACATATCCAAGCTAGATGGTTCATCTAATTCTACTTGATAAAACCCTTCTTTTAAATCTAATACCGTATAAACAGATTTCCCTTTCAATTTAATAGCGATTTCTTCCAGGCTAGGTAGAAAACAATATTCCTTTTCTTTTACCTTGTTTAATTCTTGGGGATCTAAACATAATCTTAATGATTTATCTTTTTTCTCAATTATCACTAAATTATGTAACCATGCGACTGGTTTAGTTACTTAGCAATAATTCCTCCTTTTTCTAAATCATCTAATTTCAATTTTAATCTGTCTCTTATAGCTAGTGAAACTCTTCTCGGTGGCATTGTTATAGGAATACTATCCTTTTTTGTTTTAATAGTACATTTATCTTTAAATTTACCTTGCCCCTTAAAGACTACCTCATTTTGAATTACGAAATCTTGTATAGCATCATTCCATAAATTATAAACTCTTTTGATTAAATCACATCCTTCACAATCTTTCAACCCTAATAGTGACCTAGAACTTTTTACGACCATAAATTCAATTTCTGCAACTTTACCTTTAATTTCGCAGTTTAGTTTAACTGAACCTATTGGCTTTAATCGGGATCCTCCATAGGCTTCTAGAATGATCTTCGTACCTCTCAATTACTCCTTTATTTCAGGCTTACTTTCATTATTTTACAAAATTCCTCTTCCGTCAAAATATTAACTTCAGCTCCAGAGTCCAGTTTCCAATTTTCCATCTTTACACTGTCTTATTCACATTCTGATTCAACAGTTTGAACTTCATTTTAAACCAGTTGCTTTACATAAGTCTTCCTCATGTGCCTATTCTCAAAGCTGCTTTTCCGCTGATTATGATAATTTGTTCTGAAATAATAGGCTGATTAGTAGTTCCACAGCTTCATTTTTTTCCATAAAGAATTACAATTTAAGTTGATGATCATGCTTTGTATTAAACTGCTGCAATAATAACTTTTCAGCTTTCCGTTTCCGGTAAATGATATCATTTTTAGATTTGTCTATTCTTTATAACGTCTACATTGTAAATTTTCCTGCACACTTTTAACTTGTACTTTCATTACTTCTTGTGCCCTGCAAGTTTTAAATTTGTCTGATAAATCATCTTGGGACAATAATTTAAATCATTGTAAAATTTATCAGTGATTCCTAGAACTATCCGAACCCTTACCATTTCTTCTACCTCCTTAAAATCACAACTTTTTACAATTTTTTTATATCTTGTAGAAAATGGTCGAAAGGTTCTTGCTCTTGTTGGCTTCGATTGTAAAATTTAAATCGCTCTTATATCAGGTTTTTTGGGATTCAGATATTTTCACATTCTTCTAGCACTCGTTCATATTTCTTTTTATCTTCTTCGGACAACGTGAAATTATTAAATACTTCCACACCTTCCTTCCTCACTTATGCAATTTAATAATAATGCTACTTTGGTTGAGTCCGGTTTTTATCTTTCTCCGATGCCATTAAGTAGATTTCAAATGATTGCTTGAACTTCTTATAATTTTCAGTAATGTTCCCTTCGAAAACCATAGGTGCGGGCATTCGCGCTCCATTTCCAGTTTCCATTTTTAGGTTAAGTCTACCTTTTTAATTGTAGTCAAACAACTTTTTCTTATAAATCTCTACTTATAAAACGTACGATTGCGCCATGTTGTGTTGTTGCTTTTAATAATAATCATACCACTATTAATTGTTTAACATCGATTTATTTAAAAAATAACTTTCCATTTTTATTACACGCGGTTTCTGACAGACTCCTCACTGTCAATGTCCATTTTATATAATCATCTCATTGTGTCTTGTTCACCAACTACATTTATTAAGGCTGGTTCATAACACCTTCTTTTTTTTAAAGAAAAATAATATAATTTTAATACATAACAGTGGTTTAAAATGCTATTCTACGATTAAGTCTATTTGCGCTCCCAAAAGAGTAACGGAACATTCTTATGAAAAAATAATTACAAAACTGACTGAACATTTTTCTCCGAAACTTTTCAGCGCTATAAGGTTTAAAAAAAGGGTTCAAAAACAGAACGAATCAATTGCTACTTTTGTTGAAGAATTGCGATCGATGGTAGATAGTTGTGAATTTCTCGGTAATTTTTTAAACGAAGCCATACGAGACCTCGTCGTTTGTGGGGTAGGAAGTGAATCTTTACAGCGTCGTTTACTTGCCGAAACAAATCTGACTTTAAAAGTTGCTTACGAAGTTTCAATTGCTACCGAAACTGCTTCGAAGATATAGTTGAAATAAAGGCTGATTGCAGTAGTACTACAGATTCGTGTTTTTCTATAAAAAATAGGAATAAGGATGATGAACAGCAGCAGTATTACTGCTGCGGTGGAAATCATTCGCGTTCAAAATGCAAACTCCGATATTTTAGGTGTGTTGCCTGTTATAAAAAGGGTCACATTGCAAAAGTTTGTTTTTCAAAGAAGAGCCATTCATTTACTACAAATGTAATATCGGATACTGAAAATAGTCGGGAAGAAGAATTTAAACAAGAAATAAATAATTTTTGAGGTTCTTGTAGTGCTCCTTATACAATGGAAGTTTTAATTGATGGTCAACCATGTTTGTTTGAAGTTGACACTGGTTCAGCAGAAACATTACTGTCGGAAAATTGTTTTAGGAAACTTTATCCAAAAATAAGTCCTAAACTGGATCGTTCGAAACTTAATCTTTACAACAAAAGACCCCTTGCACTGCTTGGGGGTGTAATGTTAACGTTATTCATGGGAATACGAGTTCAACATTACCAATTGTAATCGTTGCTGGCGATCGAAAAAATTTGTTAGGACGGAAATGGTTTAATGCATTGGGTATCAAGCTAATAATAAGTGGTAATAAGGGTGTTGCGTGGAATACCACTGACACTAATACTGCTAGTATTACAAATGACCGAAGTACAAATCTAAAATTTGCGACGATATTCGATAAATTTGCGGACGTTTTTTTTGAATGCATAGGTACTTTTAGCGGTGTCTCTGTGTCACTTGGGATAGATCCAAATTTTAAATCTATTTACATGAAGGCAAGGCCAATACCATTTGCTCTAAAGTTACTTGTTGAAGAGGAACTTGATCGACTAGTTAAGCAAGGTGTTCTTGTTCCAATTACGTACTCAAAATGGGCTACTCCAATTGTGGTAGTGCATAAGAAATAATCAAACAAAATCAGAATATGCGGAGATTATAAAAGTACGCTTAACAAAGCATTGTTCAAGCATCCATATCGTATTCCTTCTGTGAACGAATTATTAACTAATTTGGCCGGTGGAAAGGTGTTTCGAAAGATTGATTTATTCCACGCTTATCAACAACTAGTGGTTGATGAAGAGTCTGCAATTGCCCAGACGATTATTACTCATAAGAGAGCGTTCGCTGTTAGGCGTCTACAATTTGGCATTTCGATGGCTCCTGGAATATTCCAAGAATTTATGGAAAAACTCTTGCGGAACGTCGAAGGCGCTGTGCATTTTTTGACGATGTTCTCATTTCTGCTCAAACTGAAGAGGAATTTGCAAATCGCATTACACGAGTTTTTACAATTTTCAAAGATAGCGGCCTAAAACTGAATAAAGAAAAATGTATTCTTGGGTCATCGTCTGTTACATACCCTGGGTTTCGTGTTGAATCTGTAGGCATTCGCTATTTGGGAAAATGCTTGGAATTCGTTTAGTGACCACCGCTCCTCATCGACCACAAGGAAACGGAATGGCAGAAAGAATGGTTAAACAACTAAAGATTTAAAAAAAAAATTACTGATGGAGATTGGAAATTTAAATTAGCTGAATTTTTATTATACAAACACGTCACTCCTAGCTCAACCACTGGTCGGAGTCCTAGCGAGATTCTTATGGACAGGAAGTTACAAATTGTTATGGATAGACTAAATCCAGATTTGTCTTCGGAGTTGCAACATAAAAGGGAAGAATCTCTTGACAGTGCTTTAGATTCACCTAACCTATCAACATTTAGCGTTAACGACACCGTCTTCATTAAGAATTATACTAGCGGTGATAAATGGATTCCTGCGATAATCTCTGAAGTTAGCGGGCCCGTTTCTTACAAAGTTAGATTGCATGGTGGAAGCATTTTGCGCAGGCATATAGATCAAATCAAACTTAGATTTCCTGTGACTTTAAATGATGAAGGTAATAAACAGAATTCAATTACTCACTGCCATCATAATCATTCGGATGTTAACGGGTGAACAAGACAGAGTTGCTCCAATTCCAGCTACGTATGAGAGACCGCAAGGAATTAGACAACCCCGGTGTGATTAAGTGATTATGTTGCTTAAGAGGGAGAAGTGTTATGTTTGTGTTCATGAAACAGTTAGCCAAGATTTTTATGTTGCTAGGTTTCCGGAAAAACAAGCTTGCCAGATTATGTCAATTCATAATATGATATACAACTTTTAAAGAGTTCTCAGATTAAATACTTCTACTACTTCCAGAATTGTTTAATATATTATTAAGGCATACTTTACAATCAACGTCTTATAGCAGAAAATGAATTTATCTGCTACGTATGAACCTCACCGTATAATAATTAGGTATTGTATAAACTGTATGCGACGCCAAGATTAGTTTATTAGGAAATATTTTACAATCACCATTTAAGAACGACTTGATTATTTCCTTAGTGAATTTCACTACTACGGTGCTCAAATTAGTATTCGACAAATGTGGAACTCTTGACTTAAAATTTAATTAGTTTCTTCTTTCTACACCCTGAAACAGCTAAACAATTGAGTAATTATATCATTGGACTTTACGTGAGATCCAATTTAACAGTTTTTGACGATCTTAAAATAGATAGTCTGCACATTCCCACGAGTAGTGTATTTCCTATGCAACGTGCAAATAATTAACACTATAACGTCTTTCGTGTCTGTTGGCTTATTCATTAACTACTAAGCTGAAATAATTGAACTGTATGGATATTTACTGCAAATATAACTGAAATAATTCGTGTACACAAGTAATTTTAATAATTATTTGCTTTTGCTTAAACCTGTTATTTTTAAACGATAATAATCTTTTGCAGTTGTGAAAAGTAATTGCCTTTGTGTTTTGTGTAGTCTGAGTGGACCGTAGTATCGAATCCAATTCAACGATATTTTAGTTTATGTCGTTATTATTGAGTTAAATATTTATTGCCATTGAATTTGTTTTAATTTTTATTGCTAAAATGGGCGTTAACAAGGTAGTATGTATAATATAGTTTGCAATAATCCTATGCATCCTAATCCAAAACACTTCAAAATGATTGTCAAAAGTTCTGGATAGGTTTGGCTATGAATTCTTAGTTTCTACAGCTAATTCGGTGTCTGTAGCTGTGCTATAGGTGAACACTTCGCTAATCTTTTCTCTTTTGTCTGTGCAGCAGTAACCTTTCTATTTTGTGGTTTGGTGCTGTCTTCTTGTATTTGGGGTTTATTAAGGTCAGTCAAGTTGTCCCCCCACCAAAAGCTTTATCGAATTGTAGTGTGTGCACTACAATGTACTAGTCTTGCACCACCAAAATAATAGCTTGCACCATCCTGGAAAAACAATTGTGGTAATTTGTTTATGAGAGGGCTAGGATGACGATAGTCTCCTTCTCTTTGAATTTAAAAAAAGTTATGTGCACCAGTTAGAACAGCTTGCACCACATTGCACTAGAAAATTTAGAGCTTGCACCAGTTTTGAAAACCATATACAGGGTCTTTTCTCGAGGGGAGTTAGAACGACGCTAGCTCCCCCTCTCTTTGAATTTCAAAAAAATTAGATGTGCCCTTGCTAAAGGGAAGTTTGCACCACCTTGCACCACTAAATTTAGAGCTTGCATCAGTTTAGAAAATGAGATACAGGGCTTTTTCTGGGAGGGGCTAGAATGATGCTAGCCCTTTCCGATGAATTATTAAAAAAATTATATGTGCGCCAGTTAGAGAAAATTTTGTTTCCATGTTTTATTTACCTACATCCTTGTGATATGTTTCTGATTCGCGCGTTTTTCTTATTTCTTTGATGTTTTCTTTTATTGGTATTTTGTTATTGGAATGTATTACGATCGTTTACTATCAGGAATTGGGATTCTTCCTTAGATTTAATTTTTCTATTTTGTGCGATTATTGGCTAACATTTATATTTTTGGTATGGTTGTGCTTTTCAACTCGTCTAAAATTATTTTTTTTCTACTACCTTTAAATTTTTCTACCATTCCTTTTATCGAATTTTTAATCAATAGCTTTTTTTGGCGGTGCTTTGTTCAATTATTTTTCTTTTATGCATTTTAACATCATTTTTACTTCTAGTAAGTAGAGTAACTTTATTACTTGTGGAAAATGGCGGCTCCGTGGCGTAGTTGGTATACGTGTGAATTCTACGCTAAGGTCCCGGGTTCAAATTCCGATACGGTCCGCTTGACAAATGTTAGGTGAACATTTTTTACAAAAGTACGCCCTCGTTTAGGTGAGAGGTAAAATGGAGGTCTCGTACCTGAGTGTTGTCACGCACGTTAAAGATCCCTTACCTTGCTTGAAACAGCAAGGGTTTGACAAAATTCAAAATTTTCCAGGTAAAAAACCGTTTCCTGGCCATACCTTCGGGTGTAGCATTGGAAAATCAAATGTAGTGCCGTAAACGATATAACATTTCTCAAAAGTCCAAGACCTAGGTTTTATTTTTGTGAAAGTGTTTACTCTGGGATCCAATCTTTACTCCAGAAAATCAAGACGAGAATTTTCAAGCACGTAAATATCCTTTCTCGATTTAATTTTTGTATATACAGTGTCCCACAAAGAGGTTCACACTGTTTAAACTTTAATAACTCGAATAAAAGTAACAAAATGATTTTTCAAGGTACACAACACCTACCGCGTTCCTTAAGAAAGAATGGCCTTAAAATTTGTCCTAAACATTACTGATGACATTCTAATGTTGAAGATGTTCAAAATATCATCCATTAATAGAAATACATCGTTCGTTACTCTGTTATACAGATCAACAAACATGTGTTTTGGTTTTTATAGGAATGCATTCACAGATAGTTACAATCGGTCTTTCATGGCATTCGGCGTGCATGATTTTGTAGCGTTGACCGTGTTCTTATGAGTTCTCCACAGATATATTCTAACGCTGTTAGATGGTGAGATCTGGTAGGATACCCGACACTTCCTCGTGGACTTATCCACCGCTCAACAAATGTTTCATCCACGTCTCGATGGTAATGTGACGATGCGCAGTCTTGTTTAAAAAAACAATCTTTACGTGGGTAAAATTGGTGAACAGCTAGCACAATTGCCACCCGCTACATGTTAAGGTACATAGCACATGTCGCTGTTCCTTAAAAAAATGGTCATACAAGACCTCTGACAGATATACTATATCACACTGATAACCCAGGAACAACTCGTTCTTCCATAACAATGGAATTTTATTTTGCCCAATACACACAGTTGTGGCGATTGATGGTTCCATTCAATTTCAAAGTCGCCTCATCAGACCAACAATCAAATGAATTGACTGTTCGTTATCGCAAATACATTCGCAAAATTGAAGGCATCTAATCCGGATCCTTCGCGTTAGACTTGTGATCGTCTATTAAACTTAACAGCTAGCGAAAAAAATCATAAAAGTAAGTTTGTTCTGCAAAATGAAAACCAACGTTTTATGAAATTGGAAATGTTTTAAACTACCCTGAAAACCGTGATTACTCAGGGAGATGTTGGAGTTGAAACGTTATGCTTTGATTTTCCACAAAATTCGTTTCTGTCACATATTCCAGCAGAAGATTTTTTTTATAAAAGGGCATTTTTTTCCCGCATAAACTGGCATTTCCACAATGTATATGTACAATGAGAACACTGACAAAAAAGGAAGAAATGAAGTTACTAGTTTTTTGCAACACTGTGTTCAAATCTACCTACCACAGGAATCAACTACTCTCTATTTCTTTTCAAATAATGTATTTGCACAGAACAAAAACTAAATGTTTGTGAAATATTTACGCACTTTAACAAATCTGAATGGCAACAACATAACGACGGTTATCCACCAATATCCAGAACCAAGGCATAGCTTTTTACCATGGATTGTTTATTTAGGCTTAAAAAAAAAGATAAACGAAGAACCGACAGGGTATGCATTCTCGAAGAATGGAAGAAACTGGTACATAACACTTCAAAAAATTCAAAGTTGTTAAAGTGAAGCAAGACCTTATATTCGACTATACAGAACATATGAAATAGTTGTTTCAATCAGTAACTGGAAAAAGAAAGAAAAGTTCACAGTTTCATCTTACAGAGTTCTGAAATATACTAAGAATAACTTCATAGAACGATAGCGTTGTATTTATTGTTTTTAATTCTTTTAAAAGAAAACTATGGTCAAGTGTCACTGCTAGTTGTAAAGGTCTTCAACAGTTAGTTGCCAATAAACGATAAAAAATCAAAAATTGCAAGAGCGTAGTATATAAATATTGTAACGAGATGTCACTTAGACTGCCTTTGACTAGAATTACATAGCAGAAAGTAAGCGTGGCATCTGTACACAACGAATAATTGATAGCCACCCTGTGGCGTGACATCTTCAAATGGGCTTGATTAACAGTTTTTAAAAGAGGTTGCATTTAAGAACTTCGTTCTGCTTACAATAGGAACCTACTATATGTTATTTACATAATTCTGATGCGCTCTTAGAATGGTCTAGAATAAAGAATTAAGCATATAAATTACCGGTTTAGGGGTTTTAGTTCAGTTCTAATTCCAGCTTTGGTTATAATACTAATTTTTATTCGAGTCTTGACCTACAAAGCCGTAATATGAAATAAATCAGTGAAATACATCGTTACAATAAATAGCTCTATGTGATATATTTTATTATAGAGTTTGATATAAATTAACACTTAGTGCTTTGATAGTTAATTATTTTCCTTCGGTTGCAATTAAGAAGATATTGTAGCTTTAAGAAGTTAGTATTTGTACTGTTAGAGACTTGCTGAAAATAAATTGTCGTGAGTACTGTTAATCAAAATGTTAATTTGCATTTACAATCACACAAAGGAAATGATAATTTAAAGGAATATATCACCTACCTTTCACTGGTTGTAGTGGTTGATTGTACTTGCACTGCTATCAGATAATTATGGACTGTATGTATAATGTTCACTAATTGTTGCTAATTACTGATGCTCGATGCACCGAACTAAATCACGAACCAAAGCCAAGCGAGAACGAAGTTGAATTGTCGTCCACTCGTACATTACCAACCCTTTTATGTCGTTGCACTAAAGGTAGGGATAATGGAGGGTTCTAACTGGGGAATAGTTTAAGGACTTAAATTAATTGTCATTGGCATAATACAATTGCAAACAAAATTCTTATAAAGCCTTAACATACCGCCCACCAAAATAAGTATTAGGAACTTATTTTCTAAGTGTGTCTAAACGAACAAAAAAATATATATACCGTAAATTTAAAAGTTAACTTACCCTAATATACTAACTATAATACTAAGTTGCCTCTGAAATGGGAGAGGGCACAATTTTACCACGGGCCTTTTAAATAGTCCCTGGGATGTTGCCACGGTAGCCACACGACAAACATTGTCCTTTCCATAATGCAACGTATGTATACGTCCCATTTTCCACTGTAATGGAGACACTTGAGTATCCTTAATCAACACCAACGTTCCCACCATTAACGAATAATTAGCAGAAAACCATTTGGTTTTCTGTTGAAGTGTGCAGGTACTCCAAATGCCACCGTTTCCAAAATGATTGCTGAATACGTTGAACCAGTTGCCAACGATTTAAGGAAGATAGTTTCAGATCTAAGACATTAGGGTCGGGAATGACAGACACTGGTTCTACGTTCAGAAAATGACCAGGACTTAAGAATGAAAAATCAGTGGGATCGTTACTCATTGGACATAAAGGTCTGGAGTTTAATATGGCTTCAATTTGAGCAAGAATGGTGTTAAATTCTTCGTACGAGAGAATTTGTTCGCCTACCACCTTCTTGAGATGGGACTTTACAGATTTTATCCCAGCTTCCCACATTCCCCAAAGTGAGGAGCCGACGGAGGATTAAAACAAAGTGAATACCTTCCGTTTCAGGATGACTGCTTCATATTTTCGATTAGTTCCCGAGATGCTCCGATAAAATTTGTTCCACAGTCACTATAAATTTGCAAGCATTTACCTCTACGTGCTACAAACCGCCGTAAAGCTGCAATAAAGGCCTCTTTAGATAGGTTTGATGCCAACTCCAGATGTATCGCTTTTGTACTAAGACAAACAAATAAACAAACATAGGCTTTCAATGATTTGGCACCTCTAATACGATTCATGGTGATAGAAAAGGGTCCACCGTAGTCTACCCCAGTATGTAGAAACGCTTTACCGGCAGTAAGTCTAGCGGGGCAAGTCGCCCATAGGAGGACATAGCGAAATAGGTTTTGACGAAAACATCGAATACAAGAGTTTAGGCACTGTTGAATAGCCCTTTTGCAGACAGAATCCAAAAATTTTGTACTAACAAAAATGAGTAGTTCTAAGTCCAGGGTGTAAATATTTCGTATGGCAATCTCGAATAATGAGCTCTGTCACCCGGTGTGACCGAGGAAGTAGCAATGGAAATTTTGTATCATAAGATACGTCTGCATTTCGCAACCGGCCGCCCACCCTTAACAACCCATCACTGTCAAGGAAAGGACTGAGAGGTCGAAGTTGTTTATTACTAAGTTTTCCTTTCGAATGATATCAATGTCCTGACTGAAAACTTGTTCTTGAACCCGTTTTATTAATAAATGAAGTGCATACTGTTCGGGGAGACCAATAATTGTTCTAAGTTTCGAATATCCAAATTTGCACGAACTTTCAAGTTACGAATGAACTGACAAATATATACCAGAATCCTGCATATTTTTCGCAAATCTGAAAATTGATTTACCATCGAGTCTACGAAATGATCTGCAACGTGTATATTAAGGGATAAAGTTCTTTTTCAATGTGCATCTGAGTGTGATCTGTAAGAGTTGGTTCCATATGAGCAGGCCAATTCTCTTTAGGTAATAGTAACCATGGTGGAGCCGTCCACCACAAAGGATGATTAACAAGCTCAGCAGCTAATAATCCTCTTGATGCACAGTCAGCAGGATTATCCTGTGATTTAATATGATGCCACGATGATGGAGCCACTCGTTCTTGGATATGCGAGACACGATTGCTAATAAAGGTCTTCCAATTATACGACGAAGATCGAATCCATGCTAATGCTACTGTGGAATCTGACCACGCAAATGTATCGTCCAATACTAAATTATCTCTATACGTATTTTGCACATACTCGACCAAGTTCGACAACAACACTGCACCACACAATTCTAATCGAGGTAATGATATACGATTGGTTGGTGCGACCTTAGATTTGGCACAGACCAATGAAACTTGGATGTTCCCTTTCTCATCGACACAGCGGAGATAAACTGCTGCTGCATATCCAGCTTCCGATGCATCACAAAATGCATGAATTTGTACAGTTTGATGGTTATCGCAAAGAATCCGTCGAGGAATTTCAATTTTCAATAACTCGGGTAATTGTTGAAGATACAGATTCCATTTTAAAACAATTTGTTGGGGAGGAAGTTCATCCCAGCCAATTCCTAATATCCATACAGATTGAATCAAATGTTTTGCGAAGAAGACCAATGGTGATAATAACCCCAGAGGGTCAAAGATCCTTGCAATTTCCGAAACCATATTCCTTTTGGTACAAGGCCGATCAACGATATTAAGATTGTAAAACAACACATCACTCAATGGTTGCCATTGCAGTCCTAAAATTTTTGAGAAGTATTGTTTACCTCTTCAAACAAAATGCTTGCTGATACCGAACGGAATCAGGTAAATGGCCAATGACACTTGGCACGTTGCTATTCCACTTTCGCAACATAAAACCACCTGATTGGCAAATTTGGTTTAATTCATACACGAGTCGTTTGCCATCCTCTATCGAATCACACCCTGTAATCAAATCATCCACGTACGTATCCGATGCTAAAATCTTGGAAGCAATAGGAAAACGTAACGATTGACTTTTGCAAGTTCTTGAATTACACGCATGGCTAAAATGGTGATGATGTGATGCCGTATGTAACAGTGTTTAGCTGATAATCGATAACAGACTCCGAGGACTTAAATCTCCAAACTATACGTTGATAGTCTCGATGGCTAGTAGAAATAAGAATCTGTCTATACATTTGCTTAATGTCCGCAGTTAAAACTACAGAATGTAAACGAAAGTGTAATAACAACTCCATGATATCTTTTTGAAGAGGGGCCCTGCGAGTAAATGATCATTTAAAGACCCTCCACTTTGAGCGCTGGCTGAAGCATCAAATACGACACGAAGTTTTGTAGTTGTACTGTCTGGTTTGAACACGGCGTGATGTGGTATGTAATATACCGGCGATAATGTAGACGATCGAGTTGAATCCGATACAATACGAGACATGTGACCACTATCGATATAATTCTGCATAAATTCTCTGTACGAATTATACAGTTGAGGATTTATTTCAAACGGCGTTCTAGTGAAAGAAATCTTCGAAGTGCTATTTCCGAGAGCCAGCAAATAGCGGTTCAGGACCATTGAAAGGTAACAAAACAATAAAACGACCGGTGTCATCCTGCTTGTGAGTGTCCACAAAATGCCTTTCACAAATTTCCGCATGAGGAGATAATTTGTTAGAATCTGGAATATTTTCCAGTTCCCAAAATCGAGTAATGTTAGCATCTTCTACAAGTGCAGCTAATGATATACGAGATGTAACAGAAGAAAGAACCTTCCTGTTAATATCCACCCAAAGGTAGTGTGAATTGCCACGGGTTCTTCTAGTGACCCAATGCGAGTTGCGTTTAATAAAACACGCGCGAACAAATCTGCACCTAACAATAAATCGATATGGCTAGGTTTGTCGAAGTCCGAATCTGCTAAATCTAATCCAACTATGTGAGGCCAACTATTTGGTGAGATCCTTGATGAAGGAAGGGTTCCACAAATGTCTGGTAAAACAAAACAATCAATGCTGTACTCTGGAACAGTTTTACCTTGAGGACTAATTTTACACGATACTTGACCATACGCATGGGAAGCAGATAGACCTAAGCCTTCAACCTTCATTGAAATATTCGATTTTCTTAAACCTAAGCGTCGACAACACTTATTACCAAACCCATCTGTAATTGAAATTCTTGCGGTGCCTAATAACGTCATTGTGTTGGACGATCTAGATGATAATAACGTACTTGTAGTAGTGTTGCAGGTGGGTTCGGGAGGTTGATCTGTTGCCTGAGTTATTGCAGGTTTCTGTGCAACTGTAGGGTTTTCAAAGTGCAATAAAGTATGATGACCCCTTGCACACTTTTTACAAACAAGTTTGGAAGAGCAGCGTGTAACCATATGAGAGCTGCGAAGACAATTAATGCATAAGTGTTTGTCTTTAACAAAGTTATAACGGTCTTGTGGCGATTTATTCAGAAACATTTCACATTGGTATAAGTTATGAGTACCACTGCAAAGACTGCATTTCTGAGCGAATGAAGTTGTTACGAATGACTTTCGAACTTGGGGTTTTGAATATTCAAAGGAACGTTTAGAAGGTACACTAGATGATATGGTTTGTTTAACGGACGTATTAAATTTGGACGGTGTATCGGAAACAACCATATTGCTAATTTCTAATGCCTTGCAATGTTTTTCTAGAAATAATTTTAATTGATCATAAGATGGAATGTCTGATGTATTTTCTAATTCAAATGTTTTCAACAGATTTGTATCTACCTTTTTTGATAACAAATTAAACAATACGAAGTCGAGCAAATCAATCTTAGTTTGACGTAAGCTTGATAGATTTTCCGTAAAACAATTAAGCAATTCTCTTAAATCTGTATGTGAATTAAATTTTGCTTTTGGTGACGATTCTAAAGCATTCCAATGCGTGTTTGCAATTAAACGTTTTGAATTAAACCTCTCCACAATAATTGAATAAGCTAGCATATAATTATTATTCGAAATTTGCAAATGTCTAATGAGTTCTCTAGACTTAAAATCCAACGCATCAATTAAAAATAGAACTTTTCGATCGGTAGCAATTGATTATTTTCATGAACTAAATTATTAAAAATTGAATAAACTCTTGAAATGTTCTATTTTTCCAGAAAATTTTTCATTTCTATCCGAGGGAGACGAATATTAGTACATGAGCCGATGCTAGTAATATTTTCAGTCAAGCATTTTTCAGCAGTGGATATATTATCAAACTGAGCTTTAATAATTTTAATGTTTAACAAAGACCTATCTATTTCAATTCTTAGTGTTGTAATTGCATTTAATAATTCAGAGTTGTCCTCATCCAATATGCACGTTTTATAAGCAGTATCTACATCGTTTTTGATATCAAAGGCGCTTTCAGCCATAATATTAACAGAAATACAATTGCCTTTAATATGCTCCAATTTATCTATCGCACCAGATATATCAGATAATCTATCGAGTGCGGCCTTTAAATCCACTATCAACCTATCCGATGAAATATGTGCCATCCTAACGAACAAGGTTACTAATATCGATTTTATATTGATTTCAGCTACAAAATGAAGGGTTTGTTCACCTAATAATAGGATATACCAAGGGTAATGTTGAACTACCTGTTAAAGAATTTTTACTACAACGTGCCTAACGGGAGCTTGCAAGTTTCAATATGACAAAGAGCAAAGGGTTTTATTCTACCCGGTTTTACGAATACCTGAATTCTCTAGCGAACTTGAATTACAAGTTTAAAATAACTGTATTGCTTAAACACTTTTCTGACTACAAATTCTTACGTTAACTATCCCTAAAATTTACAAAGATTTGTCATTTTAAGGCTTTATAAGATTCTGTATCAGTACAAAATTTCAAATTTAATGCGAGATTGCATCTACTATAAGTTAGTTTACACAATTGACTATGAAACTGGTGGTATGACTACACTTTTCTTCTAAATGCGGTCAACCCCTAATTTAAGCGAAGAGCAATTAACAATGTAGTTAAATTGAATGCCAAAATGCCAATAATAAACCAATTAATAAGCAAAATATTTGCTCAAAGGACCAAAAATGTTAATCAAAATGTTAATTTGCATTTACAATCACACAAAGGAAATGATAATTTAAAGGAATATATCACCTACCTTTCACTGGTTGTAGTGGTTGATTGTACTTGCACTGCTATCAGATAATTATGGACTGTATGTATAATGTTCACTAATTGTTGCTAATTACTGATGCTCGATGCACCGAACTAAATCACGAACCAAAGCCAAGCGAGAACGAAGTTGAATTGTCGTCCACTCGTACATTACCAACCCTTTTATGTCGTTGCACTAAAGGTAGGGATAATGGAGGGGTTCTAACTGGGGAATAGTTTAAGGACTTAAATTAATTGTCATTGGCATAATACAATTGCAAACAAAATTCTTATAAAGCCTTAACAAGTACTTTAGAATTTCACTGTAGATACGTAAAAATTGTAGGTGAGTGAGAAAATTGTAATTGAATATTTGAATTTAACGTTAAAAGTTACATTAGAAACATTCTAAATATTCCTTGTAACAAAATCTTTGTTTTTCAGTATTATTGGAGCGCAGGGTTGATTTCAGGTTAAGCATTCTAATAGAAATAAAATACATGCTTTTGACTTTTGAGAAACATACGTTATTTACTAGGAAAATGTTTGAGGTGGTGACTTTTGGAATTCGAAGTGGGGGAGGGGCCAAATATAAATACCACTGAAAATGAAATATCGGTTTTCGCTTTTGATAAGTGGTATCTCGTATGTCCAAAAAATTTTATAAGAAAGTTTTCGATTTTCGGTTGGGTTGAAAGATTGATCGTAGCATAAAACTTCACCAGAAATGAAATCACCAAAAAAATTACAACAAGCTTTATGTGTAGTAATATAGTTTACAAGATCCAGTGCAGTTGTCTACGCCATTACATAGGCCAAACGAACCAGTGGCTTCGCATCCGGATTACACAACATAAAAGCGATGCGAACTAAAAAAGAATAACTGTGCGTTAGCTATTCATGTGTCTGAAACTAAACACACTCCAAATTATAATACATTTAAAATCTTAGAGAAAAAAGACAACTACCGAAAAAGGCTTTTTCTAGAATCGTATCACATACAAAAAGAAGAAAATTGTATTAACCGCAAACAGGATATTAAGAACCTTAACATAGTTTATTCTTACTTATACAGCTACAATCCTCTCAACACAGTTTAGTAGTAAGTTCTATATTATTCCTCAACAATATATAAACACCGCCTTAATGCAATTAGATCACTAATTTGCTATCTATTGGTTTAAACACTCATCTAGAATTATTAATGCAATTTGTAGACATGCTAAGTTTGATCTTTTATTTTTAATCATAACGACATGATTAGTAATATAACAACTGCACTACAATGTGCTCGTACCATGTTATTTTAAATTATTTATATGTAAATGTGTTTGTTATTTTAAATGTGCTCCATGTTTCAACTATTTTATGATACTAGACAAGATCAAATTTTAAGTATGTATGCAATTTATATGTAATTGACAGTTTACATGTGGCGTGTTTTAGAATTATGATTAAGGTTGCAAAGGTCAACCGAAACGTCAATTATTAGAACAAATGATCAAGTAACTTTGTATGTTTTTAACAAATAACATCCCAAAAATAACGAACAACCTTTTATTATATATATATATATACAAATATTTTAGGTAGTTTTTTACACAAGGTAAGTTGATAAATACTAACGTATTGCAATTAGTAAGATGAAATAATAACTTAGACGTTGCTTCCTGTCTGCTAAATGTAATTGAAAGTTAGGTTTATATATAGTTCTGTACACGATTTAGATTTGTAAATTTCTCAATTATAGTCATCGGTCTCGGTGGCGTAATTGGTAAATGCACAGTTCCAGCAAAACTGAGATGCAGGTTCAAATCCTGTCCAAGACCTTATATTTTCCTTCTTTCAATTGCTAGCTCTATTTGAAATGAATAAAAGTCTAAGTTATTATTTCATCTTACTAATTTATATATATATATATATATATATATATATATATATATATAAAGTGCTTGTGTTGTGTAGATGAATATACAAAGTCGAACTTAGTAATAAACATAGTTAATTGTCGTGTTAAAAAGTATTTAGTGTTAGTAAATATTGTAATAATTATCGTATGTACATTAAGGTTTCTCTATATTTTTGAGTAAACAGGTTTGTAGTGTACGAAATAAGGAACAGGTGAAAAATAAGTTCGTAACAATAAGCTCAAAACCAGAAAAGTGTAAAACAGGTCAGCCGAGATGTACAGAGCACGTTAGCTTTATGGATGTAAGGTAAAGGTACATCCTATTGGAGTGAATATTTAAGAATTGTAGAGGTAATGAAAAATAGATCTTATTACGATGGCATGAAATGATCTCCGCATAAAGTTTTATTTGGGCGTAAAATCCGACTCTGTTCGAATAATACACATTTCCTTACGGATATAATAAAGATTGAAAATGAAAAAGACAAAAACTTTGTTTAACTAATCACGAAGAGGATGCGAACGCTTAGAACTAGAAGTTATAAACCTCTCATTTGAAGATGAGGCAACTTCATTTCTGTGTTACTCCATTATACCCTTAGGTAACACGCATCTCAAAATAATTTGGTTTTACTATGGCTACGCAGGTGGTGTACTTAAATATTCGTGAAATCAAAATAATTGGAAAAATAAACTATATACAAAACAGCTTAGTATTGTACTAAAAGCAATTTTTAAAACCGTCTATTGCATCTCACGGAAGAGCCGGTTTTGTTGAAGAAGGGTGTTTATTGATTAATACTCGCCTTATCTGTTCTATATTGTATCTTTGTTAATTGATTAAGCGTTTGATAGTAGTTACTATGTATGTCCAGTGAGTGTATCAACAGTTCTTAGAATTTCAGCCACGTATTTATATCCTAACATCCATTCTCAGTTCGCTTTGTATTCTTCCGTAAGGTTTTATGGGTAGATGCGAGCAACGCCTTGTTTTATTAAAATCATGCGCACGTTAGATTGAGAATTGGAAAACTAGATACTTTTTAAGCAACTTTCTTAATTAAATTAACATTTCGTATTTTTTCATGTTTTTCCTTCTTGTAAGATTAATTTAAGCTAAATAAATTGCATGTGGTATCACTGATATTTTAAACTATTATTGCAAATTGGTTTGTACAGGAAAGAAAAATTTCGATTTTTAGAATTGCCTAAAAAGAATTTGAGGAAATTAACCCGATTCGTATGCATAAAATATAGGGATCCGTTAAAACAATACACTGTCGTATAGTGAAGCAAATAGAAGAAGAAGAAGCAGAATGTGTTACAAGAATTATCTAAATTTTACATAGAAACAAAGTTAGTTGTATTCTGCAGTTGGAATACTAAGACATGCTGAACATATCCATTGCTAGCTAGAATAGTAAATAGAAGAGGAAGATATAAATTTGAATATTAAAATATAAATCAATTGAGATAATTTATAAGTGACTCCAGGTCAAAATAAAGAAATGGAAAATTTGACGTTTTAACATGTTTATTATATCTTGTAATTATATAAATAAAAAGAAATTATTTATCAAAAACAATCTTTCAATACCTATCTTTTAAATCGGAGTTTTATTTACCAATTGGTGTAGTTATAGACAGATAACCATGAAGGGCAATTAAAATTTCAAGTATTTTGTGCTTTTATTACTTATATGAATAAGGAGATTGATAAAATGCCGGATAATGTGAACAAACCAGGCGACGAGAAAATCGTAAACCAGTTGGACCTGGAAGAAAACAAATTATACATGAGTAGTTTTATTGCTCGCTCGAATTTAAGGGCTGCACGATGCTATTCGAAATTTAGGCAGTATACAGACGAATCATTTTCGTTGAAATCGATTGATATGTGCAGATGTTCTAATAGTAAATTTACCTAAAACTATAATGAAGGAGTTCCATTTATGAAAGGATAAAGCTTATGTATGACTTTATAAAGATTACTACACTTCCATACAAGGGTCCTGACTCCTTAGTGTTTAGTGTACCAACAGAAAACTTATGTATGGCATTTGTGTGAACACATTAGTATCAATTTTATACTCCAGACAATAGATACAATATAAATATACCGTTAGTAAAAAAGAACGTGGTGGGTTAATTTAAGGACGAATTTAATGACAACGTAATTTTAGAGTTGGTAAACACGCACAAAATTTTATTGCATATTACACAAAAAAAATTTTATCATGAAAATTAAGGGCACTAGAAGGTATTTTATATACTAATAAAGATACCCTATGCATTCGGTGGCATGAATAAGAAGTGGAAAATATTTATACTCCAACTTTTTAACAAAATTAGTTTATCGGGCGAAGATGGCAGTTGTCATCCCTGAGAGCACGTTAGCTAACGCATACGGAAACAAAGCAATAGACAAGTTGAGCTTTATGTAGTTTTAAGAAGTAATGAGTACGGTAGGTTTAAATTATTTATTTATATAGCAGTTGAAAGTTTTTTCATACCTTCTCAACTCAATTCTTAGATCGGTACACTACCGATCTTATTTTTTCCCAATGAACGTGTTGACTTTCTCGTACAAATCACTGAATAACTGAATGTTTTGTTAATAAATTTCCAAGACTTTTATGTCCGATAATAGCATACGGAAATTTGTTTGGTTAACTAACAACATGCATTTCTCTTAATTATTCAATTTGTTTCTATACATTTTTTATTTTTAGTTTTCTGATTACGTTTATACTTCCTGGTTTGTTCAAATTTTAAGATAGAAGTTCATTCAGCGCCGTAGGTAAAGATGCCGCCAGAATGAAATAAAAATTCTAGTTTGCTCTACGCGTTTCAAAATTTAAAAATGACGTTTTGGATATAAGATTTAGTCCCAACTTAAAAAATCTCTTTGAAATGAAATCTAGGACTTCTACATTTGAGGAATGATACGTCCTACGCTTGGAAAATTTTTGGTGTGGGGTTTTTTTTATTTGTGTGCGAGAAATTGAAATCTTCAGAAATAAGTTTTTGAAAAGACGCCAAGTATGATTGGTTCAGTTTATCACTGGAAATAAGAAGTAAGATTTTACTTTTGGAAGGTCTAAAATTATTCAAAACCAATTTTCTGTTTTTTCATCTTTGGAATTGGTTGGACGCGTACCTCCACTGATTTCTAATCGGAGCTAGCCTACACGCTTTTCTGAAATTCTCACAGCCTAGATAGAGCTCCCTTCTATTGTTTTATAAATATATATCCTATTTCACCAATATTTAGTGGTATGTGAAGGGGGTTAAGCAACCTGCAGCGACCAGAGCACTCAACACTTAGACATTTACCCAATTAATAGTTTTCCAGTAAATCCTTTTGCACAATTAACATTAGTTGAGAATATTGCAAATCCAACACCTGTAGTTGCTTATAATAATCATCAGGTTTATGTACAGTTATTTTTTTCGTCATTATGTTTTCAGTCTTGGACCTGGTTGGACACGTTCCTCCATTGATTTCTATTCTGAGCTAGCCTACACATTCCCTAAAGTTCCCATAGCTTACATCTTTGACTGTCTGTGTGCAATAGTCTAACCTAGGTCTGCATCTCTCTTTTTTCCGATCTTTGCTTCTAATATATTCCGCACTGTTCTATCAAGCCTTAGTATGTGACCTATCATCCCATCTCTCCTGTGTTTTACTGTTTTCCACATATTTCTTCTTTCCTTTACCATTTCTAGTATCTTTTTGTTTTTAACCTTTCTGTCCATGAGATCTTCATCATACATCAGTAGCGCAACATTTCAAAGGCTTTTATCTTTTCCCTGTTCGCTTCTTTTACTGTCTAAGTTTCACAGCCGTATAGTGCTGTGTTGTTAGTATTTATCAACTTCCCTTGTGTAAAAACTACCTAAAATATTTATATATTTAATACTTGGCTTATAGCCGTAATTTTGAGTGTTGCTTCTTGTCTATAACTGACATAAGTCAAAACTTGACAATGTCAGATATGAGTGACAACAATGCTAAACGTAATTGGAAGTTAGGTTTATGTATAGTTGTGAACACGATTTAGATTTGTAAATTTTCCAATTATAGTCATTGGTCTCGATGGCGTAATTGGTAAACTTTTCAATCAATCAATATTGTAAATCTCATTTATCTCAAAAATCATATGCTTCGCTATCAATCTAAAGTCACCAAAAAAACTATTGTTCATATGAAAGAAGCCTGGAACGTTCAAAAACCCCTTTATTATATTACGTACTTTCTACGTATGCAAAGTTCGTTGCTGACTCAGTTACACTAGTTTATATTAATTAAGCAAATTCAATATTCAAATTCAAATAGAAAAAAATGTCTGAAAACTAAAAAGATCTAACCTGGTCTGTTTACTTCGTGCTTCCTTATTTCTTTCTCGCAACTCAAAATTGTACCAAAACTATCGACGCATCCATTATCAACCAACATCCATTAAAATTTTCCATGCATTATTATCCCATCCATTTGGATCATTAACATCGTATTCGAAATTATTCTTCACCAATTCGGAATTATTATATACCCATTTGAAATATTATCAGCTTCAGAATATCATTTGAATTATTATATTACTTGAATTATTGTCGTCAGTCTCCGACTTAGATTTAGATCATCATCGTCAGACTTAGATTTATTAACGTCCAATCACCAAACTTCGACTTAGATTACTCGCACCAACCTTAGACTTAGATTTATTATCGTCCAATCTTAGAACCCTATTATTATTATATTTTAGTTTAAATAAATTCCCCAAATTCTACTTACGCTAATCGGCAATAGAAATTTTCATCTTCGTAGCACTATCTGTCACTATACAATTTCACTTTTAAATATTATTCTTACGAGTTACTCTTAGATTCAGAGTGACGCACCTTGGTCTTGTTGAGTTGAGAACTGAGCTCCCTTATCATTGCTCATTGTTAATATATGGTTATTTCCCCCTTTGTCTGTGGGTTTGGCTTTCTAATCTTGACCAATGAGGTCTTTCTATTTCCTACACTTAAAATGGTTTTCTGATGTAACATTCTCGGCCTTTCGAGTAATTGTTGTTTTCTTTACAGATGCTTTGTTATCAGACCATGCGGTGTTTTGAGAAAATAATCGCTTTTCCATATTATACACAAATACCTGATGCAATTCGACTTTCAATTTTCAAGTATATTTATCTATTTACGCATTTTTAATTACCTTTACTATTAAAATTGTTAATTGTTTGTACGCACTTACACTACGCTTCTTTAAGCTTTATCTCTTATCTCCGTATTATCATAACTGATTAGAATTCTTTTCAATGCGTGTTTGATTAGATTTATTATGCTTACTTCTAAATACGCGTGCTTCTACTGAAAAATATAGTTATTTGCATTACTTAAATTACTAAAACTCTATATACCGGGTGTTAAATATTTGTTATTTACCTAATGCATGAATTACTTATTTCTATGCTAACTATGCGTCTTATTGTTTCTATTTGCGTCGCTTAAAACTACTTATACTCTATATACAGGGTGTTCAATATTTACTATTTACAAACTATCCCAATTACTCAATTTTCTATTAAATAAATGCAGTTTTCTGCTTCCTATTGTGATTTCTGATTACTACATGACCATTGCTATAAAATACACCCTTAAACAACCCCTTATCACAGCAATATATATATATATATATATATATATATATATCGCTAAAATTCATTCTAACTAGTTTGTATGCTGTGTCTGTCTTCTCTATTTCTATCTCAGTTTGTACCTCTTTGCACTTTTCATCAATCTATTGATCTTTAGCTCTCCTGCATTTGCGAATAAGTTTGCCATTTTATGGCATTGTATCTCTGCTTACCTGTTACGTCTGGTCTGTTTATGTATTTTTGTCGTTTTTCTATTAAATTCAGGATATCCTTTGTTATCCATAGTTTCTTATTTTCTTTTTGTGTATACCCCAGGATATCTCTAACCGCCATGACTAAGCTTTATTTGATGTTATTCTATTCTGTTTCTACTTCTTTAGTATCATAAATTTTTCTGATATCTTTCAGCAATTTTAGTTTCTCAAAGACAAAGTGCCTTTTTCAGTTTCCCGTTTTTAAATTTTTAAACTTAAGCGCGGTCTTCATAATTATGATGTTTTGGTCAGTGCATGTAATTGGTTCTGGGCAACTTCTACAGCCCCTTACTTGTTTCCTAAACCGTTGTGTAACAAGAATGTAATCTGTTTGATATCTTTCTATATCTCTAGGCACCTTCCACGTGTATCGTCTTCTAGCATGATGTTGAAATAATGTGTTTGTGATGGTTAAATTGTTTTTGTCGCAAAATTTTACCAACCTGTCGTTTCTCGTGCCTAAACCAAATAAAATTACTATCGCTCCTTACTACTGCATTAAAATTCCCCGTAATTATTAGATTTTCATGCCCTTTTACGCATCTTAGTATGTCTTCAATATCTTCGTAGATCGCTTCTTCCTCACTGTAACTGGAGGTGGACATGTATACTTGTATGATTACCGTATTTACGTTTTTAGATTCTAATCTAACCATGAGTAATTTTTCGTTCTTTTGTAAGTAGTTTTTTATACAGTGTCCTATCTTTTTTTCGTATAACTACCCCATACCCGAATTTTATTTCTCTGATCCTGTATGAATTACACTAAAGTCTCCGCCTCAAAAAATCTCCGCTTCTGGCTACCGAACTTTGCTGATCCCTACCATGTCTATGCTGACCTATCCATTTTAAATTTCAAGTTCTCTAGCTTACCGGCCTGCTTCATACTTCTGACATTCCAGGCGTCAACTCTCAAAATGTTCCCGACTTTTCTTCTAAACTTCTGATCATCCTCTGAAGTAGTCCGAATGGGGGACAACTTTAGCCCCGGAATTTTTTACCCCAGAGCATGACATTATCTTAAATAACATTGTAAGTACGCTGTGTACTTTGTAGGTAATTTGGTGGTATGCCGTGCCTTCCACATCGCAGTAGCGTGTTTTAGAATGTCATATCGACCCCTGTGGTCTCTGCCACTTTAAGTACCGGAAGAGCTGCTGCCTTCTTTTGGGAATCTGTCTTAGTCTGGTTCCTCACTAAAGACTCCCATAGATTTGGTTAAACCCGTTCTAATAATCTAGTACTCCTTCAATGTGCAGGTCCATTTAGAACGAAATAATCAATCATATTTAAAATATTTCCTGATTTGCTGCCCACATGTATAAGATTTTTGAGATGATTTCTAAGTGATAGATTACAAACAGATAATATGACTATCATATTCAGAATTCGTTTTAATATTTCCTTCCATCTCAAGTTTTGTTACTCAAGTAAAGGTTCAAGGTTTTGTTTTTCCTGCTGCTAAGTATTAAATATGCTCTCATATGTATTTGATTACTCCTGCTGTTTAATTTTTTTGTATAAACGTTGCCAGTCATTAATTTGTCCGTTTTAGCGACTCCTGAAAATATTCTACTGGTTAGTAAACAACCAGCAGCGTTCATAGTATCAAAGTACACATTGCTACGAATTTTTTTAATAACAAAGCCGGAATCTATGTAATGTCTGTTCGGTTTTTGTTTTGACATAATACTAGTCAGAACTAAATTACCACTTTGTTGTAGGATTTGTTTTGAAAGTGGCATACTGCCTATGGAATATTGACCGATATGATTACTTTAAGTGTACACATTCTGATGGGCTGCCATTCTACTATACACAAGTATGACATAATAATTATCAATAATTTCACTGCTTCCAAAACCAGGAATCCTATCATCTGTTAAATTTTTAATTTCCCATAAGGGGCGCGAATCTTGTAATAAATTGAGGGTGCATCGGCTACCTACAGCAGTGTAGAACAGCAGTGTGAGGGTGGATCACTATGTATGCATTAAAAAATTGGCTACATGTAAAGAGGAATATGATTCAATTACAAAGCTACCTTACCACTATGACTTACTTTGAAAGGCTTTTTAAGTACCAAAATAATGGGTAAAAACTCGTCTGGTCTAGGGATGACCCTCTCGAAAATGAGTTTTCCAGGGGATAACTATGTCAGCCTCCTGGTAGAATGGATTTCTTTTTTATAATCAATCTATATTCTTAATAAAGAAAAAGCATCTTCCTGTCACTGCGTCACCTAAATCAATTTGAATACAACGATCATTACATTATTCCTATAAACAGGTACACGCACAAAATTTTAAAAGTACATAAATCAATTCACTTTCGATTAGTTATAGTATTAACTATCCAATTATAATAATTAAATCAAGCCCTCAATCTTAGCAAATTAAATTTCAATATCCAGGTTTGGTATATCTTATACAATAAACACTCTAATCCTACAATCATTGTGACCGCTTTATAATTTTTTTTCAATGGCTAATTTAACAAGCTTCATGCATAAACGCCGTCAACAAAATAAGAAACATATATACATATAACTTGCTAATAAAACTTATAGCTGAAACGTCGCCTGCTCGGCTCCGTGGCTCAGTTGGTATGCGTGTGACTACTGAGCCCAAGGTCTGGGGATCGAATCCCGACACCGTCCGCTTGAATAATGTTAGGCGAGCGTTTTTCACAAAAATACGTCCTCGTTTGGATGAGAGGTAATATATAGGTTCAGTGTGTGGGTGTTGTCACGCACGGTAAAGATCTCTACCTTGCTCCCGTCACGGTCTAGTTTTTGTCATCCTGATTTTCACTTTTTATGCCTTTGAGGAGGTATGTTATTGCATTACAGTCTTCATATTAGATCATCTGCAAAAAGCTCGATTTCTTATGGTTTGATACGTGATTATTGTCATCTTATGTATTCAGCAGTATGTATCTATGTGATTAAACTACATTGCCGTAATATTACTTTTACCGTATCAGGGGTTACTGTGTACTGTCATTACACTTGTCGCCATGTAACTTTAATTTTACTCATTTCTTACTGAAAATCGTAAAAATCTCTCCTATTTATGGGGTGACTATTTTATGAAAATCAGTATCGAAAATCTCTCTGTCATTTACTCATTAATTAAAACTTTCTTAAAATAACGATTACAATATAAAAATATACTGTTGTAATTGGTTTGTTTACCCAAACTACCTACAGTAATTACCTATACTTGCAGCTTTGTATACACTGAGAAAAGTGATTTGGTTATACAACCAACTCTGTTGTTTTGAAGAGTAAAGCATTTGATCAAGTATTTTTAGTCGTTCTAAACGAAACTATATTCACTGAACCGCTTGTAGATTGTTAAACTAACTACAAAAATTAGTTGACGTAAATTTGTTTGCTTGAACGCATAATAACAGTTGGTTAATAAAAGAATGCAAAAGTCAATTTCATTGAACAACAATCGTATTTAATACAAACTAATATTGCCAACGAATTTCATATTTTAGTCCAATACTACTTTAATGTTGAAAAAATCCATTTTAGTTAAATGAATGGTGGAATAAGTGTCAAATCAACACGTTTTGTAACAAATTTAACATTCAAACAAACGTACTACAGCTTATTGATTTAAATAAACTATGATAGCGAAATCAAACGTCGTGGTTATTTGTTGAACTCGACCGTTTTTAGTAAGTGTCTGATGCTCTCGGGCAACTGCGTATTCAGTGTACGGCGCGCCCACATTATATCTTTAATATACTGCTACCCTTCGACTGCCACACTTCAATATGGCGTCTAGCGTTACTTCACATTGTTTATTGTGTTAGTTTCAATAAAAGTATTTCATCCAAGTATAAAAATATATAGAAGATATTTAGTATGCTGTGCTGTGTCCAAACAAAATCTTTTCGTGTAAAAACACGTAAGTATCTTCCTATAAATTGGTCTCATTGCCCATAACTAAATGCCGTTGTTTTTAGCATTCAACTATATAAGCGAACGTCTAACCTCATTGCAACCTCAAGGAATATTCAATAATCAGTATCAGTTTTATAAAATTCAAGTCGAAGTTATATTAATTTTAGGTTTTATGAGATTATAAAAATAACATTTTGCAAGAGAACATTATTTATCAGTGAAGGCTAAACTAAAAATTATGCACGATGAACTAGAATTAATGTAACATTCAAGGTGATTTGATTCAATATCCAACTTGATAATGTGACTGAATGAAGTTATTTTAAATCAATTTTTTTAAAAAATTTGTTAGGGATGAACAAATTCATTCGTTGATCGCCAAGTTGAATTAAAAAAATTGATTAAAATAACTTCATTAAGTCGGAATCAATCAAGATGGATATTGAATCAAACCACCTTGGATGTTTCAACTAATTCTTTTCTAAACAATGTAGAACGCAACGAAATGATTGATTTGACAGCTAAATGTTTCAATTGAACACAATATAAATTTTATTAAACCAAAAATGTTATTACTTCAACCCTTATTAGCCACTTAGCTTAATAATTATTAATTGTGCTCAACATATGGGTTAGTTAAGTCAATGTATACTAAATTTTAAACCAATGACGCTTTTTGATTAGTGGAAAAATTTGAATAGTTTGTTTTAATGCTGCAAACCCTTTCAAGTACTAAACTTGTGGTTTAATAAAATTAATGTGTATTTGCTTCAATGATTTTTATTTGTAAGTGGGATATTCAAGGTGTTGATTTAACATAACAGTGTATTTGATAAAAGTATTAAATAATTCAATTCAGACCCACATGCAATTGAAGGAACGTTACCTAATATTCAAGTTACATTAATGACCATTTGAGAAAATGTCATAATTATTGTGGTACAAATTTAGATTTGTTTGCTTCAAAATCTGTTTTGCAACATTTTATTATGTTCTATTTACTGCATGTAGATCATTGTTTATATACGAACCAAAATTCTAATTGAAACAACTAATTTTCAGTTGAAGCAACAAAATCCTTTTCTCAGTGTACGTATTTGTAATGCTAATATTGAAATCTGTTTTCCTTTTTGGGTTTTTGAAATAAGTTATTGACTTGAGTTACGTTCAACTATGTATTGTACAAAAAATAGCTTCCTGCATTTGTGATTTAAGTTGATTACCTGAATTCTCTTTGGATGTTTGGGATGTTAAGGTGATAGAGATATGTTAATTATAGGGAAGGACCAATTGCTTTTGTAGCAATACTGATGGCAGTGGAGCGGTTACGTAATAACTAAAACAACTACAACGAACTACTTAATAAAGGGTATAAATACCTTAAAGCCTGTGCCGCTCGGGGCAATAAAAGTTCACACACAAAAGGTTTAACGGACACCAAAGAACACGCACGTTGGGGTGATGGTGTCGCTTCCAAAAGCTCTCATACGACTGTCTTTTGCAACGGTTCGAGTACGACTCACTTCACGCACTCCCACTGTCGGTATATAAATGTTTCACTAAAAACTGTAGGATACCCGCACGAATAGTATTTATTGTCACCAATACCAATAAATGTTCGATGATGACGTAACATACCGCCCACCAAATTCATAGAATTTTGAAAAGGAGGGAAGTAGGTTGGGTGAAGGAAATCACATGGGATTTGACCTTGCTAGGAAAACAGGTAACGAAAGATAGGGTGGTACACTACAGCGAGCGATATTACCAACTATGCAAAAATAAAAAATATATATGTAAATAAGCAAATATTTAAAAATAATATACTACTATTCATGTAAGAAATGTGTATATACATCTAAACATAAAATAAAATTAAAATACCGGTAGCGGCGCTAGTTTGACCAAAGGTCGTTTTAATGTGCCATTTGCGGTTTTGATCTCCGCGACACGTATAATACCGTCCGCACCGGGAAAAGTATTAATAATACGACCAAACTTCCATTGAAGTGGAGAAAGCTGGTCGTCCTTGATGAGGACAATAGAGTCCTTTTCAACTTGTCGGACACCTACCTTAGAGTGCCATTTAACCTTTTGATTCAGAGTATGTAAGTACTCATGGCTCCAGCGAGCCCAAAAATCTTGATGGAGTTTTTGCAGGAGTTTCCACCTGCTCTTTAAGGATAAAACGTTGGTTGAATGGTCTTCATCTGGTGGTGCAGAAAGGGGTTCCATAGTTAGAAAATGACCTGGTGTTAGGCAACGCAAGTCATTTGGATCCGAACTCAAAGCGCAGAGTGGCCTTGAATTTAGAACAGATTCAATTTGAGTAAGAACTGTGTAAAGTTCCTCAAAGGTAAGTTTTTGTTCGCCGATTACGCGAGCTAGGTGTGTCTTTACCGACTTAACACCGCTTTCCCACAAGCCACCGAAGTGAGGGGCGCTAGGTGGATTAAAAGACCACTTTATCTTTTCTGAGGTTACTGCACTATGCAGATAACTCGTAAGCTGACGATAGGCACCTACAAAATTAGTTCCGCAGTCACTAAATATTTGAGAACAGCGTTCTCGACGTGCTATAAATCGTCGCAAAGCGGCAAGAAACGCGTCTGCCGACAAATCCGACACAAGTTCAATATGTGCTGCCTTAGTGGCAAAACAAACAAAAATACAAATATAGGCCTTAAGAGTTTTAGAGCCTCGCAGGCGGTTAGCCTTTATTAACAGAGGGCCAGCAAAATCAACACCAACAATACTGAACGGTTTGATTTGGGTAATACGTGCTGCCGGTAGGTCTCCCATAGGAGGAGTTACCAGGACCGGTTTGGTACGAAAACATCTATGACATGATGATAAATAATTTCTGATTGAATTTTTAATAGAAAGGATCCAGAAATTCTGTTGGATAAGATACGCTGTGGTATTAACACCGGGATGGCAATACCTTTCATGAGTTGACCGAATGATAAGTTCGGTTAATCGGTGCCGCTGAGGCAATAACGCAGGAAACCTTTCGAAATAGGAAAGCGAAGAATGTGTCAAGCGCCCACCTACTCTTAAGATATTTTGTGGATCAACAAATGGAGAAAGTTTTCGCAAGCTTTTAGGTAATTTACGGTTTGCCTTGATCGAAGCTATTTCCTTTGAAAATGTATCATTTTATACATGCCGAACGATAATCATGAGAGCATTGTGTAATTCAATGTCTGTTAAGGGACCGGTATGACGTTGAGCCATGGGTTTAGAAAATCTATAAATGTAAGCCACGATGCCTTGGATTTTATATAACGATGAAAAGCGACTTAGTAAAATGTCAATGACGTTTGGATCTGTTTGAGCGACAAATGTTAGGATCTTCTTTTCCGTAGTTACCTCAGCAATTGAGGTTGACAATGTTGGTTGAGGCGGCCACGAGTCACTAGGGTAGTGAAGCCATTCAGGCCCCGCCCACCATAGCGAACATGAAATAACCGCGCTTGGCATTAATCCCCGAGATGCAGGATCAGGCGGATTATGCGAAGATTTAATATAAAACCATCGACTAGGTGCAATGATTTCTTGAATGTGGCTAACACGGTTTGCCACAAAAGTTTTCCAACCAAAAGGTGGAGAACGTATCCAAGTGAGAGCGACCGTAGAATCACTCCACGCTGAAACATCGGAGATGTGAATCAAGCCTTGATAAGACCGAATGGTAAAAGAAAGTAAATCGGTTAATAAAACGGTGGCACATAATTCCAAACGTGGAATTGAAATGCGCTTAATTGGAGCTACTTTTGTTTTAGCGGTTACAAATTGTACAGTTATTTCTCCAGTAGTTTGATTTATGAACTGGAAATACACTACCGCTGCATACCCTACCTCGCTAGCATCGCAAAACCCATGCAAATGACAAGTAAAAGGATCCGAAGGGGGTAAACAACGTGGTAACTTTAATGACGATAATAACGGCAATTCTTCTTGATACTGCTGCCATTGAGACGAAATGTCTGCTGGTGGGATGTCATCCCAATTTAAACCTAACATCCACAGATGCTGGATTAGGCGTTTTGCAAAAAGTGTTAGTGTGGCTAAAAACCCTAATGTATCATATATTCTGGCAACTTGCGAAAGTATGTTGCGCTTTGTACATATTGGGTTTAATGGTTTAACCCGAAATGAGAAAATATCTTCTGTAGGTGACCATTGAAGACCTAATATTTTTATTGATTCGTGAGAATCGAAATCGAGTGAAGTATATTGGCAAAAATCTGACGGAACGCCTTCCAAAATAGAAGCTGAATTAGAACTCCATTTTCGAAGTTCAAACCCAGCCGAATGTAAAAGTCGAATAAGTTGATCTTTAATTTCTCGGGCCGATTGTATAGAATCTCCACCAGCGACGAAATCGTCAATATATAGATTTGACCGTATAGCCTCAGCGGCTAACGGAAACCTTTTGCTTTCGTCAATGGCTAATTGCTGAAGAGTTTTTAATGCTAGATAAGGCGATGATTTAATACCATAGGTCACTGTATTAAGCTGATAAGTCTGAATGGGTTCTTCTGCGGAGAACCGCCAAACAATTAATTGAAACCTTCGATGTTCTTCGGTAACCAAAATTTGTCGATACATTTGGCGAACATCACAAGTAAAAACGAAACGATGAGAGCGAAATTTAAGTAAGATTGACGAAATGTCATTTTGGAGACTAGGTCCAGCCAATTGAGTGTCATTAAGTGACACGTTGTTTTTAGCCTTTGCAGAGGCGTCAAAAACCACACGAATTTTAGAAGTATGACCTTCCTCTTTAAACACAGGGTGATGGGGTAAAAAATAATTATCGTTCCCAACGGGCGGAGAATCGAGTAATGCCATATGACCCGCATCAAGATAGTCCTGCATGAAATTGTTGTATTGGGCGCGTAGTTCCGGTTGAGCATGCAATTTGCGCTCCAACGAAAATAGTCTTTTTTTAGCCATCTCAAAGCAATTATCAAAAACGGGCAAAGTATCGTTGAACGGTAACGCAACAATAAAGCGACCGCTAGGGTCACGAGAAAACGTGTTTTCAAAAATCAAATCTGCCTTTTCTTCTTCTGGAGAAGTATAAGGCTTAGATGGCAACTCTTCTATCTCCCAAAACCGCCTTAGGGTCTGGTCGATAGGATCTTCTACAGAAGTAAAAATGCTTGGACAGTATCAGACTGCAAGCTTTTGTGGGACCAATAATAGTCCAACCAAAAATTGTATTTATGGCGGCAGGCTGAAGAAATTTGCCATGTATAACACCGCCATTGATGATGAACGGATAAACATCTGCTCCAAGGAGCATGTCAATAGTTCCTGGAGAGTTCCAGGTCGGGTCTGCAAAGTGCAGGCCGCATAAGTGTTCCCAATTATTAGGAACTTCAACGCTGGGTAATTTGCCAGATATTGACGAAAGCACAAAAGTTGTGACTTCTAGAGATTTTTCAGAGTCTAAAATAGAGCGAATGGTGCAGCTGACGGCACCCCTATTGACCGCTGAAGTTGTCTGCCCAAGTCCATAAATCGGAACTTGAGAACGTATGCGTGGAAGCCAAAGTTTGCTCACGCAATCGTCTCGAATAAAGCTAGCTTGAGAGCCAGGGTCTAAGAGTACCCTGATCGGTTTGTATCTACCAGAACGATCTTGAACTTCCACAACAGCAGTGGAGAGTAAGACAGTAACCCCAGAATTTAAATTCGTCTGTGAAGACAAAACATTTGCCGGAATAGGAGAGGCTGACTGCGTCCTATTGGCAGTTTTATGCATGTGTGTAGCGGTCGGTTCAGCTGAACGGCTACAAGCAGGTTGCGGTTCAAAATGTAGCAAGGTATGATGCGGCTTGGCGCAAGTTCGACAGGAATTATAAGATTTGCATTGCATGGACGCATGGTCTGTTCGTAAGCAATTTAAACAAAGGCGTAAGCGTTTGACAATGTCGAAACGTTCTGTCGGAGTTTTCTTTAGAAACGATTGACATCTGTAAATTAAGTGATTGCCATTGCAAGAAGGACAATGGTGCGAAAATGAATTCTTTGAGTCATTAGAGCTAATTGGTGTGTCCAGTGAAACTACGTTAGAAGAAACTCTTGGTTTAAACTGAAACGCTGAGGATTTTTTGGCAATGATGTGTGAGATGTATGGACAGTCGTCGAATAAGAAACAGGTGCGGTTGAAGAAAAGGTTTCCAACGCTGCACAATGTTGAGTTAAAAAATATCTCAAATCATCGAAATTGGGTATTTGCTTCGGATCCGATTGGAGTTCGAAGCGTTTTCTAGTGAACGGATCGAGTTTTTCTAAAAGAAAATCGACTAGAATAAAGTTCCAATGTTCAGTGGGAAACTTTAAGTTAGTTAGAACAGCAAGGTTCTCTGAAAAACAATCAATAAGTGCCCTAAGTTTCTTAGGGTCTTCTGATTTTAAAGGTGGAAAGTCTTTCATAGCTTTCCAATGCAAAGTTGCCAATAAACGCGGATTGCTAAATCGCTCACGCAAGGCATTATATGAGATAATAAAATTATCCCCCGAAATGGGTACCGATTTAATAATTTTCAAAGACTCCCCGCTACAGCAATTGATAAGGTGATTTAATTTCTCGATATTGGTCAGCGATGCATTATTATAGACCAGACTGTCAAATAAATCGATAAAAGATGAAAATTCAGTTACCTCATTATTAAAATGTGGGAGCTTTAACGGTAACAATTTTGATCCCGTGCTGCTTGGAGCATTTTCAATGATTTGTGATGCTTTCATCGTTTCAAGATGCAGCAGTATGCATTAATAAGCGGAATCCACTTCCTTCCGTAAAGCGTTGTAATTCAATAATTCTGCCTCGTTAGAGGACGCCAATACATCAACTAAAACTTTATTAAAATTGGAGTAAAGGTCATTTACTCCCCTTGTTTGAATAAGGAACAACGTTTTTAAACTTGGGTCACTTTGTATAGCGTTACCAAGTTCCCACATCTCCATAATGCGTATTTTAAGCAATTCTAGCTCTGCAACATGTGTTTTCCTCGGAGCCATAGTGAGACTGTTATTCTGAGAAACCTACAATAAATGCTGTAAACCGGTAACCGCTCAGATGTGCGCTGAGAAATATTAAAATATTATGAGTTGTTCAAGGCACGAAAAATGTAAAATAGTGTATAAACCAATAAATCACGTTTATGACTATTAGCCTGCAATGGGTCTTAAGCAACACGTGGAAACTAGGGGTTTGTCAAATTCTTACGATAAAATTTACAGTTTACGGGCGGCTTTACATCAAAGCTCAGAGGAAGATGTGGCTACATACTGCAAAAAAGGTTCAGCTTTACAACTTTATTACCCTTTGCAGATGTATTCCATATTTTACGTTGTAAACCGACTGAAAGGTTGTATGTGATACTAAAAACGCGCAATGGCTTTTAATGCAAATTAGCAAATTTTATATTAAGGATTTGTTTGTAACTAAACGCTTGCTGGTTTAATTACGGCGAAATCGCTTAATTTAGTTTAAAGACAGTATAAATAATATTTACACATTTTAACCCGCTAAATATGGGCTTTAAGACAAATTTAAAGCTAAAATAATTAATTAAAAAGACACGCTCGCTGATGTGCAAAATAATATTTAATTTAGGACATGCGTATAAAACCATAAGACTAGTTAAATCCGGATCGTATTAAGGACCAACAAATGTATGGGATGTTAAGGTGATAGAGATATGTTAATTATAGGGAAGGACCAATTGCTTTTGTAGCAATACTGATGGCAGTGGAGCGGTTACGTAATAACTAAAACAACTACAACGAACTACTTAATAAAGGGTATAAATACCTTAAAGCCTGTGCCGCTCGGGGCAATAAAAGTTCACACACAAAAGGTTTAACGGACACCAAAGAACACGCACGTTGGGGTGATGGTGTCGCTTCCAAAAGCTCTCATACGACTGTCTTTTGCAACGGTTCGAGTACGACTCACTTCACGCACTCCCACTGTCGGTATATAAATGTTTCACTAGAAACTGTAGGATACCCGCACGAATAGTATTTATTGTCACCAATACCAATAAATGTTCGATGATGACGTAACACTCTTTATAGAACTAAAAACATTTAAATGTCATACTTAATTAACACTACTCTTCGTGAAGTTATGATATACCGGCTATATCCATATTAATTCTGCCCGTTTAAAATTTTTCCTTTCCTATCTGGTTTCTAGCTAAAGTAACGCGAACGCGTTACACCTTCTGGTATCGGTTGCGTTACTGATGACGAACTAATATCTTTCCAACTTTTTTTTTATTTGATGCAGCAAATGTAGACCGGATCATAAGATTTTTGAAAACATTTTCTATTTTAATTTTTCTTTGTTTTCTCTTCTCTTTGCTTTTTCTTTTTTCGGAACTCTGTCTCCACTAAGTTTTTACCTTCATACCATTTTTTACATACTATACTACATTTATCCATTTAAACACGCGTTTTTAATGCATTCGGACATGATACAATACACAAAACTATTAAAATATTTCTGAGCACCTGAACACACAAAATTCAATTTTATAAAATTTATACACAGCACTATCAAAATGTTTTGAATCAAACCAACCATCAATCTAAAGCCGAACTATACTGCACTGTTAGAGGAATACTTTGCGAGGAACATACCTATTACTTTGTATAAAAGATTTAGTGTTTCATGTTTTCTTTGTCTAGAGCAAGTCATAAATCCTGTAAAATAGGGTAAACGGTAATCCTTAATGTAAATACGGTGTTCTGATAACCGATGCCGATTCGGGGAGGCGTTTTGTTTTTTTTTTTGCAATATGCCATTCACATCTGAACTTGAGTTCCGAAAATTGCTATAATTTAATATTTCATACCATACTCTACTGTGGACTCTTGAAATCATTATGATTCAGGTTTCTTATGAAAAGAATTCACTAAACGACACCCATGCTTTTCAACTTTAGTGTTATCTGTTCCACATTGATATTTACGTCCTGCTAAAGGCTGCACCCCGCGCATCAAGAGGTGCTATTTACGCCACTGCCTATTTATAATAATTCAAGTAACAAGCCAAAATTTGTTGAAGTTTATACCTGATATAAATTGAAATAACTATCATTTAATTTCCGTGCCCGTAAGTAAATATCAGTGTAATATTAACCTCAAATTTTGCTTGAAGTGGTCAGGGCACTTTTTCACACTGCTACTGTTTCGGAATATCTTCCACACTGTATTTTGCAAATTCATTTTTTCGTTCGTTTCTAGTAAATGAAACAAATGCAAAATACGTAACTTTCAATGGTGGCTAGTTGTATAAAAGATATGTTTCTCGGGATAAATATCATGTTTTTGTCTTTTTGATGCTTTTTGAAGCCAATTTCAAATTTTCTTGACCGGTTCCGAAGTAGTTACTTTTGTGAATATTAAAAGTTCCAAATATCTAACATTGCAACAACCATTTAATTTTGAACTATTTCGTACTACATTTGTTAAGTTAAGTGAAATACAACTTTCTCCAATTGTTACATGATTTTGTTTACACTTAATGTAGTTTTTGTGTATTTTTGTAAAAGCCATTTTGGTTTTAAAGATAGGCGTGCTTGTACAAAAAATAAAAAAGGCGTTGTAAAATTAATCAGGTGTTCTTGAACCGGCTTAAAATTTTTTAGAAGCATGTATGCCCAACAGCATGCTTCCAATTATATGTAAAACTCTTGGTGCTCCCTTAGTTACAATTATATAAACCCACTAAGCGCAGACTATCTTATCTTGCATGTGCTATCTTGTGCGTGCTTCGTAAGAAATAATATGGCAAGAGCAATGAATACTCGCATTAGTATAAAATTTTATTCTTAATATTTCTAAATTATCCATTTGCACATCCACTTAATGTGTTGTGTTTGATTTAATTCTGACCTATCACACGCTATATCTGTATATTAAATTATTTATGGATGTCTGTCTGTCTGGTTTACCACCGATGAAATATAATTGCTTTACCATAACAATCTTACTAGTTTAATTGCCTTTTTTATTTATTTTTCAGGATTAGCTCGAGCATAATGGGTGCTGGTGCTGGATCTTCACATTTACAAGAGGTAAGTTTTGCATATTTATTCGTTTGTTCCTTCTTGATATGTTATATTTTTTAAAAAGCTTTCGCACGAAATTGCATTATTTCCAGTTATATCGCTCGTCAATCGTGTCTAGTGTATAATATAGAACGGTAGTAAACTGTGAAGTTTCACTAACAAGCCATATAATTCTGAATTATAAAAGCATTTCAGGGGGTGAGACCGCAATTTATTGCTCAGAAGGAGCGTTTGTATTGAGTTTTATGAGTATCACGGAGAAAAAGAAATATATCTAAGTGCACTTTATCAAAGAATACAATTGTAAAGCTTTTTTACGGTTTGAATTCGGATTATTCAAACGAAATGATGATTGTAATAACGCCTACAAGTAGCAGGGGAAAATTACCTAGGACGAGTTTCCTTTGCAAGTGAAACTAATTATAACTTTGTTATAATAAAATAAACAGTAATTTCAAATAGAAATTGTTTTAGGTGATGTTTTATCACATGAACGAAAGCTCTAAATTCTATATAAAAAAACCGCGTCGGAAACCAGTCTCGTAATATGATATAAAGCCAAGAAAGAATATCACCCTTCACAGCGGATACAATTGAAATACAGTTCACCTAGGACTTAAAGTCCACTCTGTACATGTGTTGGATCAGAGCCCGTTCCACCTTCACACACAACCTCCACCGCCACCTCCGCACATCGACTCCACCGCCACCTCCGCACATCACCTCCACTACCACCTCCACACACCATCTCCACTTCCACATAACACCACCTCCACACAACACCCCCGCCGCCACACACCACCGCCACCATCACACTTCACTATAACAATCTTTATGATCCGGGTATCGCACTTCTCTCACTCCATCTTGGTACAATTTATAGACATATATATTGCTACGATATCGACTAGCAATTTAGGGGAGATAATTTGTAAAAAAGATCACATCGTCCTGAATTGAGACCTCGTCTTTCCCCGAAAACGAGTGTGTTGAGTAAGTTTTGGAAATACGAAAATGCGAAATTGAGAGAATTGGAACATGCGAAAATACGAAAATTACGAGAATACTAATGCCAAAATATGGAAATACGAAAATACCAAAACACAAAATTAAGAAACACAGAAATACGAAAACACAAAGTAGCAAATATGTTACAAGATCAAAGCGTTACATTTTTAGTTGCGATTGCATAAACATTTGCGTTGTAAGTATCTCTACTTGAAAGTTAGAATAACAGAAGATCCGCGAGGTTTCTTCCTATTTCACTGATTATAACATATTTGGCTCTTATTGTTACCGTTGCCGTTTATAACTTCTTTTATTTTTATAATACGTGCTGCGGCAGAGAATTACTTTCAATTGCAATTTGTTTTCGAATCTAAGAAAGATTTCTATAAAAATTTATGTATTTAAGTATTACGTATTAAAATTGCAAAACTACTAAGTGAACATGTACATAATAACTGTACTTTAGTAGATAATCTGAAAATCCCTTGTGCATTTCTAACTGATTGGCAATTTTAATAAGTAAATAATGTCTTTTCGTAACAGGCGCCCCAGAGACAGTTTACTAGCATTATGGCCATTAAATTTATCTTTGAATTTTTAACAGAAAAGTGTAGTTAGGATTATATTTGCTTCGAGTATATTATTAATAAATGGTATCATGTGTGGAGGTGCGTTTTTATATATGCAAAATGGAATATCAGAAGAATAAATAAAAATACAGAAATAGACTTTTTTAGGTTCACCCTTAATTCTAATTCATTTTTCAGAACTTTCAATTAATTTGCGTAAGCCTTCGAAACAAATTATTTCTATCAGTTTTCAAAATTCGTATAAATCACAGCGGCAAGCAATGGCAGACCATTGCAGACCAGACCAGCATTGCTTATGTGCCGCTCTTTTATCGAGGAGTTTCTATCTAAAACCAATGCATAAAATAAACTGTTTCACAAGCATTTGTCCCAAATATAAAAATTATATTTAACATCGTCACCCGTAACAACTAGGATATCTACACCTCCTCCCTCTCCGCATGCCTCGACAAGAGAGACGGCTGCAGCAGTGATCCCTACGATTCCTATGCAATTATGGCCCAAAATAACGAAAAAAAGGAAAGCTTTGGTATGCCAAATTTATCGAAAAAACAACCATTGAGTAATACAAGAAGGATTTGGCGATACAATAAATCCGGCAATTCTAATAAGATCGAATACGTTCATTGCGACTCACCGTCCGAACTGGAGAGTCGGCTTCGTTTGTTGCTGGCGGAGCATTCAGCAGATAACAATAGCTCTCAGAATTAAAAACCTAATTTCTTTCTATTATATCCGAATTAAGGGAAACAGAATTAATCGCCTAATAAAATATACACGTTTTAAAGAATCATCTCTGAAATCAAGTGGTCGTCGATAAATTTGGAAGACCGTATGTTATAGACTTCGAATGCGAAGGTTATGCTAATACCGCTACGCGCGGCCCTGCAGGGGTAGTCCTTAAACTAGTTTCCGAAAGGGATATCAACATAGAAAATAGAAAACTTTGCAACGTAAGCAATTCCGTGGCCGGAATGGATGCGGTAAATAAACGAAGCGCCTGAGTATTAAGTGGAACCAAGGAACATAGTTGACTTGCAAGATTTTAAAATAGCGAATTTGGTTGATCCAAAAAAATCAAACGACGATATAAACCTAAAATTTACAACGAAGAGCCCACGCTGGGTATAGGCAAAGTATTGGAAAGATATTTAACATTTACATCTTCAGGGCACCACGCTAAGAAATACATGTGTACGTGCTATTGGAGCAAAATAAAGTTTTGCCGCTTAATCCTTATCTTCCTCCTCATCCTCATCTTCCTGTCAAACCTAAAATGGGCAAGAAATATAATATAAAGAAATACTAGTGGACGAGTTGCACAAAGGCGTTAGGAAAAATTTCTCACGTCGAAGAACGATCATCAAATCCTATCACGACTTATTCTAAGCTGATATTGCAGGATTTATTCAATATTCGAAATATAACAAAGGCCATAAATATATTTTACTTGTGATCGATAGTTATTCGTAATTTTTATGGGCGGGTCCGCCGAAATCCAAGAATGGGCATGACGTTGATAAAACTAAATGTTCGCGATCACCTTTACAAAAAAACTTTCAAACCGATAATGGAATATGTCGATATTAATCATTGCTCTACATACAGTGCAATCAAGGCTGTTATTATAGAACGCACAATCAGAACAATAAAAAGCAAACCATACAAAGCATTTAGCCTGAAGGGGGAATGGAGGTGGATTGACATAATTGATTCAATTGTATCAAAATACAATGATACGATACATACCATCCCTAAAAAGAAACCCAGAATACGACTTACAAAATTTAAAGGATTTATTTATATGTTTCAAGACAATTTTTTCTAAAATTTTGTAATATATCGCAAAGTAAAAGTATATCACATTTTGAGTTGAGGTTTGTGTAGTCGCCTAAATTTTTGCATTTAAAAGTGCTCCAAATGCTTTGATCACGAATATAGTCGGATTGTTAAAATGAAATTCATTAAGATTGCTGTAGAAACATTATGTAGGAGGAAGATATTTTTCCCTTAATTTCAGAATATCGTCCAAATATTCTTAAGAAAAGATACCCTTGCGCGTTAGTAATTTAATGTGTTCTGATTTTATTGAACTAAATTCTCTTAAAATCATTGAAGGACAGTTTGCATGCCAATTTTTCTAAAATAATTGACCTCAATCGAAAGGAGTCTACGTACCTGAAAGTTACATTTGCGTCATTGTATTTCTTAGAAAATGTTAGATCTTTTTTCATTGTTTAAGGGAATTATCTTTATTGGACTTTCGAAAGCGTTAGTGAATTCTTTAATAATAAAATATGCATCATAATTGCTCAAATTATTATAAACTACGGGGATAATTGGAAATAGCTTATGTGTAACACTTCTTACATCACCATTCAGGTGATCGATAACTTTTTCGTCACCCGGCAAGAAATTCACTTCGCAAATAAAGCATATATTTGCTTCCGAAACGTCTATAGTAGATGCCATGGAGGCATTTTTAAAAAATACGCTTCCCTAATATATAGCGGCGAAGCTTTGAACACAAACTAACCGAACCTCAACAGTAGCCGCGTTCGGAAGCGTCCGCAAAACAATGAACTTCACAGGTAAAGGGGCGGAGGTAGCAAGCATGGTAAAGCAAAGTCGGAAAGAAGTGGTAGTTTACGCAGATATCTCTCCCACAAACGGAGTAAGTCGGGAGTAAGGGGATCATCCCAGTCTATCTTCAAAGACCACAAACGCTGAATTAAATATTTTACCAAATAAGTTAGAGGAGATAAAAATTTTATAGGGTCGAAAATACGGATTAAGTTGGAAAGTAAGTTGCGCTTGGTACAGTCGGTTCATTGTGGCTGAACTAGAAAACAAAAATGTATCTGAGATCAAAGCCACCAAGTTTTAAAAGAGCGCTTAGTCGGTTCCGTAAAGACAAGGTGGACCCCATAGAGTCTACACTCGAAGCGATATCATCGATATAAGTATGATTGCAAAGGGCAAAGGAAAACATCTACAGGAGAGTGCGTATCGCAATAAAAGGGGCATAATTTACCCTATAGGTAACGGTATTTAACTGGAAGTTCTGAATAGGCTCATCAGGAAAATAACGTCAAACAATTCGTTAATAATCACACTGATCAGGAGCAACAAGGATTTGTTTATGCATCCGACGAATATCTGCAGTTATAACACAAGAATAAAGACGAAATTGTAACAAAATTGCGGTAATATCTCTTTAAAGCTTGGCCCAACAAACAAATGATCATTTAAAAAGACGATCGAGATAGAGTTTTAGTGGAGGCGTTGCAAACCATACGTGGTTTGGTACTTACATTTTCTAGTTTCACAACACAATGATGCGGGGATATAATAAGAAAAGTTTGAAATAGACTCAGGTTGAACAGATTGCATGTGTTCGGAATTTAAATAGTCGCGCATGAAAGAAACATATTGTTCATAAATTAAAGGTTGCGTAGTTAGACGATTTTCTAAAGAAACAAAGCACTGTAGAGCGAGATTACGACTACTGGGAAAGGAAGGTTTTGGATCTTTATAGGGCAGAGAGGCGACATACCGTCCTTACTTATTGCGGCAACATAATATTTTTCAACTAAGAATTCATCAGATGTTGAAAGGTTTAGCGTCAGGAGCCTCTTCAACTTCCCATAATTTCGCAACAATATCTGCCAGCTGTGAAGCAGAGTCAGTTATGCAAAACAAGCTAGTGATTTCAGAAGCCGGGGAGGCCGGTATGCTTCCCATTAAAACATATCATAAAATAGTGCTAAGAGCAATAGGTTGATCACTCGAACCTTAGATAAGACCATTTAATAAGAGTTTAGGGAAAATATTCACGCCATGTAGTAGCTCAATAGCTCCAGATTCAGCGAAGAGCGGATTAGCTAGTTTGAGATTAGCTAGATAAACGAAATTTCTAGAATAAATATTAGTAGTCGCTAAAATTTAATAAATTTTGGGAAGTACGACAGCTTCGAAATTAATAATAAGTGAGGATTCACCTATGGGTTTATGCGTAATAGTTATAGCGCCGTGGAGCACGTGGAGCCTAAACCTCTAAGGGTTAGAGAATGCCGAGTAGCGCGGAAACCCAAACGTTTCACATTATTTTGCGAAATAAAGGAAGTCATGCTACCTGAGTCGAGTAAATAGCGAAATTTCTGGAAATAACAGAGCGATCAGCGATTTCCACTTGAACGGTGAAGAGTAACACAACTGAAGATTTTAGGAGAGAATTAAACAAACCAACATTTGACCTTGACAACCCACCACTTTTAGACGAAGCGAACATATTTCCTCAGAAGTAAGAGGATGGCGCGAAACTAGTAGCAGGTGCAACCGTAGAGGCAGCGGGAGCAGTACTTAAACAAGCCTTGTTACTAGTAACAGTAGTGATGTGCAATGAAAATGTAATATAGAATAATGATGTTTATTACATTGACGGCAAGAAATAATGGATTTACACTTATTCAAAACGTGTGAACTACTAAGAAAGTTAATACAAAGTTTATGTTTTTTGACAAAGGTGTAGCGATCGCGTGGAGATAGTTTAGCGAACTCATTACAATGGTAAAAACTATGATCTTGATGGCAAAGCGGACATAACATTATGACTAGTATGTAGTAACATGAAAACAGCGGAGCAAGACCTGGACATGTTATTACAATGAATAACTTTGTTTAAATAGGCTTTATGATAGATGGACAAGGAATTACAAGTATTTTTTAAGTAAGCACTTAGGATAGAGGTGGGATTCTGATGCAATTCAAAATTGCGAGTTGTATGTACATCAAAGCAAATCTCACACACATAGGCACATTTCTATGCCCATAACACATATATTCTATTTTTGATCAAAAACTATGGCAAATTTCAACGATATGACAGATTTTTGCATGTATTTTAGCTTCTCCATAGCTAAACTACTTTTGTTCCACAGTTCAAGGTAAGCGATTAGCTTTATGCGTATTGTCCGGCGACCTGTTTGTTTTGGAGTGTGATAAGGATGTCAGTATCACATTTACGCGAACAAGTTAACCTAACAAATATTTGTTTATATTATGATGCAATAAGAATTTTCACTTTACGTATTAATGTTTATGTTTCAGGAGGCCAATTCTAGAAATCATGGGAAAAGATTCTCGCACGAACTTTTTCACGAGTTACAATCCACATGTGAAATTACCATGTTATGAAATTGGTATTTTTAAACAACAAACGGAAACGAATCCTACGAATCACAATTTTTACGTATGTCTATTCTAACACCTGTTAAATGTATACGTTTTGACCAATCATGTTATCTCAAAGTATAATTTTGTTGTTTAGTGAATAGTGTGCGTTGCTAGTCGCAATCCTGTCATTAGAATTGGTCTGTGGTCATTAGCGCGTGTCAATAAATATTAATAACCTTGTTGCTTGTAAAATTTGATAATAAAAAATAATGGCAACTAAACCAATATTAGAAAAAAGAAGCGGCAATATTAGTGATCTACAAATCACAATTTACCTTAGTTTGCATGGTGTAGAGGTATTTAGAAACGGTGCTAATAAATTTATAAATTCTGCAACCACTTCTTTGACCAGTCTAAATTCTTTTATGAAATTCCGATCGTTCAACGTGTTAAATGAATCCATTCTATGAAAAAAGTTTCTTGGAATATTAATATTTTCAGCTTCCCTAATATTATTAATCATATGAATTTCCATCAATTCATTCTCCAGTTGATTAAGTTGCAATTTATTTTAAAAGTACACTCGTCAAAATGAGAAAGCACGCACATCTATAACCTAACCTCCAAAACGTTCATTACAACTGACAGGGTAACTAATAGATACTCAATTTTGTAACGCCTTTTGTGTGAATACTTTCGCATGCGAATTTCATGAATCGAAAGTTTTAGTTTTTTATGGAAAAGACGTCACATTCACATGGAAATTAGTTCCAACGATTTCAAGAATTGAGGCCCAGGTAGTATTTATAACCTAAAAGCGGTATGCATTGGACAGACTAAGCGAATTAATATTAAACATTAATACCCGAAACTTAAGTAAATAATCAAGAGAATTCATAACCTTGGTTATGATTTAGTATAGCTTTTTGGGTCTTATTTTAAGGAATTGTTTAACTTTGAACTGACGTTCAGCCTGTAGTTCTAGCATTTGCAGTATTGTTGTGAACCTGCATATACAGATTTGGATATCAAACGAAATTGCTACATGTTGTATAAAAAGTTTTCATATGAATTTCGTAGGGAAAATATACTGTATTAAAAATAAATCTGCTGCTGCTTTCTGAAAGCGTTTGTTTATTATGAATTTTTGTTGTATATTTTGTAAATGAAATTATTAAACATACAAAAGAATACCGATTTATTAAACGAATAACTTAAACTAAATTTACTGTTTTGTTTTGAACAAATGCGTATTATCATTCCTAAAGAACAGAAGAAATTTTATGAGTTGCGAGTTGTTATTTCTTCGCAAATCATATTCCTACTATCGTACTATAGAGAAGTACGTAAACGTTGACACTTTTGCAGAATGTATCTACAATACACAAACGATTAACACTAAAACTATTAGTAAGCTGCGTAGGGCGGATTTTGCTGTATTTTAGACTACTCAAATTAATTTCGGCATTGTATTGTGTAGTATTGCTTGCTAATGGAAAGTTTACAAACGTTTTCGTGGTGTATAGTTTTGGTTCTGGTGGGTGGGTATTGGGGCTGTTGTTTCTACAGCACCGTCATTTTATTTTCTTCATAACCTTGTATTCAGCAGTGCACAAACGTTCGTTTACTGTGCATATTTCTACACCTACGATGCACAAACGATTGACTCTAAAAAATCTGAAATTCATTTGATGGGGAGGGTCGTTTGTAGGCGGCTCCGTGGCGTAGTGGTACGTGTGTGACTACTACGCCCAAGGTCCCGGTTCGAATCCGACACGGTCCGCTTGAAAAATGTTAGGCGAGCATTTTTCACAAAAATACATCCTCGTTCGGATGAGAGGTAAAATGGAGGTCCCGTGTGTGAGTGTTGTCACGCACGTTAAAGATCCCTACCTTGCTTGGAACAGCAAGGGTTCGGCAAAATTCCAAATTTTCCAGGTAAAAACTCGCTTCCTGGCCAATGTAGTACCTTATGGTGGAGCATTGGAAAATTACATGTAAGGAGGGTCGTTTGTACACTCCCTTAAATTAGTTTCTTCGGATTTTTGTATGGAGAAGTGCACAAATGTTCGTGCATTGTGCACATTTGTAAATACTCCCTGTATGTTTGTTGTGGTTTGTTTAGCATTCTTCTTAATCTTCTTTGGGAATGATTTTAAAAACTATGAGTGGTTTCATTCCCAAAGAAGATTAAGAAGAGTGCACATTTGTGCATCTACTATGCACAAACATATGACTCAAAAAATTTGTATATATTTATTGTGGGGAGGCTGTGGAAATGGACCTTATGCAGAAAATATGATTATTCAAAAATAGGTGTGATAGCGAAATTTGCACGTATCAATATACCACGTATTAATAGTGTGCTAGTGCATTAATTTAGCTGTTCTTTCTTCTTTCCAAGTAAATATCTTACACTTACAAAAGACTTAATATCTGTGCTATTAATAACAGTTAACTTCAGGAAAAGGTTATTAACGGTTTATATCCTAACATTCCTCGGCTAAAAGTGGAAGTTTGGATTATTTTATTGCAGGTGGTTTTCCAGCCTATAAAATTAAACAATCTAATTTCACTGCTGCAAACTAATAACCTTTGCAATTATTCGAGGGTTAGAGTTTGTTGCGTTTAATGCATGTTCATAAAAAAACTCAGAGAAAACTACATTTCAGTTACTCATAATTGTTTCGAAGAAGATCATTCATCATGCAGTTTGTATACTCGCGGTACAGCTATTAATATCACAGTTTGAAAGAATTCTTTGCAAATGCTACTGCAATACATTTCGTATTAATCTAACCACTTCTCACAGGAAAATTGATCTGTGGCATTACAAAAATAGTGTTGTTATTTTACAATATAGTTAATAAAAATTAACTCAAAACCATGTTGGTCTATTTAAAAAATTTTGTCCAGTGTAGTTTTAGTTTAATAGTAAATGTTTGATTCTTGAACGGAAATAACAGTATAACTTTAATATAAGGGCGTGTATCTATAAATTTGTATGTAAAAAGATGTGTTAACAACAGACAACACCAATGAGTCATTGAATTTATTCCATAGCCTGGGGTACTAACTGTCTAGAAAGTGGGTTTTCTATACTAATCAGCAGTCGTAGCTTGTGATCCGCAAGGATATCCGTTATTCTCACAGAAAGTCACGTGCTTGTCACCATTACGATAAATTACTTAAAAATGTTTGAAATCTCTTTGCACTCTTTAAAATATTGTCATAAAAAACACTAAGAATAGTTTCAAAGCAGAAAAGAGACACTAGCGAGTTACCGATATTCTAAGAGAATTAAACAAAACCTGGAATAACTATTTACAACCTGTTTATGAGTAGTTTTGATTTGTATGTATAGGTAAAGTACAACAAATATTTTTAGGATTTCGAACACAAATAAAATTAAGGGTCATCGAATGCCATTGCTTGAATGATGCATTGTTCCTATATTAATTGTTGTCAGATTGTGAAACTTTAATTCGCATAACATTTTATATAAACTTTTTACTACTGAATTCATTCTAAGTATTGCCAGAAGCAGTTCAACAACAGATCATGATGTTGAAAACTAATGTAACTCAATTACTTTTAATTGTAAAGATCGCCCTGCATTAGATATAGAGAATGTTTTAAACTTGGAGTGAAAAATTAAAAGGCACTTTGGACAATAAATAGCTATACCCAAGAAGAATGTATAAATTTTAAAAAAAATTCCCAATAAGCATGTAGTTGGGGAACGGTGTTGAGGAACGTTTTGAAATAAATGGTCAAAGTTATTACCGCTGCATAGAAGGGAATTCAATTAAAGAGTATTCTTTAAACCTTATCAAATAGAGTTAACGATAATTCATCTTTGTGCATATGAATTATTACCTAATTTTCCTAAAGATACAAATATATATATATATATATATATATATATATATATATTACTCATATTTAGACCAGGGTAGAAAATTAAATAATCACATCAAATAATTTTAATCACAGTGTAGAAGCTTTGGGAAGAGGTACGCTTTATTAAAACCGTGAAGCATAAAAGGTTATTAGTTTCATTAAACATAAGAGATTTAAATCATGTACAAGACGCTTTATATCAAAAGAAACAGTATTAACAAGCTCTACGGGTAATGTAATTATTCCTAAACAAATGGAAATTACGTGCAAAATTTATATTAATTAACCCTATTTTAAGTAACCGGTAGTAAAACAAAGTGTACACATAATAATTAATATTTAACTTGTATTCGCTAAAAATGAAAGGATAGAAGTCAATTTTAATTGGAGTTAATTAAACCATTATCAATAATAAGCATAAAAGTCTGTGAAAATCCAAGATTATAATACCAGAAAATAAAGCTCTGAGAATTAATATTATTTTGAACACCTGCGTAGTTTAAATATCACGTACGGCGAAAATTGTGTAGATAACAAATGGTTTCAAAGAATCTTGAAGAAACCGTGGCTTAATATTCACGAGAAGGTGCGATACCGGGTTATTTAACCCAGATAGTCCACATGGACTAAAATAAAATCGATAATAAAGAATATCAATTTGCACCAATACGAACAGGTTAGAAAAGGAAAGAGAAATGCGTCAAGTAAAGACACATATAGTAAAAGGCGTGATTTAAGCAACGTCACGAGGGTCACAATTGGTTGAAAATAGGATGCAAATATCAGAGGTAGAAACAACAATTTCTGTACAAAATTAATTAGTTTTTCTCGGACATGTTTGCGTGCCGTGTGAGAATTTCTGAGATTTAAATGGGGCGAGTGAAAATTCGTAAAACCGACGCGCGAGCGACGGACTGGGAACATAGAATGAGAAATTCTTAAGAATTGTCTGTTTTGAGGACAAAAGCGACGTGCCGGCTATTCGCTATATATACCGGTGGTAATATGAATTTCGGCCTCTTAGACTTTTGACTATTCGATGCGTTAAAAGCTCTTAGATCCGCGACTTGATTGAAGATGTTAAACAGTGCATTTTAGTTTGATAAAATAATTTAAAGTTTGCTCGTATATTTTAGTGATTCAAAATAGTTTGTTATTTACGTGCTAACATGAATGTACTTCAGTGCACTTAGATACAAGGTAATAAAATTTAGTATCACTGTACCAATTAGCAAAATTTACAACGACAAATGTATACACAAAAGTAGGCAGTTTTGGCGTATATGGGTGAAAGAAGTATGAATTTCTTTGTTATTTTTCGGGGGTGTTAATAATTAAATGGTTCAAAAACGTGTCTGGATCCACAAAACCAGGGTCAGATATACACAGATGAGTTCCGGAAAAGCCCAGAAACAATTTTAAATAAATGGTGATGGAGAAAATTTTAAAAGCGTTGAGAATTAGAAGCCGTAAATATAATCCTGTTGGAATGGTGTGATTAACTAAAGGGACGATGTACATTGTAGCTACGAGGACAGTAACCTTCAGGTAAATTATACTATTTTGTTTGACATTTTGGTGTGTGTTGAATAACTTTATAATTGATTTACTTTAAATGGACATTAGTGAAATTGTACTAACAATAAAATTTTAATTTTAAGGTGAAATTTGCTTGTTTAAGTAGAAAGGGTATTTAGTATTGATGTTCTGAATTATGATGAAAATTTGGGTATGTCTTTGAGCTCAATTAGACGAACCTGGTTAATTAACGTAAAGGGTGGTAGATGCTCCTTTATACTCAGACTCGGTCTGCTTATATTGTTATATTAATTAGTAGGCATCCAACAAGGACTTTAATTCTGGATGCACATTAAAATGATAATAAAATTAATCTTGAAATTCTTTTTAAAACTGAATTTTATGCTGAAATTTAATTTGAAAATTTAATGTATTCTGAATATTGATGTAAATAGAGTTAACGTTGATGTTTGTGGTAGGAATGTGTTGTTTAATTTTATGAATGAGGAGGTTTATAAAATTATGTGAGCAGCCGAGGCGAAAACAGGATCACAGCAGTTTATGACGCCCAATCGGTGGGACTAGAATTTTTGTTGAAAGGACCCCAGTTCCCGCATTCACAGGAGTATATCACAGCAGTATATGGCGACCACAACGTGAGGGCTCGACTTCCAAATAAAATTTTTGTGATTTTAGTCCAGGAAACTGGCGATCTGAGAGAGAGAGAGTTTCTGTGTGTGTATAAATTTAAGAGTATTTTAGAGTGTGTGAGTGATTAGAACGTATGCAGAGAAAGGAGTGGTTAAGGAGTCAAGGAGTGGAAATTGGAAGTGACGATAGTGCATTGTGTGGGAAAAATTCGAAAATGGAAGAAGCGGGAGGCAGTAGAGATCAGTCGAGGACGGAATCAGGGGATCAAGGAAATGAGTTAATGATGAGAATGTTAGAGGAAATGCGATTAGCTAGGGAGGAATCCAATAGAAAATTAGAACAGCTAAGCGATGAATCGAATAGAGACGTTAAGTGGGGTTAGAGAGGACTCAAATCGAAAATTTGAGCAAATGAGTGAAGAATCGAACAGGAAGTTAGAGGAGATTAGTCAGAAAATAGATAAGACGAATCAAGAAGTTTCAGAATTTAAAAATAGTCTTACCGTAAAGATGGGGGAAGTTGAAAATAGGGTTGATAAAAATGAGCGTGATATTACAGGTCTTCGACAGGAAATGGGTCATTTAAAGTCCGAAGTACGCATTTTCTGTGAAGAAGAGATTAATGTAAAAATGACTGAAGTGACGGACTCATGTAGGGATCAGTTAGGCAGGGTAGAACGCGAAGTTAGTAGTATTAAATACAACATGTCAAATTTAACGGGGGATGGTCCCAGATTTTCTACAGGTGGAGTATCATTGGACCAACACATGAAGTTTTATGGCGATAACAGGGTAAATCCACAAATTTTTATTAATAGTGTAAGAAATCTAGTGGGAAATTTATTTGACGAACAGACTAAACTGAATACGATAAAGGCTTTATTAAAGGACAACGCGGAAGCATGGTACAATTTAGTAGGACAGGACATAGACACGTATCAGGACTTTGAAAACAAATTTTTAAAGCACTACTGGAGTGACCACAGACAAGACCAGGTACGAGACGACTTAATCACAGGAAATTTAAGGAGAATTTTCAGGAAGTAGGAGCAATATGCTATACGCAAGTATAGCATAGCAAAGCAACTGAACCCACCACTGACGGACCGACAAATTATTAAGTATTTATCACGACACTTCGAGGCAGAAATAAGACAACACGTAGCACTACAGAACTTAGTGGACAGAGAAATGTTTTGGAATACCTGCAGAGGTACGACGACGTAAGTAGTGGACGACCTCGGGATAATAGGGAAAGACAGATCAACACAGTTAGGTTTGACAATAGAAGGGACAACTACGCTAGACGGGGGAATAATTACGGATACCAGCGACAGAATTGGGAACAGAGACGACCATACGTTAGGAGTAATAGTTTAGGAAGGGGACCTGCACAGAGACCGGGACCTACCAGAATGAATAGTTCACCAGACATGAGCGGGACTGCTAATACAGACACGGAACGAGTGGAAACGCCTAGGACAAACGCTGAGGTGACGGCTAGACCAGGACCAAGTAGGGAAAACAGACCTGGACAGGATTTTAAAACGCGACAGACCACTAGATTTCAGTGTAAATGTATATGAACATCCACGTGAATTTTTCAAAATTGAGGAGGAAGTAGAGCCAGAAACTGAGGAAAAATTATGTTTGCCAATTATTAATTTAGAAATTTTTGAGAATAATGTAGAAGTATTACTTGATACAGGGGCAGAGGCGAGTTTAATATCGGAGGAATTCGTCAGCAAAATTAGGGATAAGGTTTGTGATAGAATTATGCCTATAAAGCGTAGCCATTTAGTAGCTCCAAATAAAAAGAAGTTTGCTGTAGTAAATAGTGTTGTGGTGCTTAGGATAGATATAGGAGATTTAAGCAGTGAACAGGAGTTTGTAATTGTATCTGGACTGAAGTTTCAGAGCATTTTAGGTGTTGACTGTATGATGCAGTTAGGGGTTTTGATAGATATGGAAAGGAAGGTAGTAAGGATTAAGGATAGGGTAGTGCCATGGAAGGGCAGTTATAAAGTCACAGAGGATGACACGGGGTTTAGTATTAATGTAGTAGAGGTAGAGGATGATGAAGGTAAACAGATCAACACAATAAGATGTCCAGAGGATAGGAGAGTAGAGGTTCAAGCTTTATTACAAAAACATGCAGAATTAGTGGGGGTAGAAGCAAGCACAGCGTTAGGCTATGAGCACAGATTGGAAGTGGATAATTCAGAACCGTTCAACGCCAAGGTTTATCCAATTCCAGCAGCATATCGGGAGCAGGTGAAGGCAGAATTAAATAAAATGTTGGAAGATGGCATAATAGAGGTATCAAACACTCATTTCATAAATCCGTTGGTGGTAGTTAAGAAAAGGATGATAGCATTCGTTTATGTTTAGATGCACGAAAAATTAATCAACGGACCAAACCGCAATTCCATTGTCCACCATCCATGGACACGCTTTTGACGAGATTAAGTGGCAAGTTTATTTTTAGTAAATTAGATTTAAGGAATTCATTCTGGCTGATTCCATTACACAAGAATTCTAGAAGGTACAATCCACATGTGAAATTACCATGTTATGAAATTGGTATTTTAAACAACAAACGGAAACGAATCCTACGAATCACAATTTTTACGTATGTCTATTCTAACACCTGTTAAATGTATACGTTTTGACCAATCATGTTATCTCAAAGTATAATTTTGTTGTTTAGTGAATAGTCGCAATCCTGTCATTAGAATTGGTCTGTGGTCATTAGCGCGTGTCAATAAATATTAATAACCTTGTTGCTTGTAAAATTTGATAATAAAAAATAATGGCAACTAAACCAATATTAGAAAAAAGAAGCGGCAATATTAGTGATCTACAAATCACAATTTACCTTAGTTTGCATGGTGTAGAGGTATTTAGAAACGGTGCTAATAAATTTATAAATTCTGCAACCACTTCTTTGACCAGTCTAAATTCTTTTATGAAATTCCGATCGTTCAACGTGTTAAATGAATCCATTCTATGAAAAAAGTTTCTTGGAATATTAATATTTTCAGCTTCCCTAATATTATTAATCATATGAATTTCCATCAATTCATTCTCCAGTTGATTAAGTTGCAATTTATTTTAAAAGTACACTCGTCAAAATGAGAAAGCACGCACATCTATAACCTAACCTCCAAAACGTTCATTACAACTGACAGGGTAACTAATAGATACTCATGAGGATCCTCTGTTTCACTAGAATATACCAAGGTGAAAATTTTGTAACGCCTTTTGTGTGAATACTTTCGCATGCGAATTTCATGAATCGAAAGTTTTAGTTTTTTATGGAAAAGACGTCACATTCACATGGAAATTAGTTCCAACGATTTCAAGAATTGAGGCCCAGGTAGTATTTATAACCTAAAAGCGGTATGCATTGGACAGACTAAGCGAATTAATATTAAACATTAATACCCGAAACTTAAGTAAATAATCAAGAGAATTCATAACCTTGGTTATGATTTAGTATAGCTTTTTGGGTCTTATTTTAAGGAATTGTTTAACTTTGAACTGACGTTCAGCCTGTAGTTCTAGCATTTGCAGTATTGTTGTGAACCTGCATATACAGATTTGGATATCAAACGAAATTGCTACATGTTGTATAAAAAGTTTTCATATGAATTTCGTAGTGAAAATATACTGTATTAAAAATAAATCTGCTGCTGCTTTCTGAAAGCGTTTGTTTATTATGAATTTTTGTTGTATATTTTGTAAATGAAATTATTAAACATACAAAAGAATACCGATTTATTAAACGAATAACTTAAACTAAATTTACTGTTTTGTTTTGAACAAATGCGTATTATCATTCCTAAAGAACAGAAGAAATTTTATGAGTTGTGAGTTGTTATTTCTTCGCAAATCATATTCCTACTATCGTACTATAGAGAAGTACGTAAACGTTGACACTTTTGCAGAATGTATCTACAATACACAAACGATTAACACTAAAAACTATTAGTAAGCTGCGTAGGGCGGATTTTGCTGTATTTTAGACTACTCAAATTAATTTCGGCATTGTATTGTGTAGTATTGCTTGCTAATGGAAAGTTTACAAACGTTTTCGTGGTGTATAGTTTTGGTTCTGGTGGGGTGGGTATTGGGGCTGTTGTTTCTACAGCACCGTCATTTTATTTTCTTCATAACCTTGTATTCAGCAGTGCACAAACGTTCGTTTACTGTGCATATTTCTACACCTACGATGCACAAACGATTGACTCTAAAAAAAATCTGAAATTCATTTGATGGGGGGAGGGTCGTTTGTAGGCGGCTCCGTGGCGTAGTGGTACGTGTGTGACTACTACGCCCAAGGTCCCGGGTTCGAATCCCGACACGGTCCGCTTGAAAAATGTTAGGCGAGCATTTTTCACAAAAATACATCCTCGTTCGGATGAGAGGTAAAATGGAGGTCCCGTGTGTGAGTGTTGTCACGCACGTTAAAGATCCCTACCTTGCTTGGAACAGCAAGGGTTCGGCAAAATTCCAAATTTTCCAGGTAAAAAAAACTCGCTTCCTGGCCAATGTAGTACCTTATGGTGGAGCATTGGAAAATTACATGTAAGGAGGGTCGTTTGTACACTCCCTTAAATTAGTTTCTTCGGATTTTTGTATGGAGAAGTGCACAAATGTTCGTGCATTGTGCACATTTGTAAATACTCCCTGTATGTTTGTTGTGGTTTGTTTAGCATTCTTCTTAATCTTCTTTGGGAATGATTTTAAAAACTATGAGTGGTTTCATTCCCAAAGAAGATTAAGAAGAGTGCACATTTGTGCATCTACTATGCACAAACATATGACTCAAAAATTTGTATATATTTATTGTGGGAGGCTGTGAAATGGACCTTATGCAGAAAATATGATTATTCAAAATAGGTGTGATAGCGAAATTTGCACGTATCAATATACCACGTATTAATAGTGTGCTAGTGCATTAATTTAGCTGTTCTTTCTTCTTTCCAAGTAAATATCTTACACTTACAAAGACTTAATATCTGTGCTATTAATAACAGTTAACTTCAGGAAAAGGTTATTAACGGTTTATATCCTAACATTCCTCGGCTAAAAGTGGAAGTTTGGATTATTTTATTGCAGGTGGTTTTCCAGCCTATAAAATTAAACAATCTAATTTCACTGCTGCAAACTAATAACCTTTGCAATTATTCGAGGGTTAGAGTTTGTTGCGTTTAATGCATGTTCATAAAAAAACTCAGAGAAAACTACATTTCAGTTACTCATAATTGTTTCGAAGAAGATCATTCATCATGCAGTTTGTATACTCGCGGTACAGCTATTAATATCACAGTTTGAAAGAATTCTTTGCAAATGCTACTGCAATACATTTCGTATTAATCTAACCACTTCTCACAGGAAAATTGATCTGTGGCATTACAAAAATAGTGTTGTTATTTTACAATATAGTTAATAAAATTAACTCAAAACCATGTTGGTCTATTTAAAAATTTTGTCCAGTGTAGTTTTAGTTTAATAGTAAATGTTTGATTCTTGAACGGAAATAACAGTATAACTTTAATATAAGGGCGTGTATCTATAAATTTGTATGTAAAAAGATGTGTTAACAACAGACAACACCAATGAGTCATTGAATTTATTCCATAGCCTGGGGTACTAACTGTCTAGAAAGTGGGTTTTCTATACTAATCAGCAGTCGTAGCTTGTGATCCGCAAGGATATCCGTTATTCTCACAGAAAGTCACGTGCTTGTCACCATTACGATAAATTACTTAAAAATGTTTGAAATCTCTTTGCACTCTTTAAAATATTGTCATAAAAAACACTAAGAATAGTTTCAAAGCAGAAAAGAGACACTAGCGAGTTACCGATATTCTAAGAGAATTAAACAAAACCTGGAATAACTATTTACAACCTGTTTATGAGTAGTTTTGATTTGTATGTATAGGTAAAGTACAACAAATATTTTTAGGATTTCGAACACAAATAAAATTAAGGGTCATCGAATGCCATTGCTTGAATGATGCATTATTCCTATATTAATTGTTGTCAGATTGTGAAACTTTAATTCGCATAACATTTTATATAAACTTTTTACTACTGAATTCATTCTAAGTATTGCCAGAAGCAGTTCAACAACAGATCATGATGTTGAAAACTAATGTAACTCAATTACTTTTAATTGTAAAGATCGCCCTGCATTAGATATAGAGAATGTTTTTAAACTTGGAGTGAAAAATTAAAAGGCACTTTGGACAATAAATAGCTATACCCAAGAAGAATGTATAAATTTTAAAAAAAATTCCCAATAAGCATGTAGTTGGGGAACGGTGTTGAGGAACGTTTTGAAATAAATGGTCAAAGTTATTACCGCTGCATAGAAGGGAATTCAATTAAAGAGTATTCTTTAAACCTTATCAAATAGAGTTAACGATAATTCATCTTTGTGCATATGAATTATTACCTAATTTTCCTAAAGATACAAATATATATATATATATATATATATATATATATATATATTACTCATATTTAGACCAGGGTAGAAAATTAAATAATCACATCAAATAATTTTAATCACCGTGTAGAAGCTTTGGGAAGAGGTACGCTTTATTAAAACCGTGAAGCATAAAAGGTTATTAGTTTCATTAAACATAAGAGATTTAAATCATGTACAAGACGCTTTATATCAAAAGAAACAGTATTAACAAGCTCTACGGGTAATGTAATTATTCCTAAACAAATGGAAATTACGTGCAAAATTTATATTAATTAACCCTATTTTAAGTAACCGGTAGTAAAACAAAGTGTACACATAATAATTAATATTTAACTTGTATTCGCTAAAAATGAAAGGATAGAAGTCAATTTTAATTGGAGTTAATTAAACCATTATCAATAATAAGCATAAAAGTCTGTGAAAATCCAAGATTATAATACCAGAAAATAAAGCTCTGAGAATTAATATTATTTTGAACACCTGCGTAGTTTAAATATCACGTACGGCGAAAATTGTGTAGATAACAAATGGTTTCAAAGAATCTTGAAGAAACCGTGGCTTAATATTCACGAGAAGGTGCGATACGGGGTTATTTAACCCAGATAGTCCACATGGACTAAAATAAAATCGATAATAAAGAATATCAATTTGCACCAATACGAACAGGTTAGAAAAGGAAAGAGAAAATGCGTCAAGTAAAGACACATATAGTAAAAGGCGTGATTTAAGCAACGTCACGAGGGTCACAATTGGTTGAAAATAGGATGCAAATATCAGAGGTAGAAACAACAATTTCTGTACAAAATTAATTAGTTTTTCTCGGACATGTTTGCGTGCCGTGTGAGAATTTCTGAGATTTAAATGGGGCGAGTGAAAATTCGTAAAACCGACGCGCGAGCGACGGACTGGGAACATAGAATGAGAAATTCTTAAGAATTGTCTGTTTTGAGGACAAAAGCGACGTGCCGGCTATTCGCTATATATACCGGTGGTAATATGAATTTCGGCCTCTTAGACTTTTGACTATTCGATGCGTTAAAAGCTCTTAGATCCGCGACTTGATTGAAGATGTTAAACAGTGCATTTTAGTTTGATAAAATAATTTAAAGTTTGCTCGTATATTTTAGTGATTCAAAATAGTTTGTTATTTACGTGCTAACATGAATGTACTTCAGTGCACTTAGATACAAGGTAATAAAATTTAGTATCACTGTACCAATTAGCAAAATTTACAACGACAAATGTATACACAAAAGTAGGCAGTTTTGGCGTATATGGGTGAAAGAAGTATGAATTTCTTTGTTATTTTTCGGGGGTGTTAATAATTAAATGGTTCAAAAACGTGTCTGGATCCACAAAACCAGGGTCAGATATACACAGATGAGTTCCGGAAAAGCCCAGAAACAATTTTAAATAAATGGTGATGGAGAAAATTTTAAAAGCGTTGAGAATTAGAAGCCGTAAATATAATCCTGTTGGAATGGTGTGATTAACTAAAGGGACGATGTACATTGTAGCTACGAGGACAGTAACCTTCAGGTAAATTATACTATTTTGTTTGACATTTTGGTGTGTGTTGAATAACTTTATAATTGATTTACTTTAAATGGACATTAGTGAAATTGTACTAACAATAAAATTTTAATTTTAAGGTGAAATTTGCTTGTTTAAGTAGAAAGGGTATTTAGTATTGATGTTCTGAATTATGATGAAAATTTGGGTATGTCTTTGAGCTCAATTAGACGAACCTGGTTAATTAACGTAAAGGGGTGGTAGATGCTCCCTTTATACTCAGACTCCGGTCTGCTTATATTGTTATATTAATTAGTAGGCATCCAACAAGGACTTTAATTCTGGATGCACATTAAAATGATAATAAAATTAATCTTGAAATTCTTTTTAAAACTGAATTTTATGCTGAAATTTAATTTGAAAATTTAATGTATTCTGAATATTGATGTAAATAGAGTTAACGTTGATGTTTGTGGTAGGAATGTGTTGTTTAATTTTATGAATGAGGAGGTTTATAAAATTAGGTGAGCAGCCGAGGCGAAAACAGGATCACAGCAGTTTATGACGCCCAATCGGTGGGACTAGAATTTTTTTGTTGAAAGGACCCAGTTCCCGCATTGACAGGAGTATATCACAGCAATATATATATATATATATATATATATATATATATATATATATATTCCTATAGATACAAATATGCGTCCTCTGTATAATTGAACGGAAACTACTCTGAACGTATGATTCAGATTATACTGCTAATAAGGAATTATTTGTCAAACACTTCAGTATAGGTTAGAATTTCTGCGATTTTCTACTTTTTTTTAAAGATAATTTTGATATATAACATTTTTTTAAACTAAGAACATTCTACACACTGAGTAGCGTTTGATTAACACGCATCAAAATGAACTTGCTTCGTATCAAACATTTGAATTTTCAAGCTCAGTTGTGGGTTATGAATATTCTAATATATTTTGAAAGAGAACATGATAATCATGAAACTTGGTCTATTTTAAGTCAGTAATACAGGTATAAGCATGATGTATAAGTGAAATGTTGTGTTTTAACTATTATTATAGCAGAGGTTTGTGGGATAACACTGAGTGTCTTCAACTTCATTATCAAACGAGTTTTAGAAACCGAAAATGAAAATAAAGCCTTAAAGTCACCAAACAAGCACCGAAAACATATCAAGTCTAAATCGAATGATGTGCAAGATTTTTTAAAAGATGCAGTGGAACGAAAAATTTACGAAATGCGTTCCAAAGGTAATATAGTTTTAATAATAATTTTATTAAGTGTTTATAAGTTTTAGGGGTCCATGTTAAATCAATGTGGGTGATACGGATGGTGATAGCAGTGGCAGCGATATCGATGTGGTGGCACAGAATGAGTAGAATTACTTACATTTCATGGTAATTGTAGATGGTTTTATTAGTACACAATACTAACACAAAAACAAGTGTAGTGTAATAAATGCCACCAATTGGCTTGACTACAGTGACAGTTTAATAATTTAGTGTGCAATATTTATGTTCGGTCTCTTTGTCGCACGTTTTCGTGGTTAATTTTAAGTTATTTTAAATTCTTAGTTGTAAATCAAATAGTAAAGCAGTCATCCCTTGTCCCGTTATATCCTGCCGTAATACCTCCTTTGTGCATGTGAAAATTAAGTAGAAAAAAGGAGTAGTGACAGGAATACTCTATCATCGATATCGGAGCGAAACGGTTGTTCGTTTGGTAAGTGAGTTAGTCAATAGTACCGCCGAATGTGAATTTATCGATAAACCCCTAAAAAACACAGTGAAAGTGCAAAAGTAACACGTACTATAATTCGCATACAATCCACTTAGTTGAAAAGTAGGAACTACACCTTAGAACAAAAAACAACGCGGAGATAAGTCGATATACAAATTTATAACACCCCCCCGCGCATTAGACATGGCCTTTGTATCCGGATTATTTAATTAATTAATTAGTTTCTATTCCTTTCGCTCCTTATTTATACTTTAATTTAATGCTTTTCGTAGTTTTTAATATGTTTGAGCGTGTTACAAAGCAACTAACATCTTTTTTGCACATTGAAGAGTATAGAAACATTTGGTCGTAATGGTAGATTTTACTATATATCCCTTGTCCTTTGTCGCAAAGATTAGTGGTCGGTGGGTTTACTTTATGTGAACTAAATTTATGAGGGTTGTTGTATTTTAAATCCTTATCTTAATTTTCGTCGTCAAGTTTGAGGAACCACTCGGGTTCATCCAACTTATTATAACAAAGGGGTTGGTATTTATGTGAAACGTTTTGTCGGGCGAGAACTGTAATTAGTTGCATTTGTCCATTAATAATTTAATTTCGCAGATTAATTAGTTGTTGTAGCGTATTTGAGATACGCATTGTTTTTATTGTTGTTTATTACTCATTCATCAGATATGGTTATATCAATTGATAAAGCTATTCTTGAAGCTAGATTTGTAGTTAAAGGTTGGATCATATATACAGTAAAATTAATCAACCGGAAAATGTATCGATTGCTTTAATTAGAGCATCTATTAAAAGTGTCGAGCAAATTGAAACTCATTTCAAGTTTTTTGCAAAGCTATTTTCTTAGATGAAGAGAGTGAACAATTGGATGAATTCTCGGCTCTTTTATACAACTTAGACTTTGAAGAACGCACTTGCACTAAGCGTAATGTTTTGTCGGCTATCGCAAAAATTTTTGATCCTCTCGGTTTGATAGCGCCTTTAGTACTTTTCACTAAACGTTTAGTTCAAGATCTTTGGCTTTTAGGCCTCGGTTGGAACCAAGCGCCGCCATTGGAAGTCGTACAAAAATGGAAACATTTTTTGGGTGAATTGCCAGCGGTTTCGAATATTGAGATTTCGTGTCGCATCGTATGTAATAATTTTAAAAAGGCGGAGTTGCATGGATTCTGTGATGCTTCTGAAGCTGGGTATGCAGCTGTTATCTATTTTCATTCGTTCGATTTAGAAGATAATTATACCATGTCATTAGTATGCGCAAAATCGAAGGTTGCTCCTACTAATCGCGTTTCATTGCCCCGTCTCGAATTGTGTGCTGCCATACTCTTGGCAGATTTAGTAGATTTCGTCAAAAATACTTATACAAATAGTTTATTATTTAGTAATATTTTCGCGTGGTCAGATTCTACTGTTGTTTTGTCTTGGATTTGGTCTTCCTCGCATAAGTGGAAGACATTCGTTAGCAATCGCATTTCGCATATTCAAGAACGTATTCCTCCATCTTCATTGTTTCATGTTAAATTCCAGGAAAACCCTGCGGATTATGCATCACGTGGGCTTTTGGCTTCAGAGTTGGTTCATCATCCATTATGGTGGACAGGGCCTTCCTGGTTAGTGCGTCGTAGCGAAGAATGGCCAGTAACGTCACTGCCACAACTTATCGACTCATCTCAGATGGACGTTGAACATCGTACTCTGTTGTTAACGGTAGTTATGTTTGAGAATTTCTTAGATTTGCAGTTGGATAAATTTTCAAAACTGCAGAAAATTTCTAGGATTATTACATGTATTCGTCATTTCATTTGTAATGTTCAATGTCCGGCAGATTTGCGTTCAAAATATTCTGATGGTTTGTCTCTAGCTCAGCAGCAAGACAGCTATACTTTTATTGATTAAAAGAATTCAAACAAATGTTTTTACCCAAGACATTGCAAATATTAAAACTGGAAAGCTTGTTAGTAAACAACTTCGTAGCCTTAGTCCGTTTCTAGATAGTCCTGATTTGTTGAGAGTGAGCGGTCGCCTGCGTAATTCAGAGTTATCGCATGATGCAAAATTTCCAATTTTGATTCCTCGGTCGCATCGGTTGACTAAAATTATTATATTAGATTGTCATGAAAGACATTTACATCCTGGAAATTGAACCACTCAATTTCTATTAACTTGTCCGCAGAGGGCTATTCGGCAATGTTTGAAATCCTGCATTCGTTGTTTTCGTGTAATCCCCGTGGTTTTATGCCCCTCTATGGAGGATTTACCAGCTTCTAGGATAACTCCAGGTAAGGCGTTTTTACATACGGAAGTCGACTTTGGTGGACCTTTCTCTGTCATGATGAATCGATGTCGTGGCGCAAAATCATTGAACGCGTACATTTATTTATTTGTTTCAGTACTAAAGCCATCCATTTCGAACTAGTGTCTAACTTGTCGACAGACGCTTTCTTGGGTGCTTTACGTCGATTTATTGCTCGAAGAGGCAAATGCGTTCAAATCCATTGTGACAATGGCACCAATTTCGTTGGGGCCACTCGTGAAATCTCTCATGCGTTAAGGGAATCGAATTTGTGTTTAATGCTCTTGCTGCTCCTCATTTTGGTGGGTTGTGGGTGGTCGGGATTAAATCAGTAAAATCCCATTTAAAAAGAATTATCGGTGAACAAATTTTATTGTTTGAAGAATTCTCGACGGTATTGATTCAAATCGAAGCGATTCTCAACTCACGTCCACTATGCGCACTGAGTTGCGAACCGCATGACTTTTTATATTTGACCCCGGGTCATTTTCTTAATGTTGAACTAGTCTTGTTGTTACCAGATCCGGATTTGTTGTCCATAAACCTCTCTCGTTTGAATCGCTGGCAACTGTTGCAGCAAATGCAACAAGGGTTTTGGAAAAATGGAGTGCTGAATACCTGCACACGTTGCAACAGAAAGGTAAGTGGTTGAGGAATTCCGCTACCCTGCCTATTGATTCGCTTGTTCTCTTGAAGGAAGAAAATAACCCCCTCTGCAGTGGCGTTTAGGAAGAGTAGTGGATGTTCATCCTAGTAGGGACGGTATCGTTCAGGTAGCTGCAGTCAAGACAGTCCAAGGGTCAGTTAAACGTTCTCTAGTGAAACTATGTTTACTGCCAATTACTTAATATTTAATGGTATGTATACATATATTCACTTATATAAGTTTGTCGGTTTAGGTTTCTTAGTTAATAGATCTAATTATTTCTAAATATAAAATAAGTTAGTTCATACTTACTTTAGTGGGCGGGATATTCGGTTTCTTTGTCGCACGTTTTCGTGGTTAATTTTAAGTTATTTTAAATTCTTAGTTGTAAATCAAATAGTAAAGCTGTCATCCTTTGTCCCGTTATGTCCTGCCGTAATACCTCCTTTGTGCATGTGAAAATTAAGTTGAAAAAGGTGTAGTGATAGAAACTCTCTCTGATCGATATCGGAGCGAAACGGTTGTTCGTTCGGTAAGTGAGTTAGTCATTAGTGCCGCCGAATGTGACTTTATCGATAAACCCCTAAAAACTGTGAAAGTGCAAACGTAACACGTATTATAATTCGCATACAGTCCACTTAGTTTAAGAGTAGGAACTACACCTTAGAAGAATAAAACAACGCGGAGGTAAATCCATATATAAAATTATAAGACCACCGCGCATTAGACAATTTATGTTTACAAATTTTTTATGCTTAGCGATTATTTTTGAAGTAAAATATCCAAATGCATATACGGTTATATTTTTTTTTAATGTACGAATCTACCTATATACATAGCTATAATAAGTATTATTAAAACTACCAAATGAATGTTATTTGCAATTCAAGTCATGTGGTGTTTTCGTATATCTTTTTGAAGATTTTGCGTTATAAAAATTAATTTAATTTCATAAAATTTAATTTAATTCCATAAAATATCAATCGTAACGAGTCGCCTCTGGATTTTCAAGTAGTCAACATTTGGAAGATATCACTCTCGAATGCCAACTTAAGTCTCGCGATAAACAACGAAGCTTAGTGTGTAATATGTTTAGTGAACAGGCAAAAAACATTGCGCAACTATTCCATTATTAAACGGTTCTATTATTAAACTATTATACCATAAAATTATTGTATTGTTAAAGTATCAAACATTTCAAATAATGAATTCCAATTCGGGCAAAAATACTTTGACCATGGATATCAATTAAAACTATTTGCATCTTTCTATTAACATAAATTATCAAGACAACCAAATTACACTGATAAAAATGCTCCAAATACACAACTTTAATCAGAGCGCCTGATAAGGATAGCATTGCCTTCACTTGTATTTGAACCAAGAAAAGTTGTTACGCCATCGTAAATTGGTTTGTAGTATTTGTGCTGGTCAAGTCGCAGTGAGTTTTTGTCGCAAGCTTTATTTTTTTGTAAACTTATTATTTAGTAATTACATCTAAGGACGGTTGATAAAAAATGATACCCTCAAGTTTATAATAAACTTGTGTATTATGGTAATAAAAATTTGTCAACTTTGTAAGATGCAAAGTTGAAGTTCATTATGATTCAAAATTAGATTTAGATGATTTTTGTCAAATGACGGTGTTATTAAAGGTATTTAAATCAACTAATGAAGTTATATATTTCTTATTGTTCAACGAATTATCTATAAATCGTGTAAATAAAATCTTTTGAAACTGTATTGAAATAATTCAAATTATTTATGTATTATCTGAATTGTTAACAAATCTATATTTGTTTGTCGATATATAAAGAGATTTTTTTTTAAAGCGTTTGACAGATCTGTAAAACGAAGCCCACAAAAAAGATATAAAAATTGTTAAATTAATCGCATAACTTTAATGGATGGATACACACGTGTTATTTGAAAAGACATTTAATTATTTGAACATTACAAACAACTAACTGCTTTTTGTAAATAATTAGACTCTGTAACAAGGGTGATATTTTCTTGTTAAATAGACCCATGTAGTTATATAGGCAAATTTTATTTGGAATTGATTGACTTATGTCTAAGGAGACATACAAAATTAAGTCCTTTTAAGAATTAGTTTAAGCTACTTCTTAATAATTTATTACAGGTAAGGAACACTGAACTTGCTCTTGAAGTAAAGTATCATCGAAGTCTTGCAACACCATCGAACTCTCGCGTATAATATTTCTGTTTAAATTGGTATTTTTGCATTGAGATGCAAATTGCTGTCTCACATGTACTATACAGGGCTTTTCACGACGACCGTGCATTAGACATTTCTCAGAAAGTACAAGAGATAGAAGTATGAAATTTTATATGTAGTGATTGTTCGACATGCCGAGTTGATCTAAAATATTTTCGTTTTGATAGCACTTCCGGTTGTACCGGAAGTTGATATTATCTTTGTTATTTTAAATGGAACACCCTATATATTCTTGCAGTTTTAGATTCTGCACAAAATTTTAAGTTAAATTCCTTTAATAAGTAATATCTTAATATTTTACCGTTTTTGAGATATTTAGCTTTTATGTTTTTGTAAAAACTGATATACTTTCTTGACAATAATGTACATTTAAACTTACAGTTTAGAAACCAATTATTAGCAGATATACTATTCAAATGTTTGATACACATTTAAATGTATTTGTTTCCATTTAACACCATACGAGGTGGCCGGCATTTTTACTTAAAGTTTCTTACATAAAAAAAGTGAAAAGTCAATTTTTCTAAATGGAACACCCTGTATATCTTTGCATTTTAGATTCTACACAAAATTTTAAGTTAAATTTCTTTAATAAGTAATGTCTCAATATTTTACCGTTTTCGAGATATTTAGCTTTTTATGTTTTTTTTTTGTAAAAAACTGATATACTTTCTTGACAATAATGTACATTTAAATTTACAGTTTAGAAATCAATTATTAGCAGATATACTATTCAAATGTTTGATACACATTTAAATGTATTTGTTTCCATTCAACACCATACGAGGTGGCCGGCATTTTTACTTAAAGTTTCTTACATAAAAAATCTGAAAAGTCAATTTTTCTAAATGGAACACCCTGTATATTTTGCATTTTAGATTCTACACAAAATTTTAAGTTAAATTCCTTTAATAAGTAATATCTCAATATTTTACCGTTTTCAAGATATTTAGCTTTTTATGTTTTTTTTTTGTAAAAAACTGATATACCTTCTTGACACTAATGTACAATTAAATTTACAGTTTAGAAACCAATTATTAGCAGATATACTATTCAAATGTTTGATAAACATTGAAATGTATTTGTTTCCATTCAACACCATACGAGGTGTCCGACATTTTTACTTAAAGTTTCTTGCATAAAAAAATCTGAAGTCAATTTTTCTAAATGGAACACCCCGTATATTTTGATATTTTCAAATTATTCAATCATTTTTAAGGTAACTTTATGTAACAAGTCCTATTCTGAAGTTCAACTGTCTTTAAGTTATTTGATTTTAATGACATTAAGTGGTTCTACTACGATAATAAAAATAAATCTCAGCATTATGTTCGTAGGAGACTTTAATGAAGCTTGAAAAAGAATAAAAGAATAATTAATCGTTATACTATAACATATGCCCGAAAATGTCACCATTTCTTTCCAAACATGCATTTATTCTTTTAATAAGGTTATCGTGTGTTACTTTTCTTATTGCTTGTGGTGTTAATGAATTTATAGCAGCTCTAACTCTATCTTTCATATTGGCTTTGGTTGTGATAGGATCTGAATAGACGATGTTCTTTAAGTGACCCCAAACGAAAAAATCTAGTGGATTACCATCTGGAGTTCTCGGGGGCCATCGAAATGGACCATTATTTGCAATCCATCGGTCTTCAAAAATTCCTGTGAAAAAATCGCCAACCAGTCGGTAATTGTGACATGGAGCACCATCCATTTGATACCATAAGTAATCTCTTTGTGGATGGTTTTGTATTATTGGCTGCACTCCATTTCTTAACATATGAACATACCCTTCTCCAGTTAAATTTTCATCGTAAAATTCGAGATAAAGGGTTAAATCGCAATTAATTGCACAAAATACATTAAATTGCCATTTCTCTTGAAAATTTCTTTCACGAACTACGTGTGAATTTTGTGCAGCCCAATAATTGCTGTTGTGCCTATTAAAGACTCCATTTTTGGTAAACTTTGCTTCGTCTGCCCAAATAATGTTTTTTAAAAAGTTTTTGTCCTCTTGACTTTTAGTTAGCAACCACTCAAAAAACTGAACTCTCCGAGGCAAATCAGTGTCTTTTAAATGTTGGATGCAGTAAAATTTATATGGGCGCCAATTGTATTTATTAAGTATACGATAAATGGTCACATACGGTATACCTATTTCTCTTTCGGCTTCGTGTAATGAAGCAGTTGGGTAAGCAGAGAAAAATCCTAAAACAGTGATTTCATTGTCTTCATTTTCAACTTGCGGCTTTCTGCGTTTAATGTGTGGAAGAAATGCTCCATTCGTTCTACAGTTTTGAAGTAGACGATTAACTGTATTCTTATCGGGTTTTTGGAGATGCGGGTATCTATCTGCAAATAATCGACAAGTTCGACTAATTATTCTATTACATTCACCGTAAGTAATTATTAAATTTAAGAAATCTTCATTATTATAATCTAATCTTGACATTTTATTATTTTATAACACACACAATCTAACACGTAATCTAATAAAGTAATAAGACAGTTTGTTTGTTAATTCTATATCACCGTTCGATTATTTGCCAAAGCGTCGTACGAACATAATGCTGATATTTATTTTATTATCGTAGTAGAACCACTTAATGTCATTAAAATCAAATAACTTAAAGACAGTTGAACTTCAGAATAGGACTTGTTACATAAAGTTACCTTAAAATGATTGAATAATTTGAAAATATCAAAATATACAGGTGTTCCATTTAGAAAAATTGACTTTTCAGATTTTTTATGCAAGAAACTTTAATTAAAAATGTCGGACACCTCGTATGGTGTTGAATGGAAACAAATACATTTCAATGTTTATCAAACATTTGAATAGTATATCTGCTAATAATTGGTTTCTAAACTGTAAATTTAATTGTACATTATTGTCAAGAAAGGTATATCAGTTTTTACAAAAAAACATAAAAGCTAAATATCTTGAAAACGGTAAAATATTGAGATATTACTTATTAAAGGAATTTAACTTAAAATTTTGTGTAGAATCTAAAATGCAAAAATATACAGGGTGTTCCATTTAGAAAAATTGACTTTTCACGTTTTTTATGTAAGAAACTTTAAGTAAAAATGCCGGCCACCTCGTATGGTGTTAAATGGAAACAAATACATTTAAATGTGTATCAAACATTTGAATAGTATATCTGCTAATAATTGGTTTCTAAACTGTAAATTTAAATGTACATTATTGTCAAGAAAGTATATCAGTTTTTTACAAAAAAAAACATAAAAAGCTAGATATCTCGAAAACGGTAAAATATTAAGATATTACTTATTAAAGGAATTTAACTTAAAATTTTGTGCAGAATCTAAAAATGCAAGAATATACAGGGTGTTCCATTTAAAATAACAAAATAACTTCCGGTACAACCGGAAGTGCTATCAAAACGAAAATATTTTAGATCAACTCGGCATGTCGAACAATCACTACACATAAAATTTCATACTTCTATCTCTTGTACTTTCTGAGAAATGTCTAATGCACGGTCGTCGTGAAAAGCCCTGTATATGTGTTATCTTTTAGTTCAGAAATTGTGTCTAGAGATATTGTTTAGGTCGAGCTTTTTTGCTGTCGAAACGCGAATTAATCCTTAAGTTTCCTGTCTTCCTTAGCCCCATAGTCTTGTTAGTAATTTTTATTTAGGTTTAGTGGCGCCTGATATATCCGTATTTGTCTCAATTTCCCTGCTAGTCTTCTGAACCGCACCGCTGAAGTTGAGTTCAGAGTTAGACCGGAAAGTCTCTAAAGATCAATTTTTATAAACGGGTGACGCACATCTCTTGTCTGATCTTTTCAAGAGCCCTTTTTTATTAACTTTATCTAGACTATCTAGAGTATTTTCCATCCAGGAGAATAACGTAAACGAAAAGTTTTCACAAGTTATAAAACAATAACATAACAAGACATTTAACCGTTCGTAATATGCTAGAGTTTATATACTTGAAATTTATAGACTAAGTTTCATTAATTGTCATTATTTATTATTTGTGTTTACGCCGTTATAAGAAAGTAATTTGTTTTGTGAAGGTAGGCAGAACTTTCAGTTTGAATCAGTATTAATAGGTATAAGGATAGATGGTATTAATTTTGTTTAATTTAAATTTTAAGGATAACCTGTTTTTGATAAGAAATCAAGTTTCAGTTTGGTCTTTGGACTTTTGTTAAAATTAAAGATTACTGTGATGTGTTTGTGTGGTATTTACATCCAATCATTATATAACTTCACAAAATACATACGCTATCCTAATTATAGTGAAATTATAATGAATCTGCAAGTTGTAGAACCTAAAATTGCCTCTAAACTGCAACGGTTGCGGATAATTTTCCTGTTGCCTATTTGTTTTCAAACAGAAAAGACAAGTCTTCTTTGAGAAAATTAAAGAAAAAATAGGTTCAGTAATATGTTCAAAATCATTCATGAGTGATACCACAATCTTGTTTTATCAAGCATGGGTGAGTGCCATGGGTGCAAATCCCCGGCAACTGCATTGCAATTTGCATGTAGACGGTGCTGGACAGACTAATATAACCTATTATCATCATCATTAGGTCTTCAGTCTTGGAACTGGTTAGATCCGTACCCTCATTGTTTCCTATTCTGAACTAACCTACACATTTCCCTGAAATTTGCACAGTCTGTATCATCACTTTCTGATCTAGGTCTACATCTATCTCCTTTTTCCTATCTTTGCTTGTAATATATCCCATACTATTCCCCAAAAATATCTTGGAACGTATTCTGCCCTTCGATTTCTTCTATTTTTTTCCCACCGATATCTTTATTCCCCTACTATTTCTATAACCTATTTGTTATAAACTTTGTATGCCCATGCTATCATCCTCATACATCTGAAGCACAACATTTTAAAAGGCTGCTATCGTTTTTCTGTCTGCTTTTCCTACTGCTCGTATTTCATGGGAATACTGTGTTGTGCTCCACACATATGCTTTCATCCATTTTTTTATAGTGTTTCTATGTTTGTTGTCTTTGATCATAGGCGCTGTTCTTTCTTGTTAGATGCAGTTCGGTCCCCTTCTGTTGTTTAACAATTATATACCCTATTTCTCCGACATTCAGTGGTTGTGAAGAGGATGTCGCCGTGGATCAATGTAGTAAGCGTAAGATTGCGGATCCCAAGGTCCTGGGTTCGAATCCAGACACGGCCGACTGCTTGAAAAATGGCAGGTGAGCATTTTACACAAAAATTACGCCCTCGTTCGGATGAGAGGTTAAATGGAGGTCCCGTGTGTGAGTGTTGTCACGCACGTTAAAGATCCCTATCTTGCTTGGAACGGCAAGGGTTCAGCAAAATTCTAAATTTCCAGGCAACAAAAAACTCGCCTCCTGGTCAATGTAGTACCTTCAGGTGGAGCACTGGAAATGTAAATACACGGTTGTGAGAGGGGGTAAGCAGCCTGTGGCTGCCAAGTTCCCCCAGCACTTGAACATGTGCCGATTTAATATTTTCCCAATATATCTTTTCGCACCACATTTCAAAGGCTTACCTTTTTCTTGTCCGCTTCTCCTACTGTCCAGGCTTCACAGCCGCACAGTGCTGTGCTCCATACATAAGTTTTAAGCAATCTTTTCCTTGTTTCTATGTTTGTTGTCTTTGAACACAGTAGCTGCTTTTTCTTGTTAAATGTAACACGACCTTGTGCTATTCTTTGTTTTATATCTTTTGCGCTATTCCCATCTTGCGTTATTTGGCTTCCTAGGTAGCAGAAATCCTTAACGTCTTGTACGTTCTTGTTACCTATTTGTATTCTTGTTTTTGATTCCCCCTTGCATACTATAACTTTAGTTTTATTTGTGTTAATTTTCATACCGTATCTCTCTGTTAGAACCGTTTCCATTTCATTAAGAGCAGCTTCTAACTCATCCTTGCTAGATGCTAATACCGCTATATCATCTGCAAATCTAAGCATATCAATTTTTTGTGCCTGCATAGTAATTCTAAATGTCTTCCTGCATTTGACAGCATCCATTGCCTCTTCAATGTACAAGTTAAAAATTAATGGGAATAAGGTACATCCCTGTTTCAGCCCTTTCCTAATGTTTACTTCTCTACGTTCCTGATCTAATTCTATTACTGCAGTTTGCTCTTTGTATAAGCTATATGTACTATTCGTCTATCCCTATAACTCATTCCAATCTTTTTGGGTATTTCGAACATTTTTTTCCATTTTACATTGTCGAATGCTTTTTCCAGATCTACAAACCCTGTATACACGCTTTCCCCTTTTCTATTGTTTTCTCCATTATCACTCTCAGAGCTAAAATAGCCTCCAGTGTTCCCCTGCTTTGGCTAAACACAAATTGATCTTCTCCTAGTATTTCGTTAGCTCGTTTTTCCATTCGTCTTTGTACAATTCTTGTTAATGTTTTTGACGTGTGCTGTCGAACTTATTGTTCGAAAATTTTCACATCTATCCGCGCCTTTCTTTTTTGGTATAGCTACTACTACTTTTAATAAAGCGAGCATATCCTTTCAGAAAGCAGATGTTGCTTATAACCGAATGCAAACGATTGAATGACGCAGCCACAAAGAAGAGCTACTCACGTCCAAGGTTTGACGACACCGTAGATACACTTTCAGGGTGGCGATGGTTTTAACCTTGGATTTGAAGAATGGCTACTGGCAAGTGAATATGGAATACAAAGTTCGGGAAAAGACTGCTTTCGCTATTGGTATTGGTCTAAGGAAATTTACAGTGATGTCATTTGGGTTTTGCAACACTCCTGCCACCTTCGAACGTTAAATGCATAACATCTTGCGTAGACTATCGTAGAAGACGCGTCTTGTATATCGTGATTGGGAAGTCTGTAAAATTTAGAAGTGTTTCGAAGAGTAGAGAAGCCAATCTGAAGCTGAGTTCAAAGAAGTGTCACCTACTAGGTGAAAAGGTGGAACACCTAGGGCATATACTTTCACACAACGGAGTCAGGCCAGAACTGGAAAATATTAAGGCGATACGATAGTGGCCGACGCCAAAGGACAAATATCAGCAAGAGGTTGCAAGCTGTGGATGTGGATCTAAGTGCAGCTGTCAACTTATGTAATTCCTTGATTAAATTTGTAAAAGCCACTAGAACGGAAGAAAAATTTTGAACGCGTTGAAGAAAGAGCCAAACAATAGAATATGGAAAAAACTGAGAGAAGAATTCGAAAAAGGAAGGACAATTTGATGATAGTGAAACAGACGAAATTATTCATTTTACTGTTTCTGATAATTATAGAATTAATGTCTATGTAATTTTGGACAATTTGAAAGCCAGTCTTGAAGAAAGACGTGCGGGATACGTTGTTTTTAATGATCAAGTCTGTATTTTATACCTAGGATGTAAATGAAGATATGTACATTGCTGTATTTGAATGCCTTAGTGCACCTATATTAAGAGCGTACCCAAATGACTTTAAAGAGAGTTTTCGAGGAAAGTGTCCACAGCTGCGAGCTCGTTTGCAGAGTGAAGATAAAGAGCTGGTTCGAAAAACGCAATTCAATTGTGTCGATGGTTTCCACAAAACGATTATGTATTAATATTAATATATGTCTTTTATTTCTGTGCAAGACCATTATTAATTGCATTGCAGAAAGATCGTTTTCTAAATTAAAATTAACAGAAACTCTCCGTCAAGTGTCCACGACCCAATAACGCTTAAATGCTTAATGTACTTTATATATCGAAAATAAACCAGTGAACAAACTCTCGTTTGATGAGGCGTTTTCTCAGAATAAAGCTAGACCTAAGATTTTTTTTATTCTTTAAATTTCATTAAAAGTACTTGATTTCTAACTTTATAAAAAATAGTTGTGAGTAAAACAGGCTCCCTCTTATTAACTTTAATTACTTTAATTATTTCATTTTATTTACTAAGTTTTGTGTTTATTTCTTTATGTTGGACATCCTATTTTTTCATTGTTTATTAATTCCTTGAAAGTACTTGTTTTGTAATATTGTTGAAAAAATTTTCTTTACATTACAGTGTGTTTATTTTTCTATATTATCTATTATGTTCCTTAATTTTTGGAGTATTTTGTGGTGACCGGGAAGCAAAAAAGTGTTGCCCCTAAGCAATGAATGGCTAAATCCGGAACTGGTAATACACAAAATAAGTAGTAAAAGAATGGTTTTAATAAAAAATCGAGTACTAAAACATTATTCTACACTTCATTTCGGTTATTGAAACGCAAATGTTTCAATTTGTGTGCTATATAGGCGTAGGATAATTCTCACTAACATTTATGTGCATTTTAAAAAAAAATCACTGTCATAAAGCAAACTATGTTTAAAGGAAATACGACTAATTGCTTATGCTAAATACTTGCTAGGAAGTTCAATTACTAACTACTAATTGTTGAACGATTAACGGTGATTAACAGCTCTACCTTTTACAACCGTAACGAATTACGTTTTTTTTCATTCAAGAGATATTTTCTTAGCTTCTGAAACGTTAAACTATTACCACAAGATTGTAAAACGTATTAACCGTAGCTATTAACAATAAGCCTTTTGTTTCGTATATTTGTTAATTAACAAAAATTTTATGGATATAATTTTCAAGTGTAGGTAAGTCACGCGCCGGATGAATTTCACTGAATATAGCCTATAACGCAATAAGCACAAAATAAGTTTTAGTAGAAAAATCTTAAGACTATGTAGCACAGAATTTATACTGCAACGAAAATTAAGTAAGTCACACTTCACTTTAACCTCGAGCAAGTGCTACAATCTTCGGGGCAAAACGTCTCGAAAGCGCATCCGCATTACGATGACTTGTACTAACACGGTGTTCCGTGTCGAAGTCATACTCCTGCAGCCTTTTTATCCATCTAGCGACTTACCCTTTGGAGGTTTCTAAACTGTAGTAGCCACTTCAGGACGGCGTGGTCGGTGAAATTTTATCCCGTAGAGGTACTTATAAAAGTGTTCTATGAATTTCGCCACATCCAACAGTTCCCTCCTTGTAATGCAATGATTCTGTTTCAGTTTAGAGATCACGTTACTAAAGTAACCAATGACTCTCTTGCCCATCTTGAATCAGGGATAGTACACTTCCAATGGCGGCATTGCTTGCGTTTGTGTCCAAGATGAATTTAACTTCCTACCGTGGATAACTTAAGATCATAGCTGTTGTCAACAAATGCCTTAGCTGTTGGAATATATTTTTACAATCTTCATGCCAAACGCAATCACGCCCTTCTACAGTCAGTTTGGTTAGTGACTTGACAATATTCCCAAATCCGGAAAAAGAATTAACTGTAATAAGTGCAAAATCCCAGAAAGCCGCGTAGTTGATGTTTGTCTTTTGGCGTCGGCTACTCTTGCACCGCCTTAACCTTTTAAGGGTTCGGGGTGACCTCGTTACGTGAAGCTACGTGCCCTAGATATTTCACCTAGTAGGTGACACTTCTTTGGACTCGGCTTCAGATTGGTTTCTCTGAATCTTCTAAACATTTCCTCCAATTTCTCCAAGTGTTCACCAAACGACTTCCCAATCACGGTCACGTCATCCAAATATACAAGACACGTTTTCCATAGTCCGCGCAAAATGTTATTAAACGCTTGAATGTGACAAGAGCGTTGCAGAGCCCAAATGGTATGACTGCAAATTGCCGGTACCAATAGTGAAAAGTCTTTTTCCAATTTTTAGGTTCAATATCCACTTGCCAGTGGCCACTCTTTAAATTCTAGGTTGAAAACCAACGCAACCCTGAGTGTATCTGGGGTGTCGTCAATTCTTGGAAGTGGGTAGCTATTCTTTTTTGGTCCCGTCCTTTTTCTTAATAAGCACAACATGCGATTCCAAATGTCTTCCTGTTGTTGTTCTTCAAGATGCTGGATAGTTTCGTCAACTGGTCCAATAACTTCGCAGAGCACTCGTTGGTGGATGGCTTTTTTCTCAACACTGGCACACACCGCCATGTGAACAACCGAAAAACACAACCCAACTGTTGCATTCTTTTTCAACGCAATATCGTTGTTACTGGCGTTTAAGATCCCAATGGGTACACCATCCATCAATTTGGCAACAGCCTTCCCATAAGCACGACCTTTTGGAGAAATTCGTCAGTGTTTAGTTCAATAGAACCTATGAAGCCCTCCTGGATAGTACCATCGAAGTGTCTTATGACAACACTTCGTGTCCTTCCAGGCGGGACTTTGTCGTCCGCTATACAAACTAGCACAGATACGTCATCTGCTTCGCAAAACAGCACTTCGTCGTTTCCCACTCTCAAGACAATTTTCATATCAGATGGAATTCTTACTTTTTTCCTTCTTGAACCATTTACATTTGGACTGTATATGCCCAAACTCCCCACAATTCCAGCATCTGGGTCCTTGCCTCTTTTGTTGTTGTGCACGAAGTACCAGTCGAATCCCTCCACTATGCTTTCTTGGCATTGCTCTTCTACGAAGTATTTTACCTTGCCACTACCACGATGTAAAGCTTGCTTTGTAGCTTCAAATTCCAAAGCATGACCTTGCGCATCATCTAGGGTTCTTGGTCGAGCCAGCCGTAGTGTTCGCCGAATTTCTCCGCCGCATATCCTGTCAACAAAGGTCTGTATTGTCAGCTGTTCTAAGAACCTATCCGGTGTTGTTGGGTAGGTTAATCTCGAATCATCTAAAAACTCGGTTTCCAATTTCTGTAAACCACCGGAAATTTTGGCTTTCAGATTTTGCACCGATTTTATAGTTTTTTTAAATAAAACTTCTCCTTTAATTGTACAGTCGCTGTTACGATTTTTGTACCTTTCTGTATAAACTCCCCCCTTAATTGGCTGTAATTTTCAATTAGTTTTTGTTCAACGGCTTTACTTTCTGATCTAATGTTCCTATGGGATTTGCGGCGCTTGCTGTAATTTTTCTGTAAAACTCGTGTTATTCTCCTAATTTCGCTGCGGTCTGGTTCGGTTTTTCTGTAAGGTTTGTGGCAATTTGTTCATGCTTTTCTGCGTGTTCCTGTAAGCCTGACTTAAAGTCCTTCAAGAACGAAAGAGTTTTGCTGTTTATCTCCTGTTGTTGACTGCGAGTTACAGGCATGCAAATAGAAATCTTTCGAATGGTTTTATCACTAAATCGTATTACATGACACCAATGTAATGTAAACTCTATTTGCACATACAACAGTTCTTTATTATCAACTGATTTATATAAGCCTTTTCGACAACTTGTATCTACAATGAAATTCTTTAAAAGTTCACAACAATTTCTCTTCAGCTGATCGCTAACAGTTCAAATACTAACTTTTAAAGCTACAATGCTATCTTCTTAATTACAACCGAAACACTATAATTAACTATTGAAGCACTAAGTGTTAATTTATAGCAATTCCTGCAATAATTTATATCACCTAGAGCTATGTATTTTAACGATGTATTTTGCTGATTTATTTCACTTTATGGGTCAAGTGCAGTACAGTACAGTCAGGTACAGTACAAGTATTAACTTTTAAAACCTACGATTCTATTTTCTTAATTAGCATATTTCGATGCATTATAATTAATCTGTATCGATCAACTATAATAAATTTATCTCAAATAGGGCAATTTATATATACCACTAATTAATTTCATATAAAGATTTTCAAAGCTTTAAATTGGAACTCATATTTTAATCAAAGTTTCAATTAAAACTAAACTAACGACCATCACGGCAATTTATATTTTATGCAAATAATATCTCGAATAATATCCCTATCATAACCTTCGCCAAGCTCTTAAATGCAAAACTTTTGTACCCGTCGATCAAGTCCATCGCCCGCAGTGGCCTATCGAGTATCTATTGTATACAGACACTTCGTTTACGTTCTAATGTAATTATTCTGACTAGAAAAGACTAAACGGTGCTACAATACAGTAAAGTATAAAAAAATGTTTTAATACTTGACGTTTATCAAAAACATTCACAATCGCACTAGCGAATTTGTACGAGACCTAATAATAATCTTACTGAGACAAATGTGAGAAAATGTTAAAGTACAATACCTATATTGCCAATGTTAGCTTACAATACGTTTTCAAAATATAAAGTGTAATATTTAGGTGCGTATTTAAAATTTTTGCACTGGTGGCGGATCTCAAAATGCAAAGAGCCTTAATTCAGTAAATAGCTAAAAACGAAAGAAAAATTATTAGCAATATCACAACGTTTTATTAGAAAATAAACATAATCTTGAATCAAAGTTTCAATACTTAACCCGGCACTTCTAAGTAAGAGAATGATTATTTAAGAGACTTTCAAAAAGTACAATATTTGATAAAAAATTTGCGGCCATTTAAATTTTACTGGCGCTTCTGTGTACCACAATATTTTAAAATAGCGTTAGTAGTAAGATTGACTTTAATATTGAAAGTTCTAACATCTGATTTAATTACAAAATTAAAAAATCATTTCTTCGTACCTTTAATTCAAATCAACGTATTAGTTTACAAATGAAACTAAGAGACGATAGATGAAAGTATGCTATAAATAAGAGATTGATACTTAAAATTTAATTAACATTATGTTCAATAAATACTGATCTATCGGAAGAATACTACGGTAGTAGACGCGAACAGCGGAGTGAGGCATGAGCAACCTCCCTGTCCGCCTCTAATCTTTTACGTCTTCTTCCAACTTCTTACGCCTTTTTCCAATCTTCTCCATCCTCCATCAGCCTCCTACTTTCTCCGTCCGCCATCATCTTCCAACCTCCTCCGTCCACCATCTTTTCAAACTTTCACCTTCCTTTATCATTCTCCAAGCTCCTCTGTACACTATGATTCTCAAACTTCTCCCGTCTTTCATCATTTTGCAACCTCCTCTGTCCTCTACCACGCTCCAACCTCGTTCGTCCTCTATCATGCTCTAACCTCCTCGGTCTTTTACCATTCTCCAACCTCCTGCGTTTTCCATTATCCTCCAACCGCCTCAGTTTTTTCTTACGTCGCTTTGTCAATCTCCCATTTTATTCTTACGTCATTTTGACAATCCCCTATTTTTTCTTACGCCACGGTTTTTGACTTACTCTGTATATATCCACTATTGCTGTATCCTGTATATGCATTTCCACACAGCTACGTCACACAGTTCTTAGACAAAAATTTTTATTGCAGCGGGTTTCGAACATGTGTCGCCTGTATGCAAAACGAATGCCCTATCTACTAGACCACCGAGTCAATCGATATAAATACTTGTCGAACACCTGGAATTACACGAACCATTAAAGGACTTCAGTTTTTTAACTACATCTTTCGCAACCTAACCCCTATTTTAATGTAGTACCACCTAACAATAAAAACGCAATAATGATATTAAAATTTATTAAATGTGTCATGAACATCTTTGATAATTGTGATAATAAGTTACAAATAGGTAAAAGAAACTTTATGAAGAAATTATAAGATTTCTGAATTATATACAAGATTTGTACTAGTATCCACTGTGATATCCGTAATCAAGCGAAACTGGAATATCCAATCTTCTAAATAATTGCATGAGCGATTGTTTTACACAGACATCTTCTAGAAATTGGTTTGAATGTCAAATAATTATTTGCGATAACGTCAAATAATTCGTTTTGCTGCTATCAATAAATAAATAATTACCCACCCGACTCTCGTTTTCCAAAACGATGTTAATTCGCTCTGTAACTGTTGTATTATAGTGCAAATTGATTTTTTAGTTGCTAGTGCAATGTTAAGTGTTTTCTTGGCCCAAATAAAATTTTAAGTTTACCTAAACACACTCGGAGATATTCTATATGAACGAGTAGCCTAGAGTAAAATTAGTTGGATAAAGGCTAATAGAATAGAAACCTCTTAAAGGGATGCCAGCTAGTAGAGGAATAGCTTTGGGTAGATCAAAAGACGTGTCGTGGGTTCTACTGACGACTAAACAAAAGATAAATAGCGCCACCGTATTTTTGAGTACAACTACTAGTTGCCTATGGGAAATGCGGAAACCTAAATCATACCTCGCTCAAATAAACTTAAAATACTTATTTAAGCGGCACCTGAATGGAACACTAGGAACATCCACGTTCAATCTGTAAATATATAAATATTAACTCTTAGACATTGTTTGTACTTGACCTATACATGACCAATAATGTCTTGAATAGCAATAGACCTTATTTTGTGTACATTGAATATTTTTTGTTTTATTCAAAACCGTTAAAATCATCAATAAAAATCTGAGTCTCAAAATAAATTATATTCTATTAATCGTTTCTTTTAAATTTGAAAGAATCCACAATATCTACATTTATGTACGCACTTGCATTTCAGCATTTTAAGAACAATAGGATTTATTAACTATATTCTCTGTTCATATTCACATAACCCTACTTTTTATTTAATTTCAGACATAAATTGTATTTCTGAATATTTCAGCTTATAAAATGATTACATATTAATATTTGTAATCGCTCACAATACTGTAATCGACCTTACACGAATTTATTACAAATCTCTTTTTTTTTTAATAATGTAACTTTCTTGAAGGACAAAGGTTAATTTTACTTTTCATTTGACAATTCAAATGATATATTTTTAATATACTGAATAACAGAATTTAATTTAAAAAATTTAAATTTTCATAATTAACACATTGAAATTTGGTTTTGTGATAACACTACAAAAAAATTTATTTGAAGTTGAAAATGTAATCATACTTGTTCAAATACAGTCTAATCATAGAAGATTGGAAAGTTCTTACCGCCTGTTAAACAGATGTTTATATCGAAAATTACTGATCTGCTTATTTCAGAATCTTCACCTGAATTAATATATTCCAATCAGACACCGGAATCCCAACTACTGAATTCTAAATCCATAAAATACTTTCATATCCTATAATGTATAATTCCTTCAAACTTCATTTCAGGAACCGGACCAAATCCAAAGCCAACAGCATCAAAAATTCTAAAACAATACAAAGCCTTCCAAGGAATTTGTAAAACTTGTTCCAATCAAATCTTGAACCATCATAAAACCAATTATTCTATAAATTTGTATATCTACCAAAATTACTGGATCTGCAAACACTTCAAAGATCTTCTGGATTTCAACGTCGTTTTAAAACTACTTCAAATCATAAATGCGCTTTATTTCTAATACCATAAGATTTGTAATTATGCCAGAAATTTTTACAACGCCAAAGAAGTTTTATTTCTTAAGTTAGTTATTCCTTAAGTTAGTTCTTAAGTTAGTTGCACTAAAAAAGGCGAATTAATAAGGTATTATAATATTCTAACTTTACGAATTGTGTTTTTTAGAACGTCATGCTACGTTCCTGGCTAAATATTAAAAGACTTCGCCATTCCTTACAAAACTTTGAGAGCCAAATGTGTCGATTATATTATCAGACTTCTTTTTTTGCCTGCTCCAGATATATTTGTTTGAAGCCACGTTGTCATCAATTAGCAACTGTTCAACGACCTTAACCGCATGAAGGCTTGGGACAAACAGAAATCTGTATTTAAAAGCTAGGTTAAACTTCAGTTCGTATGTCAACGAATATCGACGATTAGTAAGTGATTAGAAGATACGTTTTACTTTACGATTTCAAACTGTCACCACAAGAATTTTAATTAGGCTTACTATATATACGCTTGCAAAAATATACTGAAATATAATATGTATCAAATCATTGTCGTTTTATTAAACCATTTGATAAATACAAATGTTATTTATTTACAACTCAACAATATAAAATAACTTCATTTAAAAATACCCTATAAGAATTTGTGTAAGAACAAAAATTTGTTACAGTTTTTCCTGCTACATTTGTTATAGCATCTACAAATTTTACATAAAAATCTGGGAAGCCTCTATAATTTAATTCTACCATTTTTATAACATATAGGTTCTCGCAAATTTAGTAGCTTGAAGCACTCATCCTCATTCAAAACAACAATATTTCGGTCTTTCTCAATTTTTATATTCAGCCAATTTTCATCTTGAAATTTATTCACCATCTTTTCACCTCTATTAGATATGTTCTCGATAACTTTCGATTGATTTTAAAAAGTATGCGTACCATAGATTTCCCAATGCACTTGCACTCTTACAGATTCATCTATCACTTTCGTTCCTCCACATGGTACCTAACTTCGTTTGGCCGTCTTCGGCAATCTCGCACCCACTCTATAGGGCAAAACCAATTTTTTCATATCTAATTTAGTAATCGTTGGTAGTCAAAACAATTAACATCGACTCTCCTAAAGTGTTTAGATCTCATAGCTTGGTGGTGATAGAGTAAAACTTATAAATGAGCGGCCAGGGTTGTGGCTGCTGTTAGAAAATCTGGATAAAAACAACTTAATCATAGGTGTTGGAAACATTAACTATACCGAAAAAGAAAAATTTATACAGTGTATCTTCTTACTGCATCCGATTACAGAATCTTTCTGCGATAATATAATGCTAGTTAAAATACTCGACGTTATGGAATGTCAAGAGGAATTAAAAAATTATGGTAAATTCCTTGTTAGGGAACATATGTGGAGCCTTTAATAGTTACTTACGTGGAAAGTTCTTGAAACTTGTATCTGCTAGGCATGGAGTAAAAACTAAATTCCCATTTCTAATAACCGAGGAACATATTCCTATATCAGAGCTGTTGCAGAGAAGAATGGGCATAAGAAGTGTATTTTTTAAATGGATTTTACAAAACCCAGTTTACTAAGGTGTACGATGCAAGAGAAGATCTTACAAACAGTGATATATGTTAATTCCTCTTAACGAAATGGATTTGATTTATCTGCTTACAGACAGTCCTTTCCAAATTTAGAAGTAATGGTATAGCGACATATAATGGACACCCACTTTCAAAAGTATAAGACTTATGTTTTCTTCGAATGCATGGAAAAACAAGGAGAATATATCTTTTACAGAAGAAGAAGTAGAACAAATCGAAAAAATTCTAATGCAGGAAGTAAGATGTTGTATACATTTACAAAGTACCGAAAATTGGAACAAATAGATGAAGGAACAGGACTTATTACTGCTAGAATTTTAAAAAAACGGAACACAGAAATAAAATCCGTTATATTATGCAATTCGAAAAAACCCAGACGCGCTGTACGTATCCAATTATTGGTTACAAACGGAAACTACAACAAGGAATTATAAATCTAAATTATAAAATAAGGGAAGATTTTGGCTGAAATTAATTAAGAGTCTTGAAATTATATCTCAAATTTGTTGATATATACAAGGTGTTTTTTTAATTTTTACTATGGACATCTTGAAAACTGTTAGAGATAGAGAAACGTTCAAATGGGAAAAGTAATGCGGTTTTTTCTAATGATCTCGCACGTGCTTTTCTGTTTTAGAAAAAATCAATGGATATCTAGATATTTTGAAAAACTAAATATTGCCATTTTATCAAATCCATGTGTAAGCTTTATTATTGACATTATAAAAATAATGTAAATAGAAAACTTTTAAATATTTTTATGCTGAATAAGAGCGAGTGGCTTAAAAAATTATTTTTTTTGTTTCATAGATTGTAAGGTTTAGTTTTTCATATTTTGTTGTATTTTAATTTCAGTCAGTACTTATAATAAATACTAATAAATATTTGTACACTTTTGTATAAAACCAAATATTGCGAAAACTTGATTTTAACATAATTAAAGTTTATGACTTTTTGTATCATGGATAAAGACAGATTTAAATAAAATAAGAAAAATAGTAATTTTGTCAGTGTCGTAGAGAATAGGGGGTTCGAAGGCATCGCCACCACATATAGTGCGCCAAAGGACAAAGTATTCTAAGAACAGTTTTTGCTAAACTTTTAAGCCTTAAATAAAAAACCTGAGTGCGAAGTTTGGAAGAAAAATATAAAGCAGTTTGCGAAATATGACCAAAAATTTTTTTTTACAACTTTAACAAGCTATATCTCATAAACTATGCACTTTAAGGGTTTATGTTCCTACCTTACCTTTCATCATTTATCAAGGGCTATCACTTGTAAAGCGTTACCGGTCGAATATCATATATATATATATATATATATATATATATATATATATATTACTATGGATTTATAGGTTAGAACTGATGGTAGATAGTTCAGATAAATATGGCAGGGTACACCATGTATATAGAAGAAAAATAATAATTTAAAATGTTTTCAAAGCTATAGCATAGGGATTTATAATTTAAAATAAGCTTTAAGGTTAATTTTGCTTCATTTTAGAGTTAGCATAAAAATTTATTACAATTGTTAGGAAATGTATATGTACCATGTAAAGTTACTAGTAGGAAAACTTTTCATTTTGTGGCATGAAAATCAATAATTTAAGAGCGTGAACTCTTTAGTGATATTATGTAACGGATATTCAAAGTGTAATTATTGTATTTGGGTACATAACTTAGTGTAGTGTAATATGAAGCTGGAACATTTATTATATTTCAACGGTTTATAATAGCGTAAGATATAAAAGTATCGTCAAGAAACAAGTTAACGATTATGAGTTTCTAAGAAAGACCGTGCAGCGAACGAAACATTTCCAGTAAAGTTTAGCATTGTAAATACATTAGGCGTATTAATTTAAAAACCTGTAAACAAGTATCAAGCTTTCTAGGAAAAAGATCGTTAAAAATGAACAGCAGGTCTATGTTAAATAGTGTGTTGAAGGTTACATATAAAAATGGATCGATAAAATAAAGAGAAGGATTGTGTTTTGCATAAGGTAGCAAAGAATGAAAGATATCATATGGTTAGTTGTCATTGACTTTGAAACGTTTGTAAGACAAGGAAATTTTAAAGGTAAATAAGCAAGACCGAGATGCAGCGTATTTTCATAAGACATCGGCTTGAAAGGGAAATGAGAAGTACGATAGAAGGCTACGGACAGAGTAAGACTGTTAGACTGTGTATATAAGAACGAGAAAGACGATAGTGTAGATTGGTAGGGTAGAATAGAGCTTGTAAATAGCGGGGATAAAGGTAAAGAGATATCACATACGGGTTAGACAAGGATACAAGAAACGGATAACTGACATAGAAAATTGAGAAAGGGTATAAGACAAAAGACAACATTTTGGATGGAAGGTGACCGTATATGCGCATATGAGAGAGCCGTGTTTTGGATGCTTGTGTTGGTGCCAGTTGACGGGGGGACTTTGACGAATTTGACAGCTGTTGGAGATTTTAATGAGGGTTTCAAAGTAAAATGTTTGTTTGTGATTCAAAATTCTGAGATTTTCGAGACGGTTGGCAAACGGGTGCCAAGTTTACCGTGAATAGCTGAAGGTTAATGGCTGGATTTGTAGAATTGAACGACGGTTAGGTGTTGTTGTGTGGGTTTGTGGAATCGGTAGACCGTTTAACAAAGTTTACCAAGAAAGCGTGTTTAGTGGAGTGGTGTGAAATTATTCGGGGGGCATTTTTGAGTCTATATAAACCAAGAGGAGGCGGTAAACGCTTTCTTTCTTTTTTGACCTTCAGTCAAGCTTCGAACTACAATAGCAAGTTAGTTACGCGACTAGTGAGTTTGAGGTTTTAATAAATTAAATATGCACAAGTTGGTGCAAGGTTAAAATAGCAGTCGTGAATTGTATAAAATACATTTTGAAAAGTGTAGGTTGATGTACGTAAGTAGAAGTCTTCCTATTTTTGGTTGGAGGTACTTGTTTGCACTGGCGTCCTACTTGTGCCAGGTAGACGTCGGAGTAATTAATGGCGGCCCATTCGTGGAGCTTTTCCAGAGTATTTATGACGACCCAATTGTGGGGTTTGAATTTAGAGCTAAACTTCAGACTAAGAAAGACTAATAAAAAAGGAATTATTGGCAAGTGACTCAAATTCAGCCACTTGCCAATAATTCCTTTTTACTTTGTATTAATTTAAGACTTATTAAACCTACTTTTCTTATTTATATATATATATATATATATATATATATATATATGTATATAGCCTGCTCAATACCTGACCAGTTACGCTGCCCAGCGCCGTACCGAGGACACGTCGCCATAGTTCAGCACGCAGTGCTCTTCACAGCGTGCTTAATTTCGACCTGTTACTCTGCCCGTCGCCGCACCTGTGGTACGTCGCCATAGTTTAGCACAAGTAAACCACGTAATAGCAGTGCTCATAGCCTGCTTAATATTTGATCAGTTACACTGCCCGACGCCGTTCCTGGTGCATGCCGCTTTAATTCTTTATTACTCCACGTTGTTCCACAAGTGATGATAATTTGTAGCTTTATAATAATTTAACGAGCACGTTTTGTGCGTAATGGCGCTAGCCGGTATAATGCTTATGCGAGTTCACCTGATAATTTGGGTTATGCTTTTTGCAATTTTATGCACTGCTCAACGCTTAATGCTTATAGATGTTTAGTTATATATTTTCATAAATATTTATTTTTATATTTATATTTTTGCCTGCTTTTATTGTTTGTTTATTGTGGCTTGATATTATTTGTTTGACGTTCTGCCGTCATTTTTGGTGGTAGCTTATATATAGGAAGGAAGATTGTTTGAGAAGATTGTAATTACAATATAAATAACTTAGGGAATGATAGGAAAGCTCGGGACGGACTTAACCTAACAAATTACTTATACCAGGGAAGACGAATTTGTAAATTTATAGAGCATCCATTTTAAATTAGCTAACTAGATTTGGATAGTTTTAAGTCGACCCTTCAGGTCGCACCGGTAAGCAGAGCTGGCAGCTGCTATCCGGCATTACGGATCCCTCCTCATTAATTTTCTTTGTATCTTGTTGATCGTGCACACTCCAAATCAATGCTAGGGATACCATCAATGAAACCCTATTTTTAGTTTTTGTTTCAGTTGCTAGATTTTTATTTAGGATGTGTTAATTTTGAAGTTAGAATAATTAGGAGCGCGTTTATATTTTTGCGTTTAAATCCTATGTAGTACCTTCGGGTGGAGCATTGGGGTCGTGGACGCAAGTACAGCGGCCCCTTAATTAAATTATAATGTTCCACAAGTAAACCGCGACTTCCGAAGACGTCTGGGCCTCTACAAACAATACACACTTTCTAATTTTTGTTATTCAAGCTCTTACTCAGCCTCACGAGTAAAACCCGAGGATTTCGGAAGAAGTCCGAAGACTACCAAAGACGTTTGGACCTCTCAGAACTCTGTATATATCTGTTTACTGGTGTTTAAGCTCCTACTTGGCTCCACGAGCAACCACGAAGCCTTCCGAAGATTACCGAAGAAGTCCGAAGACTACCGAAGATTTTTGGACCTCTCCGAACTCTGTATATATGTTTACTTAGTGTTTAAGCTCCTACTTGGCTCCACGAGCAACCACGAAGCCTTCCGAAGATTACCGAAGAAGTCCGAAGACTACGGAAGATCTTTGGACCTCTCCGAACTCTGTATATATCTGTTTACTTAGTATTTAAGTTCCTACTTGGTTCCACGAGCAACCACGAAGCCTTCCGAAGATTACCGAAGAAGTCCGAAGACTACCGAAGATCTTTGTACTTCTCCGAACTCTGTATGTTTACGCCTAAGCGGAACGGCTGGTTCACAATAACAAAAAAACGTGTAATAAAATGTGGTTGCATAAAAAACTTACCCCCTGTTCAATTATCACTTTACACTCACCACTAAATACATAATTGGTTAGGCAGGAGAGGGTTGGTGAAGGAAGGGAATAGAGGAACCCACGTTGTTATTTAATTAATTAACTAATGCCAACAAACCAGCGCGAATGTGATATTTAAAAATGGACTGTGTTCTAAGAGAGAGCTGTGTCGACTGACTTATCTTATTGTTTGTAACCAGCGCTCACCTTTGGCGATGCGCAAATAACAAATCGTAGTCGAGACATAAGAGGAACATACTTTTTAATTTATAATAGGCAAGGCCTAAACATAACCGCCCATCTAAAACTGAACAAGTTTTATACCAAAACAAAATAAATCATTAAAAATACACCCTAGAAATGTTAAGGTTGCTAGGCAAATTAAAACAAAACTTTAATACAACCTTAAAATTTTTAAAATTAAACGGAACATAAATACGAGAGAAAATAACCAAAATAAAATTTATTTATTCAAAGGGAGGATAATAAGCTTACTTATTGGCCGTGTAAATAAACCTGCAGCCGTTTTTACAGATGCTACTCGTGGTATACCGTCACGACCAAAAAATAACCTTTCAATACGGCCAAGAGGCCAACACAAGGGGGCAGTATTTAAATTTTTAATTATGACCACATCATTTACCTTGGGCAACATGGTGGGGCAATGCCATTTGTTACGTTGGGTGAGTTGGTGGAGATACTCGTTCGACCACCGACGCCAAATGGATTGAGTAACCTGACACAATCGCTGCTAACGGGAACGCAAAGTTATTTTCTCCGGAATAGTAATTTCAGGTAGAGATAAAAGGAGACCGCCTATTAAAAAATGACCGGGCGACAGATAATCCGTACCGTCATTAGGATTGGAAGACTGGCAAAGAGGGCGACTATTGAGTATGGCTTCAACTCTAGAAAAAATTGTACATAGTTCCTCAAAAGTTTGAGGGCGTGTATTTAAAGTACGAACTAATAAGGCTTTTGCCGATTTCACTCCAGATTCCCAAATTCCGCCAAAATTTGGGGCGTATGGAGAATTAAATTGCCACTTGATATGGCGGGAGGCTAAAGCGGCGAAAATTTTATCGTTGTTGGATTTAAGGAATATGATAGCTTCCTTGAGGGACTGCGAGGCACCAGGAAAGTTTCTACCCTGATCTGAGTAAACAACATCAGGACTTCCTCTACGAGCTGTAAACCTTGTCAGACAAGCTAAAAATGCTTCGGTAGATAACTCTGACACTACCTCGAGGTGCACCGCTTTGGTGCACATACAAATAAATATGCATAAATAAGTTTTAGACACCGGGGCATTACGACGATTAGAAGACTTGATCAAAAATGGGCCGGCGAAATCTACTCCCACATGAGTAAATGTTCTGGACAGTTGAACACGGAAAGGGGGTAAATCGGCCATGAACGGTTGAGCAGTTGTTGCACGAAAGCGCGAACAAACAACGCATTTGTGGATCCTCTGACGAACTAAGGAACGTATTCCAATAATGCAGAATTTTCGCTGAATAAGTGATTGCGTCATGAATGCACCTGAATGCATAGATAAACGGCGATAATTATCACACAATAATCGCGATAAAGTGGCTTGTTTCGGTAATAGAAAGGGATGTCTATTATCATAGGACAACAGGGAGTGACGCAAACGTCCGCCCACCCTAACAAGACCTAGCGAATCAATAAAAGGGGACAGTTTTTGGAGTTGTTTAGAACAACCCCTGTTTAAATTTAGTTGATTTATTTCTTCGGCGTAGAACTGCTGTTGCGTAACTCTTATGATAGTTATCAATGAGATATGTAATTCATCAGAAGAAAGAGAGCCTGATAATTTTTTATCAGAGTTCTTGCAATTGTAAATAAAACGGTTTACATATGCCACAGTACGCTGGAGCAAGGCGAGAGAAGAAAATTTATCCAAAAATTGAGTGCAACTTTTTTGTGTAGAAGTAACTAATATATTAGGGGGAGATTTTATTTCTGGAAGAATTTCTAGAGAAGGGGGAGTTTCCAAATTCCTGGAAGCCATAATTAGATCGCTACAGTTAGATGGGCCATGCCACCAGATATCGTTGTCAATCAACTTGTGCGCAATAAGACCACGAGAAGCCATATCGGCGGGGTTGTTTTCACCAGAAATATGGTACCACTGTTGAATGGCAGTGTATTCTAAAATAATTTCCACGCGGTTGGCAACAAATGTTTTTAATAAATAAGAAGGAGTGTTAATCCACGCTAGTACCACTTGAGAATCGGTGAATAATCTTATTTCCTTTAAGGGATAAGGAAATTTATTAGAGATTATAGAATATACTAGACGAGATAACAAAACAGCACCTAATAATTCCATACGGGGCATTGAAAGAAATTTTAAGGGTGAAATTTTACTTTTAGCTTGTAGGAAATGGTAATTCGTGTTATCTGAAGTCGTGCCATGTAGAAAAACACATGCAGCATAACCCTTCTTACTGGCATCGCAAAACCCTAACAGACGGTACTGTCCCGAGTCTAAAAACAAACAGCGAGGAATTTTCAAATTTGATAATTCAGTAAGGCGGGAACAATTTTTCTCCCACTTCAAACACCAGTCGGTGTCCGGCGTGTCGTCCCAACCGAAACGTTGTACCCATAATTGCTGTAAAAATGTTTTATTAAGAACACCACCGGAGTCAACCAGCCGAGGGGGTCGAAAATTTTAGCCATATATGAAAGAACAGAACGTTTTGAAATATTCTTTTCGAAAGGAACAACATAGTAGGTGAAATTATGAGAATTCGGGTTCCAAACTAGTCCCAATATTTTGATACCAGAGATTTCATCAGAAAATGCTACGGAGGGTTCTAATTCAGATTCCTGGAATTGATTTAAAAGAGAGTTGTCATTGCTGGACCACTTTCTTAACTGAAATTGGCCAAAAGACAGCAATTTTATTAATTCAGATCGCAGCTGCTGAGCTGCAGCAACGGACATGGCTCCTGAAATCACATCGTCCATATACGTGTGATTCAGCAAGGCCACAGATGCTAGAGGAAATTGTTGTCCTTCGTCGATCACCAATTGTTTTAACACGCGTTGCGCAATAAAAGAGGATGGAGTAAGACCATAAGTAAGCGTGTTCAATTCGTACTCTTGAACTCCGCTGTCGAGGGAGGGTCGCCAGAATATATGTTGGTGTATTCTATCTTGTGTACGTACTAAAATTTGGCGGTACATCATTCGTATGTCAGCACAAAGTGCTATTTTGTGGGAACGAAATAAAAATATTATTTCGGGCAAACCTGATTGCAGTTTCGGACCAACGTAAAGACGTTGATTGAGGGACTTACCGGTCGAATCATTAGCAGATCCGTTAAACACCACTCGTAGTTTGGTAGTACTGCTTGTGGTTTTATGAATGCCGTGGTGTGGTAAAATATAATCGGAGGGTTGCAGAGCAACATTCATGTGATTTAGAGATAGATATTCCTTGAGAAATGAATTATAAACCTTTTGATTTTCTGTTGAATTCCGAAGTCGCCGTTCTAAATTCAGATAACTGTTATAAGCGATTTCACGATTGCGCCCTAGAGGTTCGGCATTATCCTTGAAGGGTAGGGCTACAATGTAACGAGCAGTTTCATCGCGAGAGTGGGTACTAACAAAATGTGCTTCACAATAATTGTCGTCAATATTCACAGCAGGAGGTTGCGAGACTTCTTCGAGCGCCCAAAAATTTTTTACTTCGCTTTCAAGAGGTTGCGACATTATACAAAGCGAAGTAGCGTTTGACGGTCCTTGCGGAGAAGGCACCTGTCCCAATAACACGTATCCAAAAATAGTGTCAATCGCTGGAGGTTTACCAAGACGGTTATTTGCGTTATCCGAAAATAATATTCTACAACATATGTCCGCTCCTAATAATATTTCTACCGGAGCGGATACATGGAAATTAGGGTTAGCCAAGGGTAAATGTTTAAATCGTTCATAAATTCCACGTGGTAAAGAACAACCAGGAATATTACCTGTAAGTTTTGGAAGAATAGAGGCACAAAAATTTATTCGTTGATCTGCATAATTGGAAAGTAGAAAACAATCGACTAGCCCTTTAGAATTAACAGCGGTATTGGCTAGTCCACACACTTTACTGTGATTGCGAACATATTTAAGACCCAAACGTTGCACGCAAGCAGAAGTGATCGCATTGATTTGAGGCCCTGAATCAAGCACGCACCTTACAGGTTGAAAATCGCCATTGATGTCCCGAATCTTAGCTTGAATCGTTCCTAAAAGCACTGTATAATTTTTAGGATTATTAGACACATTGCATGTAGAAACTGTTTCTTTCTTATCGAATGTGGAAGGGGTCACAGGGGTTATCGGTCCCGAAGTCGAGACAGGCGATGCATTATGCAAAAAGGTGTGATGATATCTGGAGCTACATAACCCGCATCTTCTTTTAGAGCTACAGCCCTTAATATGATTGCCTAAACATTTGAAACAACGCAACATTCTTTTTGCAGCGGTGTATCTATTGGAAACATTTAATTTTTGAAAGTTTTTGCACGCATAAATTGTATGCCCTTCATTACAATAGGGACACGAATTACGATCGCATTTTACTTGCGCATCGTTAGTGGATTCCTTTACAAAAAAAGACTTATTTAGATTATATTTGAAGCGCGGTGGCATATTTACGTTGACGGGTTTTAAAGCTTGAACATCTTCGTGCATTTCTGAGGTTTTATTCTGCGCGGTTAAAAATTCGAACAACTTAGCACAAGTCGGCACATTAGAATCCGTGCATCAAATGCATGTTGTAATTTAGGATCCAAATTACGATAACATAGAGAAAATAAAATAAAGTCCGATAAATCTTCAACGTCGGGGGCAGATTTCAAAGTGCTTACTGCGTTGAAATGTGTATTTATGAAATTTGATAAGGAACCAGTAGATTTAAATTGAAGAATTTTATTCAAATAAAAATTAACAATTCTGCGTGGGGAGTCGTAGCGATCTACAAGTTTTTTGAATGCTTGCTCATACAAATTAGGATCTAACGCTAGATCAGAGACGACACTTAATGCTTCCTTATCGAGACACGATCTAAAATATAAATATTTTAATGAGACTGGAATAGATTTGTTTTCGTGTACAACAGTACGATAAGTAGTAATGAAATTATTCCACGTATCAATGGAACCATCAAAAACAGGAATTTCTAGGGGTTTTAAACATTCAACGGATGGGCCATTAAATGCCAGAGCATCCGCAGGAACCGATTTTGTCGAATTTTCTTTCAATTCTAAATATTTTGAACGAATTACGTCGAACAAATCATCGAAAGACGCTAGATTTAATTTTACATGTAATTTAGGATCGGGTTTAGTAGCGTTAAATTCTATTATTGCTACCTGTAGTTTTTCGAGAGCATTTTCAATAATCGGAAGCCTTTGCATTTTTGCTTCTAATAAGTTTAATTTACTTACATATGCGGAAATAGCATAATCCCAAATGCCTTGCAAGCGACCAAATAAGGCTTCTTGCTGAGCTTGCAAAGAAATGCTGTCGAAAGACATTTTCAGAATAGCATAAACTACACGTAAATATGTAATCGAATTGAAGTGTATTTTATAATTAAAATTGAATCCAAATATAAACAAACACACCTGTGCTGATAACCGTTTATCAACATGCAGGTCAAACTCAATTACGAGGTTAACATTACAATTCGGTAAGAGTGAATTTATTTCAAATACTTTTAAGAGCAACCTTGTAATAATTTAACATAAAGCAAGCTCCTCTACAACCACGACGACAATTCTATCACGCATACCGGTCGAAGAGACCAAAAAAAATAAGGTATGTTCACGCCTAAGCGGAACGGCTGGTTCACAATAACAAAAAAAACGTGTAATAAAATGTGGTTGCATAAAAAGCTTACCCCGTGTTCAATTATCACTTTACACTCACCACTAAATACATAATTGGTTAGGCAGGAGAGGGTTGGTGAAGGAAGGGAATAGAGGTACCCACGTTGTTATTTAATTAATTAACTAATGCCGACAAACCGGCGCGAATGTGATATTTAAAAATGGACTGTGTTCTAAGAGAGCTGTGTCGACTGATTTATTTTATTGTTTGTAACCAGCGCTCACCTTTGGCGGTGCGCGAATAACAAATCGTAGTCGAGACATAAGAGGAACATGCTTTTTAATTTATAATAGGCAAGGCCTAAACACTGTATATATCTGTTTACTTAGTATTTAAATTCCTACTTGGTTTCACGAAGCCTTCTGAAGATTACCGAAGATTGCCGAAGACTTCCGAAGTGCTTAAAAGTGCATAAACTGTTCATTTTGACTTTTTATTTATCTATTTGTGTACTTATGAACTTTCTCTTATTTTTTTTTGCTTGCGAACACTAAACATAACAGTGCTAAGTCTAAATACTTTCAGACGCCGCCCACTCCAACGGTAACAGTACAATTCCTTTATACTTTCTATAGATGGCGAAGTATTCAAATTCGATTAGATTTTTAAATTGAATTTTAATAATGTACTTTTGTTCTAATTTTATAAGCAATAATACTGGCTCCACAAAATTAATTAATTACTTAATAATAGAATCAATATATCAGAAAATTAAGTAATGATAATAAATGTAAATACTGTTTATAAAAGCTCATCAAATACCGTACAGCTTGCCTCTAATTTTGTAAATAACTAAATTTCAAAATACTGACTTTTAAAATTGCCATTAAAGATTCCCATTTATATTTTTCATATATTAAGATGGTATCCTAGTTTCAGAAAAATTCAAAAGCATATGCACAAAATAAATCCAGCATGCCACAAGACGAAATGAAATCTGTTAATAATGTTCATAATGCTAGCGGAAACGAAGGTGTCCATAATTCAACCGCACGAGGGATTGCTTCTGTGTAAGCAAAAACTTGCTCCAGAGCACGAGTTTCAGAAACGACCACCTGCCCTTTGCAAACAAAATCTACGGGTGAACCTATAGAGCTCTATAAATACCGTCAAGTATAACTTTCGGACTTATATACATAGCGGGGAAACTGTAATATTATCATGGAAAATATTTAGATCATATATTGTTTAATTTCATTCCTTAAATAAAATCTATACGGGACAAACCTTGAAAAAGTTTGATATGAGAAGTGTGGTATGCACATGCACATGCACTCGTAGTAAACGGCAAAAGTGTTCGTGGGGTTTATAGATAATAAATGAATAACATGCTTAGGTGTTCTTTATTCCATTTTAACAATCCGCCCCTTCCGGTGTATATCTAAATAAAAACTAGGCCCTTTGTACAAAATACTACTTTATATCTATTGGGTTTTTAATACCAGATGTTTGACACGAGATGCTTTCTATACGAAAAATTTTTGGTGCTATAATTTTTAACTTCATTATTGCTATGTATTACGTAGCATTTGTATTTTCAGATCTATCGTTCTTACAAGCACGTCCGGAAAACAAACTAGAAGAATATTAATAAATTTAGTAAACCTGTAAATTATTATTATTAAATTCAAAGCAATAGAACATTTGAACTACAATAACTGAAACAGACAGACAGCGTACATATTTACACAATGTCCAGCAGGCAGTTTTCCAAGTTGAACCTGTCGATAAGGGAAGCATTCTGTATCTACTAAATACAATACAGGGTATAAAAAAAAGTTACTGAAACTTTGTGATTTTAATAATAATGCCACAAGTTGAAAACTTACTGGCTGTGTACACGAATTTTTCGAATAAAGCCCAAAACAGAGAGTATTTTCGTGTAAAAATAATATAAAAGTTAAAATATAAAAAATTACAGCAGAGCGCTTTCGGCGTTAGCCATCTGGAAAGAATCAATGGATACTGGAAAGAATCAATGGATAAAGGAAAGGCAGTGTGTGCAGTCTTTATAGATTACAAAAGAGCATTTGAGACTATAAGTAGAAATATTCTCATTCAAAAATTGGAAAAATATGGGGTTAAAGACAATGCGTTAGAGTGGTTTAAAGACTACCTACAAAACAGGGAGCAAGAAACGAGATGGCAACGGGAAACATCTAATAAAGCAGAAATTGAGTGGGGTGTTCCACAAGGAAGTATTTTGGGACCATTGCTTTTTATAATTTACATAAACGATATAGTGAATGTAGTGAAGGTAATAAAGATGCATATGTTTGCTGATGACACTTTAATATATGCTGAAGGTGCAAATGTAATAAACCTGATTCAATCTGTAAATAGTGACTTAATAAGAATTAGCAAATATTTAGTTGGAAATAAGCTGAAGATAAATGTTGATAAAACAAAATGGATGTTGTTAACGAATGATAGAAGTTATCAAATGATCAATACAGAAAATAGGAATGTACAAATAGATGGGTCTGATATTGAACTGGTAGAGAACATTAAATACCTTGGCGTAATAATCGACCGAAAATTAACTTTTAAAATGCATCTACAGATGGTTATAAATAAAGTAAGCAAAAGGTTGGATTTCTGAGAAGAATTAGTGCAAAGTTATCAAGTTTTGCTCGAATAACTTTATATAGAGCAATAGTTTATCCACACCTAACATATTGCAGCACCATTTTATTTGTCTCAAACCAAGGTGATTTGGAAAGATTGCAAAAGATACAAAATCGTGCAATGAGATGTTTATTAAAATGTAGCAGATTTGCCAAAGTCCGTAAAATGTTAGAATGCCTTAATTTTTTAAATGTTCATGAACAAATGAAATATAATAGTATGGTTTTTATATATAAAATTATAAATGGTTTGCTGCCTTCATACTTGGTTAGCAACTTAATTAAAGTGTCAGATATACATAACTACAGCACAAGACAAGCAGACAATTACTATATATACAAGAAGAATAAAACGATAACCACAAAAAATGTATTTCATTATGGCGTTAAGATATATAATACATTACCAAAATCAGTTACAAATCAGCCTTCTCAAAGAAAATTCAAGAGTAAGTTAAAAATATATATTTTAAGTTGTAGAAATGAAAACTAATTATATTATTAACTGTATTTTAATAATTCGCTGTATAGTATAATATTTTGTTTTATACTTTATTAACCTATATTGAGTTATGCAATAAATCTACTTACTTACTTTATCTTCGGTGCCACTACCAGTAAGCAAGTGAAAGTTATACAGATAAAAAATTAACGAATATGTTACTTACTGTCAAGTTATTTTAAAAAATTATATTCCATCAAACTAATTTAAACTATTAAACTAAAATCACATAAAAAATACTAGTTGACAAATTGACTGTTCCAATAATTATGGATTACATCTTGTCTGTGTCGATGAAGTCGAAAAGGACAAATTGTTATATTTCTGTAATGACAAGTAAAGAGTGCGATCCGAAACGTGGATTACCGCAGTAAAATTAATGAATACACATGATTCATGTGTATTTATTAATTTGCTGTAGTGATCCACGTTTCGGATTGCACATGATTCATGTGTATTCATTAATTTCACTACGGTGATCCACGTTTCGGATCGCACTCTTCACTTGTCATTACAGAAATATAACGATTGTTTTTTTTCGACTTCATCAACGACTCAGACAAGATGCAATCCATATTTATTGGAACAATCAATTTGTTAACTTGTCTTTTCTATGTGATATTAGTTTAATAGTTTAAATGTTCTATATTTATTGAATTAGTTTAATGGAATATAATTTTTTAAAATAACTTGACAGTAGGTAATTATATTCGTTATTTTTGATCTGTATAACTTTCACTTGCTTACTTGTAGTGACACCAAAGATCGCTAACGCCGAAAGAGCTCTGCTGTAGTTTTATATATTTTAACTATTATATTATTTTTAAACGAAAATACTCTTGTGTTTTTCGATTTTACTTATTTTTTTCGTTGCGAAAATCACCAGTACGGCTAAACTGCTCAGGAAATCCAGGTGACACTGAGTATGCGCTATAATAATAAACTAATAGTTACAATAGCAAAATTGTTTTCACGGTTACGCACTTAATTTATTTTTACAATTCTTCTTTATAAGAGTAGAACTTTAAACAGGAACCTAAAAGATTTTGACGCGTTCACAGATACTATTGCTCTGTAGCCACGAAGCTTTATTTTTGATGTATGTGCCGATGCTGTAAGAACATAATACAAGGTTACGCTATTCCGTGCGAACAAGAACGAAAAAGCAAAAGCAAGTAAAGAAAATAGCCCGCACCGAGTACCGCAACAAAAGAAGAAATCGGATGAAATAATGCCGTGCAAGCTGAAACGTCGTAGAGTGGGGTGGGTCACACAGAAAGAAAAAGGAAACCTCAAGACAGAAAATTTATTTACAAACATTTAAGAAATCAACATATTATAAGAGGAAAACCAATTCACATAGTAAACAACATTTATCCAGCGTATCTCGGAGGAACATAGTGCAAAAATCTTCTCAAAAATAATTAATACCCTTCTTTAATTACCTTAACTTAACTTTCTATCTTAATCCTAGTAGTATTTATAAAAGAACTGTAACAAATGTATCTACAATAGACTGTTTTCAGTCCTGTGGTTATCCAATATTAAATATTTGATTTAAAAGAACATAACATCATGTACATATGTATTGTCCACACGTAATTCTCGATAAGCAATTACAAAAAAATTGTTACGGTAAATTACAATATTAAAGAAAAGTCCGTCTAGGAGTCGAAATGCATTTCGTCGTAGTTAAAAAAAATTATTAGGAAAACGCCACACTTTAACATAATGTACTCTAAATTTTATATAGATGGAAAATTGTATTTTATAATTAATATCCAAACAAGAAAAGATGTCTTCATTAGCATATGCCGATTGAGTGAAGTAAGTTTAATTTCAACACCGTAATACCTCGAGTTGTGCGAGGAGTAACCTGAAAACTTAATAAAAAATCAGACCCAATTCTTCCTGATCAAAGTCATCAAAGCGACGCAAAAAAGGAAGGGTAATTCTTACAGCTTGACCGGACGTTATGTTGCGGTCCAACATCTTGTTTTAGTCAACCTCTGCTGGATTACCTAGCACACTATAACAAATTCTTTTCCTGGAAACCGAAGTGAATCAAATTCAAAAGAAGTAAAGGTGAACATAGAAACTCTTCCATTTACTTGACCAATATGTATTAGTAAATCATTATCTGATCTAGGATATATGTCTATGCATATTATGTAGTGATGAGTTGAATTAGTTGAATGTAAATTAGCACCAATTGCAGTAAATAATTTTGTTGGGAAAATTCCATCTCTTAAAGTAACAACTTTGTACAAACTAATTTCAGAACCCCATGCTATAAATTCATTAGCTGTAGGAACCCACTTGTTTATCGTGGCGACTAGAACATACTACGTCTGTCTTATCACGAAATCCATGTTAAATATTTCAGTGAATTTCCTTAGGAATATCTCGTAGTAGTGTGTGAATAATTGTGCCGGTAATTATGAAAGTGGTTTAAGTAAAAATAACAAATTTATTACTTATTCGCTCTGCATTTGTTTATATTGTCGTAATATGAAGTAACGTTTACAAAAAAGTAAAAATGCATTGTTAAATCAAGTTAGTAGTTGTATCGTTAAAAAAAATCAAATTGGTTATTGGGGACTAAGTCACTGTCGTAAAACTGACGTTTGTTGATTACAAGTTTATGGAATGATACAATGGCAAAAGGCAATTAATTGTTTTACTGTCACGTTATCAGGCAACGATTCAGGTTGTGATGTTCTAATTTTCTGGTATTACTTTTCGTAGAAACAAAGTTAACATTTGTTTATTTACATGTGAAAATATTAAATGAACGTATTGAACATTAAAGGCATGAAACGCATAAGGGAAATATTGAAAAATGTCTTTCTGTAGATAATTACACTGCAAATGTCTTTAAGAAGTCAAAGTTTTGTGTTGAGTAATGCAACAACCTTCACGATGTGGGCCTGGCTCCGATTTCTTGTAGGTGAAGATATCCATCCTGGATACGGGTCACCCTAATCCGGGTTACGCTGAATGCGATGCGGCACCTCGTGGCGGACGCATGTGTACAGATCGCTCCTTGATCGTAAAAATTGAATCGGTCTGATGGCGGAATGATTCCAATCGTGACGTGCCTAGTAAGGGTCAAGTGCTCTAGAAGGTGGGCCTGTGGCTGTTATGGTTTCGGAGGTGAATCGGTCCAAATTGCTTATGGCGGGGTTAGTTCCGTAGTGTTGTTATAAGAGTTTACTTCGTTTTATTCCATTAGATTTGGTCTTCCGTCTTGTACTATTCCCAAGCTTCTCCAAGAAGTTTGGAGACTTTTTTAAAGAAAGAACAAACAGGAATGAATTTCGCTAGCTTTTGGAGCTCCTCTTATTCTGAGATTTATCAGTATTGTACATTCGGACGGATTTATTTGTATTCGAGGGGTGTTGGACGAGTCTGTTATTTGTTGAGGGGTGTTTTATGGGTGCATGCTATTTGCTTGCGTGCTACGCACAGTGGACAATGTTTGTGTGATAACTTGATTTTTCTGACGAAATCGTGATTGACATTTAAAAAATGCTGAGCAAGCCAGAAATATTTAAAAAATGATCAGTAAAAAACAAAAAAAAAATTGATAAATATTTTGGATACTCATGTTTTCGTAATTTTCATAATGACGCCAGGATGTACGTATTGGATAAGACCGCAGCATCTAGAGGATATCGAAAGCTGATTTCGTGTATTCTAAAAATATTGACAATATAACCATTCAAAACATGTAATAACTGACAGTGATACATGGTCCGGCCAAAATTGTAATATTAATAGCACTGACGGATGAAAATTGTTCAATCTTCTGATATTAATATTGAAATAATAAATCACAAATTTTTAATATCTGATCATTCATTTTTGCCGAACGATCGTGAATTTAGCACGACAGAAACAAAAATAGGTAAACCCAAATTACATTTACAATTGTGAACATTACTATGAATTAGTAGAACAATGTAGAGAGAAAAATCTATTTTCAGTAGAACAAATGATCTAGAAATTTCAATAAAAGACTGTAAGATACAACAACAAGATCAGTAAAAATACTGAGAAGGTATCTGTCTCTTGATTAAAAATTCAATGGATAAAGCTTTTAAAAATGCGCTTAATAAGATGTTGTACAAACATCTTTGGATGATAATGCTGAATTCCATATTTTAAATCTGTTACTCAAAAGGGAATAGTCATAATATTCAAAAACATTCTCTTACTTCGATTGTAGAAAACGGTTAGATCAATAAAAAAGAAAAAATATAAAGATGTTCAGGTTCACTACTCTACATCCCACCAATCTACTGGGAATATTGTAAACCACTTAAAAAGTGGTAACATTCAGAATCGTCCGACATTCAAAGTCACCGACGAATTAACGTCTTTGTTGGCATTCGCCAATTCAAATATATATTTTTTCCAGGTACGTGTTTATCGCGTCTTCTTTCGTAGCAATCCTCGTTGATGATAATTACTTTGTCCTTATCGTAATAAAACTTATTTCCCTCGTAAATATTTCTAACAGTATTGCACGTATATAGTCTCACCAAGCTGCACATGTATGTGCCGCCGTCGTTCAGTCTTGCCATACTTAGAACAGGACGTTTTGTCTTTTTTGTTTTTCTATTTATAATAGATGTAGTGTACCCACGCTCCTATTAATTGCATAAGTATAAAGCGTTCTAAATACGTCTATACACCATCTTAACTATCAAATTTTAGAATTTTGTTCTTTCTCTTTCTTCGTCGAATGCGGCTTCTTTATGATTTCATGGCATGGCGATCCATTCGGTTTTCGTAAAACTACCATAATATTTGAATCTTATTTTAAACATTCGAAAAACGTCGGCGATTCCGCAACCGCCGCTGCCGTCGCCAGCGCATCCATTGTTAAACCATTCGTCTTCGTCTCCGTTTACGTTTTCTAGCTCTTGTCTTCCTAAATAACTTATAAATTAAAAGGTCTTTTGACATTTTACTCGATGGTGTTGATGGTACTAAAGGAGCATCTTCCGCGCGGGACTGCTGCTGCTGCTCCAACGTGTCGGCCGAAATGGGATCGACGGATGCATGGTAACTAAGTCCTTACATTTCCAATTTTTAGAACGAATGCACCTTGCTTGCAGTGGTGGCGTCATAATGCAGAAACGTCTTTATTTTGAAGAACCTAGGAACATACGAATGCGTCCGGAAGATCTACGGGTGTCGGATTTCCTTGCCAGGTAAGCACGCTTGGTTTAAATATGTAGAGGGAATGATTACATATTAACAAGTAGGCGAGATATGCCAAGGCGTCTGCAGGCGGTCCGTGGAGCGTTATTTCGAATAATGGTCATGTTTAATTGCATGTACTGACTTTTATTGCATTATGTGAAGTGGAGCATATTCAGGACATGATTTTATTTACAAGGGAGGCCCATCTATCTGATCGGAGCCCCTCTGTTTGCGGCGATAATGGTACCCCATGAGCAAAACATTAACGACGCATCCATAATTGTTTCATGTATATACTCCGGCAATTTGTCGAAGTTTCTAGCCACGTCGTTGCTTGCATACTTTTCTATTATTCGAGTGGTAATTTCGTAAGGTCCTTGACTGTCAAAATTCTTTTTCTTTCATCTTCTCTTTTATAATACGAACGTGTGATTCGAATAAATATGCTACTCGTATTTCGTACAGATTTGCCCCTTTAAGAATTAAATACTTTTACTTGATTACTGTTAACAGAGAAACCAAACCTTATATGGGACCGTCCCATCTAACGGTACAAATCAAAATGAGGAGACGTATATCGTTCGATTGGTATTTTTCAAAGCCTGTTAACTGTTTCAAGAACCGAAAGCGAATGCTTGAGTTGAGGATCCAACGAAACTAAGTTACGGTGCTGTCATATTGAGCAAAGTTCAAACTTTCATACGATAAGGCATCAGCATTTATTATTCATTTTAAATAATACTCGATTCCTAATTGAATAATATTGTAAATGCTTGAATAGTAATTAATAGTAAGAAATTAATTACTGAATTAAATAATTGGTACACTAGGTGCAAGAAATCAAAGAATCTACGTACTTATAAACCACGTCAAAAATATGTTACAATGTATCAAATATATGTATAGTGTTTTAATATCAACGTATATATCTGGTACACAGAACTCGTAGATCAAGCTATGTGTCGGTTTATAAATTTTAACTCTGTTGCCAAATTTCCGTTGTACACAATTGTAATGAAACTCATACAGAATTGTTTTGGATATATCTAAGATTGAAAACCCTGCGTAAATTGGTTTATTTAAATATACCTCTAGTTTGTTCATTTCAATTACTACTAAACTGTGATCAAGAATAGTGCTGCTGTGAAAGTTTGGGTTTACAATATACGCTCGAGCTCCATAACGCCATTCCCACTTTAATACTAGTCATATCTCTTTGTGCTTCCACACTTTTCCATTAATTTTCCAAAAATGTGTAAAAATTTTATCAAGTTTCTTTCTAGATTTTTGTCTTAAACGAGTGTTTAAATCAATGTATTCTTTTAACCACGGTGACTGATTAAATTGAAGTAGCCTAGTGATTTGAAGTATTTTCAAACCACATGCTGGATACATTTGTAAATACAACATATTCATCATACCGTGTGGTGCATTAAAAAATCGATTCATTGTTAGTAAATGTATTGCTTCAAATAAAATGTTTTCATTGTTTACTAAAACTTTATATTTATTATTAATGAACATTGTTTATTCAAAAATTCAGGTCCCGTGCAGGGCGCTTGGGTAGAATACCAATTAGTAACATATTAAAGTTCGCTTGAAAACTCCATCCCAAAATGTAGTAAAGGTTAAAAATTTGTTTTAGTAAAATTGTTATAGGTTTGCTGAAAAAGTCGAATTAAACTAGAGAATAAACTGCTGTCGAAATATTCTGCTCTTTCTGTACTAAAGCTTAGAAAGTGTTTGGTTAACATTTGAAATAGCAATAGAAATTAAAGTTTGTTTACGAATATTAGTCCTAATATGCAATAAAGCTTTAAAATAAAATTTTAGTAATAATGGTAAGCTGTAAAAACAGTTATTGTGACTGGATTTAAGAAAGAGTTGAACAACAGAAACGTATACAATTGAAACAAAATCGTACACTTTTTGCACTAATCTTAAAAATTATCCATGGTATATGCTATCGCCATTCGGAGTCAGTTCCATACATATACGCACCTGGATAATATTCAAATTTACAACAAAAGCTAAAATCTGTTTGGAAAAATCTGTTCAAGGTAAAATTATTCCCATTAGGATACTCTCCCTAGGGATACGCTTAAAGAAAAATCCTAATTCCACTGGCGATTAAATTTTCGTGCAGGGAAAAAGTTTTTGTGTTAATTTGCTAGCATAACTAATTGAAAACCAATTTTGCTGTGACTGGCTAGTTTGATCACGTAGCTGGAACTCAATCGCAGCTAGTTATTAATGTCTCCATTAAACACTGATAGGCAACGTCAAATACTATTACTTATCACCGCGAAATTAGTTTCGTATCTCCTATATGTGGAAAATAGTTTTAGTGCTGCTTTAACGATTACTTTAAATAAATTAGCGATTCAGTCATAATCACAAGGTTTTTAAATCGGCTTATTGAAATATAGCTGTCGAATTCTAATTATTGCGTTTCCAGCTAAAGTAAACATTTATACCAAATGGTTAAATTCCGGTATGATATGAATAATTATAGCACAAATATTTTCATTGCGGTCTCATCAAACTAGGCACGTGTGTTATTTTAAACAACAAACGACTAGCGTTTATTTAATAAATAATGAGACAGTTTGATTAATTCGATGCTTTCATTATGATGTGTAATGAATGACATCGTCTTGTGTAAATTTAACGCGTAGATTAGCCAGTTCAGAGAATTCAGTGCTCAACAAGTGTATAATCAATCTGTTAATATTTATTGGAATATGAGATGTGGTAACAGGATATGATATGAACCGGAAGGCCCACCAGACAGGCGGTCTGCGCGCGGCCGGCATGCAAACTGTCCCAATGTACCACGCTAGACATCTCCTATCTGTCACCTTGGTGCTACTCGTTTCCCGTCTGTATGATGTTGATATATATACCTTCAGTATCTATGGATTCTAAAAATAAATTTGTATTATGAAATTAAATTTATATGCATATGTGAAGCAGCGCCCTCGAACTTTTAGAACAAATATGTACCGATTTCCGCATATTTTTCCTTACCAAAGTTAAAAGGCTATTTGATTCAAAAGAGGGCATTCCATATGATTTTAAAACATCTGTGAAATTGCCTTTCTGCTTAAGCCCCTAAATTATGAAGCTCTTAAATATAAACAGACGGTTGTTTATGGGTATAGCACCCTATTTAAGAAGTCCGTTAACCTAGCCCCGACGACCTAAAATCTGGCAAGATCTTGCGATAGATTTGCATAGGCAATCTCCGCAAATTAAAAAGCTAGCGCTATTTTGTTTAACAAGTTACATCCTATTTTATGTTGAGAGGCTATACCCGAGTTACCTATCCTTGGAATATATCGTCAAAACTGAGTACTTCATGAACGAAATAGTTAGCTCTAACAAGCATCACCTTTTAACGCTATTAGGAGTTATAGAGTATGTGTAGAGGGACTTCGTTTATGCGAGCCCGCTATAATTAGTGCCGTATTTTAAAACTCGAACGCCATTTTGAAGAATGAACTATGAATCATTTCGTGTATAAGAGGCCAAATTAACGGGAGCTTCCTATTTTCTGATAATGTTTAGCAAGCGCAGGCAATAAAAAGCTTACTCCATTTTATATTGACGCGGCTACATATCCCCCAAATCAATATATGTATAATTAAATAGAAATTATTAAGAAACTTAAGTTAAATGCAACAATGTAATTCAAGGATAAATAAAGAAAAGGTTAATGAAAGTTCACAAGCAAGTTGTAAGAACGGATGTGAATACATTGTATTCCAGACGTAAGTGATACTGCAGGTGCAGGTCACAGACGGTTAAGAAACCGCAATTATTAAAAGTAAGATTGTTACTATGTATTGTATAAATTAATACAGAAATAAGCAGACATGAAGTCTGCAGTTCCTACAGAAACGTGAGAGGCAGGGACAACATAAATACCCCGGGAGCCCCAAGAAAGTCAGTTAGTCTTTAGCCTCACAGCTTTTACATTGTTGGTTGTTTAGGCTAGTCGCCCTAAATTTAAATTCATTTAACAGTAATTTCGAGTTAGAGTAATTTTATATAGTTTGTAAAATTCTATTTGTAATTTCTGATTAAATAAAAATTTGTTACAAGAGTTTTTGGAAGAAGACTTGTTAAAAAGGCAACTCCCAAGGCCCAAAACGTAACTGGCGCAGTTGGTTTAATCCAGAAGGTCACTAGGAAACCCAAATTTGAGGAACTGCTGGTCTGGAGTTTCAATTCCCAATCTGAAAGAACAAAACAAAATTTGGACAAGGTACAAAATCGACCGAGCCCAAAGAAACAAAACTTGGACAAGGTACAAAATCGACCAAGCTCAAAGGAGAACAGATGAAAATTATGTAAGCTCATTTATCCTAACCAATTAATTTTTTTCAAATTATTGATACTAGCTAGTAAGAAATTTTTATGTACAGATTTTTTTCTAATTATTATTATCGCAATTTAGTATTTATACCATTTATGAAAAGAATTTACTTATTTTTAACAAGAGAACTATAAAAACGCATTTATATGCACAAGTTATTACAAATTATCACAAACGAAACGATTTATTTATCAAACTCTGAAAGGTTAATGTATAAATAAAACCAAATTCTTATTATAGCAATTAATTACAGAAACGATTTATTCAAAACTTAACTTTTATCAAATTCTATAAATTAAATACTTCAGTGCAACAAGTGACGGAGGTGTATAATTGTAGAAGTGTCTTTGTAATTTATTATTGAAAAATTTACTCAGCACAAGTTTGAAACAAAGCATGCAAATTTAGAACACAATTATCTTACAACGATTTACTATTCAGAAAAATCCGAAAGACGTAACGCTCATCACAACCTTATAAAGTTATAATTAAATATTTTCAGTGCGAAAGTATCTAATTATAAAGGAAACATTTATGCGATTTATTGAAATATACCATTCTGAAAACTGAAACTTTATAATTCGACAATTCAAAATAACAAACTCTACAATTACAAAGGATGCATTTACGCACTATTAATGCAAAACTTGACGAGATAAGTATAGCAAATTATTATTGCAAACACTTAATTACTCAGCAAGATTGAAATAAAAACGTACAATTATTACCTACATAAAACCATTCAGAAAATTAAAACTCGATTTTCAGCAACTGTAACATATGCAAAGTATAAAGATTTACTCAAGGCTACTGCAATTAACGAGACATTAACAAGCAGAATTTGCTTAAAGTAATTATATAACACCCTATAACTAAAGATAAAATATAAGTAAAGCGATTCTTTAAATAACTCAATACAAATCAAACCGAAAAGTAAATCTCAATTTATACAAAAACCTGATATAAATTAGAACTGAAAGCAACCATTAATTATTAGAACAACCATGAATTCAGACATGAAGATTTATCTTGAGAGTAATCCGCAATATAACGGAGATCAAGCACTGCTAGGCAACTTTATTACTGCGTGCGAAATATTTATAAAATCCTTTTATAAAGCAGGAGACAACGAACGCAATATTCTACTTTTACGCCTGATAATAGGTAAACTGACTGGGCACTAACGCTAATTGCCAGCCGAGATGATTTGACAGAATGGGACGACTTCAAACGCATCGTAATTGCATACTTCAGAGATCAAAGGAACATCAAATGTCTAATCCACGATTTAATAAACCTTAGAACGGAAAGTAACCAATTACCCTAGCAATTTGGAATGAAATGTCAAGACGTACGAAGTTTAATTTTGACAAAACTAAAAATTGAAGAACCCGACCAAAATATCCAATTATTGAAGACAAAAATGTACGACGAAATGGCACTGGACACCTACATAAACGCACTACCTGAACGGTTATCAGACAAAATAAGATTCCAACATCCCCAAAATTTAGAGGAGGCAATGAATATGATCATAGAAGAAGAAAACGTTATGTATTACCGAAATGGACTATATAACCCTAACGCAAATAAAAACTACTCACCGATAAAACCATACAAGCCGCGAGACAAATATCACACAACCAAAATTCACACCGTTTAACGCACAGATGAATCAACTGCCAATTAACAACCCACATTTTAATAACACAAATTTCAACAATCAATTTAGACAATTCTCGAGACCAACATTCAACTCAAATTGATTCATTATCAATAATGGCCGATCGACTACGATCCAATATGATCCCGTCGCATATATCATTCTTCCTACTTAAAAATTGCTTTGCCATTCCCAAACTGACATACATTCTAAGATGTAGTCCAACCTGGATATACCCGGACATATTAAGTTCCTTCGACAATTTACTACACAATACTCTAGAGGAAATCCTAAACATCAAACTTAATCCAACCGAATGGGCACAAGCTTCATTACCTATTAAAAGAGGTGGGCTAGGAATCCGAACGGCCCATTCACTTGCGTTACCAACATTTTTATCTTCAATTAATGCATCCTGGCTTCTAATTCAAAATATCTTTTTTAAATTTCGAAAATGTTCCGAACGAAACTCTACATTTAGAGACAGAAAATTTATGGAAATCTAAAACAAAAATAACTAATATAACACACAACAAATCTATCCAGAAAGAATGGGACATACCTTTATTAGATATTGCTTCAAAAAAATATGCTTGAATCTGCTTCAAATCATATACATAAGGCACGCATTCTTGCAGTTTCATCAAAATACTCAGGTATTTGGCTAGAAGCTCTACCGTCGGCTTCATTAGGGACTTTATTAGACAACAATTCTTTTAGAATTGCCGCAGGACTTAGATTAGGCGCGAAGTTATGCACACCACATACATGCATCTGCGGAACTGAAGTAAATGAATTAGCTATTCATGGACTTAGTTGTCGTCTTAGCGCAGGCCGTCACGTACGTCATAATATCATAAATGACCTAATTAAACGAGCGCTAGTTTCGGCTGACGTTCCTTCTATCCTTGAACCTTATTATTTATTCAGAGATGACGGCAAAAGGCCAGACGGAATTAGTTTAATACCATGGAAGTTAGGAAAGCAGCAATTTGGGATTTTACTTGTTGTGACACACTTGCTCCCTCACATGTAACTGCTTGTTCACATAAACCCGGTTCTGCAGCAATTACCGGAGAAAACATAAAATTAAAAAAATATTCTTCCTTATCAGATCTTTATCTATTTTATCCAGTTTCGATCGAAACTTTCGGAACCTTTGGAGAACTAGGATTAAATTTCTTAAAAGAAATAGGTAAAAGAATTACACACAATACATACGACAATAGAGCGACTAACTTCCTGTTACAGAGGATTGCTTTAGCAATTCAAAGAGGAAACGCTATTTCTGTTCTCGGAACAATCCCACCATCTAAAAATCTAAAAGAATTTTCTTTTTTACCCTCAAAATCTTTAGATAATAACACGTACACTAAAAACAATAATAAAACATATCCAATCGTTAAACATGTATCTGATTTATTTTACTCAGATTTAATTAGAAACCAGAAGAATGACCATAGATCTCTTAGTATAAACAACCTAAAGGAAAACGTTAATGTTTCAAAAACAAACAATACAATGAATAATGAATTCACATCCAAAAGAGAAAGTATTAAAGATAAAAAAATGGGAGAAACAAAAATACAAAAAGAACTTAATGTAAATTTTCCAAGAACACGTGGTTTAAAAAATTTAGGCAATACTTGCTTTTTCAATTCCGTTATACAATGTCTTGGACAAACACCATACTTATTACAATTACTTCTTGAAAATTCAAATTCAGAACAATATTTCCAATCACCTAATTCATTTGATGAAGGTTTTGAAAAAGGGCACCCTTTAAAACACATTTTAGCACAAACGCTAAAAGAATTACTAAATGGTAAACCAGAAATATATAACCCCAGTATACTGCTTTCAAGACTTAAGCAAACAATGCCACAGTTTGCTGAAACAAACAACACGACTCACATGAATTGCTACGACATCTGTTAGAAGCAATACGTGAAGATCATTTAAGAAATTATCAAGCAGTAATTTTACAAAAACGGAACTAAATATAAAATAAATCCATCATGTATTGAAAAATATAGAGAAGGTATACAAATTTATGAACAGCAGAACTTTGAGCTATTATTACCCACTGAACAGGTATTTCGAGGCACATTAATTAGTACAATTCAGTGCCAAGATTGCAACCACATTTCACATCGAGATGAACCCTTCCTTGATCTGAGCTTACCAATATCAGAAAAACAAATTTCTCCATTATTTCATCACAAAATAAAAGAATTTGACGAACATAAATCATCACAACACCAAATAAAGAAAGAAAAACTTATAATTAAAGAATCTCACAGAAAACAACAAAAGTACTCTAATCAAGTAGGATCTACTGGCAACCAAACTGTCACCAGCCGAATTGAAAAATATAAAGAAAGCAATCCAAAAGGCCAATCTTACATTAATAGAGAAGATACCATCGACAGAAATACATCCTTATTTAATGACAGCAAGCAAATACATAATGTCTATGAAGATTTTGATATATACAAAGATGAAAAAACAGATGAAGAACATTATATAAACGATACATATAGAAATACTACAGTTCCAAAATATCAATTTGAAAAAACTGATTACTCCGTACAATCTTGTTTAAACCAATTTACTGCATGTGAGTTACTTACCGGAAATAATAAAATAGTCTGTGATTGGTGCACAAAGAGACAAGTTGGACCTGATAAAAAAAATGTTTATACCAATGCCATTAAGCAAATTTTAATCAACATTCCACCTCCTGTATTGATTTTACATTTAAAAAGATTTCAAACACTAAGGTTTCGGTCAACAAAATTGAATGACCAAGTATCGTTCCCTATATTACTGGATTTAACACCATTTTGCTTAAAAGAATGTCAAAACCTTCAAGGGCTGAACTTTAATCAATCCAAAGTATTATACACATTATACGGAGTTATACAGCATAACGGTTCTATTCATCATGGACACTATGTCGCATATGTAAAAGTAAGAACGACGTTAGATAACGACAGTCACCGTTGGCAATTCCTACCTAAAAATAAAAAACATTTATTGTTTTCACAACTCAAAACCACAAAAAGTAACACTGACATTTCAATGGGAAAATGGTATTATATTAATGACTCAAATATTTCCGAAGTGCCTGAAAAAAAAGTCCTTGAGACACAGGCATATTTATTATTCTATGAACGAATATTGTAATGTTTTTACTTTAACTAATTGTATATGTATGTAATGTAGTTATTATTTAAAATAAAAAAATCCTAACCAATTAATTTTTTTCAAATTATTGATACTAGCTAGTAAGAAATTTTTATGTACAGATTTTTTTCTAATTATTATTATCGCAATTTAGTATTTATACCATTTATGAAAAGAATTTACTTATTTTTAACAAGAGAACTATAAAAACGCATTTATATGCACAAGTTATTACAAATTATCACAAACGAAACGATTTATTTATCAAACTCTGAAAGGTTAATGTATAAATAAAACCAAATTCTTATTATAGCAATTAATTACAGAAACGATTTATTCAAAACTTAACTTTTATCAAATTCTATAAATTAAATACTTCAGTGCAACAAGTGACGGAGGTGTATAATTGTAGAAGTGTCTTTGTAATTTATTATTGAAAAATTTACTCAGCACAAGTTTGAAACAAAGCATGCAAATTTAGAACACAATTATCTTACAACGATTTACTATTCAGAAAAATCCGAAAGACGTAACGCTCATCACAACCTTATAAAGTTATAATTAAATATTTTCAGTGCGAAAGTATCTAATTATAAAGGAAACATTTATGCGATTTATTGAAATATACCATTCTGAAAACTGAAACTTTATAATTCGACAATTCAAAATAACAAACTCTACAATTACAAAGGATGCATTTACGCACTATTAATGTAAAACTTGACGAGATAAGTATAGCAAATTATTATTGCAAACACTTAATTACTCAGCAAGATTGAAATAAAAACGTACAATTATTACCTACATAAAACCATTCAGAAAATTAAAACTCGATTTTCAGCAACTGTAACATCTGCAAAGTATAAAGATTTACTCAAGGCTACTGCAATTAACGAGACATTAACAAGCAGAATTTGCTTAAAGTAATTATATAACACCCTATAACTAAAGATAAAATATAAGTAAAGCGATTCTTTAAATAACTCAATACAAATCAAACCGAAAAGTAAATCTCAATTTATACAAAAACCTGATATAAATTAGAACTGAAAGCAACCATTAATTATTAGAACAACCATGAATTCAGACATGAAGATTTATCTTGAGAGTAATCCGCAATATAACGGAGATCAAGCACTGCTAGGCAACTTTATTACTGCGTGCGAAATATTTATAAAATCCTTTTATAAAGCAGGAGACAACGAACGCAATATTCTACTTTTACGCCTGATAATAGGTAAACTGACTGGGCACTAACGCTAATTGCCAGCCGAGATGATTTGACAGAATGGGACGACTTCAAACGCATCCTAATTGCATACTTCAGAGATCAAAGGAACATCAAATGTCTAATCCACGATTTAATAAACCTTAGAACGGAAAGTAACCAATTACCCTAGCAATTTGGAATGAAATGTCAAGACGTACGAAGTTTAATTTTGACAAAACTAAAAATTGAAGAACCCGACCAAAATATCCAATTATTGAAGACAAAAATGTACGACGAAATGGCACTGGACACCTACATAAACGCACTACCTGAACGGTTATCAAACAAAATAAGATTCCAACATCCCCAAAATTTAGAGGAGGCAATGAATATGATCATAGAAGAAGAAAACGTTATGTATTACCGAAATGGACTATATAACCCTAACGCAAATAAAAACTACTCACCGATAAAAACCATACAAGCCGCGAGACAAATATCACACAACCAAAATTGACACCGTTTAACGCACAGATGAATCAACTGCCAATTAACAACCCACATTTTAATAACACAAATTTCAACAATCAATTTAGACAATTCTCGAGACCAACATTCAACTCAAATTTTACAAAACCCACATTTTCATCAAGATTTAACCAACACGTAAACCAACCAAGGCCAGCATTCGGCGCAAACCCCAACAATTATTACACACCGACTCCTATGAACACTTCATCTGGTAACACCAGACAAAATACAAAAATATCACAAATCAAACCCAATTATAATCAAAAACGAAACTTTCCTTCCGAAGAATTATTCCACCAAGAAGTGGAAGAATTTAATAATAATCATGACAGAAATAATTGTACAAACTCCAGTAGAGACGATGAACCAAATCGCTTAGAAAACTACGAACGTGACGACCCATGTGAAAATTACGAAGAGGACGACGAGGAAAATGCGTGCTTAAATTTTCAGTTAGACCGATTCAAATACGACCAAACATAATTAATTTATATAATATCAATCAACAAATATTGCCATACATAGAAATACCTCACGCAGAACTTAAATTATTAATCGATACCGGATCTTCAAAAACACTAATTAGCCCCGAACCGTAAAAAAACAATAGTTAGATTTTGTAGAAAGAGAACCCTTTAAAATCAAAACAGCCTATAAAACGACATTACATCAATTCATAACGAAAATACCATTACCAAAAACCTTCAACGTAAGAACCAAACATCAATTTTGCATTTTTGAATTTAAGGACATATACAACGGACTAATAGACATGGATCTTCTAAGAAAATTAGGAACAAACATCAATATAAAACAACCGCTTATTAAGAGCAAAACACGAACAAATCCCCATTAAATTCCAAAACAATAAATATACAAACAGAGCAAAAATACACCATAGAACCCCAGACAGAGAAACAAATAAAAATTTTAGTAAATTCAAATAACGACGTAGGCATTATAAACCACATGTCATTCCAACCCGAAGTAGAAACACCCGCGGCATTAGTACAAATAAAGAACAATTACGCCACTACAACAATTTTAAACTCAAATGACTACCCCGTAGAACTATCTCTGACACGCCCAATTAAAGTAGAAGGAGTGTACATTAACGAAATGGAAATAGACGAAAACTTAGAAAACGACTACAACCCTATAGAAAACGACACGATGTTAAGAGAAAATTTAATTTACATTCGTTTCAATAACGACATTAATAACGAAGAGGAGCGAGCAATTAAAGACTTATGTTTTGAATAACGTGATATATTCCACTGCGAAGGAATACCTTGAACCTTTACTAACACAGTCAAACACAATTTAGAGTTAACGGATAACAAGCCAATTTTTACCTAAGCATACAGATTACCTATGGCAAGCCAAGAAGAAGCAGATAGACAGGTAGTAGATTTATTAGAGCAGGATATAATCCAACACTCAAACTCACCATGGAGCAGCCCTGTATTAATACCAAAGAAATTAGACGCCTCAGGCAAGCGAAAATTTCGAATGGTTATAGACTATAGAAAGCTAAACGAAAAAACGGTAGACGACAAATACCCATTACCCAATATCACCCAGATTTTAGGTAAATTAGGAAAGTGTCAATATTTTTCAACATTAGACCTCACTTCCGGATATCACCAAGTAGAGATGGATGAGGGCACAGCGAAAACCGCATTTAGCACACTTAGAGGGCACTACGAATACAAACGTATGCAATTTGGATTAAAGAACGCACCCGCCACTTTTCAACGAGTCATGGATAACATATTAAGAGGAATACACAACGAAAAAGTCTCGTGTACCTAGCCGAATATAAAGTATATTCAACATCACTGGTAGAAGACATTGAAAGATTAAGCGAAGTTTTCAAAAGATTAAGATAGGCTCATTTTAAGGTTCAATTCTAACAAAAGGAAGTATCATTTTTAGGACACATAATAACCCCACAAGGAGTTATGCCAAACCCAGACAAGACAAACGCAGTACTAAATTACCCCGTAACCCTCGCAATATACATTACAACAAAGAAGTATACCAACAGTATGCTAAAGTCCATAAAGAGAAACTAAAAATAACTTATGATAATGTCAAAGATAAATTAGACAATGACAAGGAATAATACCGACATAAATAAATTTTCAATACGATAAACAGTATATGAGCAGAACTTTCAAAGTAAAAGTCACAAAACGGCCCCTAGAAATTTAGGCACGTTCAAAATCAAAAAGATAGCCAAAAATATAGTCGTTGTTGACAACGGAAAAATAGTAAAATATATTCGTTTGAAAAACCTAGACACCACGTAATTTCAGATGGACAGCCATCACCCTTGCCGTCAACCTCCATCCAGGTAGAACGGACAACGACATATTAGTTGAAGACATTAAGAACAACCCCGGTATACTACCAGTATTTAATCTTTGTGAGTTTTGTCAATTCAGTTTTTCTTTAGGTATTACTTTGTAAACATTTACTTTTATTGCGTTTGGTATACATTGTAGCTATCTGAAATTATATTATGTAGGTATATTATTAAATGGAATATTTTCAATGTAAAAAAACTTTCTTAATATATTATGAGAAGTATATTGAAATTTGTTTTCGCTTTTAGTGGTTTTTAAAATAATGAATTGGAATTTTGCATCAAATGTATTGTATAGAAATAAAAGTTGTAGTTTTTAAATTCATGATTTTTTTTGTAAAACCCCTATTTATCGCATTAGTTTATTAAACACTATTACAAGAAATCAAACTTAGACAGGGTGTTTCAATAATAAGTTGTTTGTTATAAATTTCTTATTCCCTTTCTCATTTATTCTTATTTCTCACGTGCTACTACTAGCTTGTAACGTAGCGTTTTACAAGCTTGATACCTGTAAAGTAGAACAGTTTTTGTTTGTATCGAAACTCAAATCTAAAGATTACTCATGGGTAACGAATAAAAATTATTTGAAACGTCTATCTATTTGTGCGTTTGCAAACTTTAAACCCCAAACATTACTATAAAATTTTACAATTGACTTGTTATAAAGCATAATCATTAAACTGGAAGTCACCCACCAAGGAATTTCAATTAGAGTACGTGGTGAGTCGCCTCATTATTTTTATACGTACCTCAAAACATTTGGTACTATTTTGGCTTTTAAAGATAATTTTTTTGCTAATATATATATATATTGCTGCGGAACTTTCGGAAGTCGGGACAGTCTCTGGATTCTCTATTAAAATTCGTGCCCCACCTGGGCCAACAAAATATTTTCAAAAAAATAATAAAAAAAATTCTTTACCCTTTTATTGAGGCCGCCTTCGAATTTCTCCTGCTTCCCTGGCTAGCTCGGCAATCGGCCTCTTCTTGAATACCTAATTTTACATTCATACCTTTTTCCCACTCACACACCATTAAATAAAATCATCAAAATAATACGACAATCTGTTGGATAATAAAGCAATACTAATAATACAATCTTTTATTTACACCTATTAACAGATAAAATATATTTACACATGTTTCCAAACAGTTAGCTACAATAATTATCAGCGCAATTTTGTATGTTTCAAAGTCCTTGATTTTTATAATGATTTTCAACAAATTTGATTAAATATGAGTAGATGGGTCCCACATATTTCTTACCCCTTTTATTAAGACACCTTCAAATTCCTCTGCATCCCTGGCTAGCTCAGCAATCGGCCTCTTCTTGAAAACCTAATTTTACATTCATACCTCTCTCACACTCACATGCCATCAAATAAAATTACCAAAATAATACAACCATACAACCTTTTATTTACACCTATTAACAGATAAAATATATTTACACAAGTTTTCAAACAGTTTGATACAATAATTATCAGCTCAATATATTGTATGTTTTAAAGTCCTTGATTTTTAAAATGATTTTAAACAAATTCGATTAGATATGAGTAGATCGGCCCCACATGTAACCCTAAATTGACTTCACACTGGAGTATTGTGAGCTCATTATAACCCAGTTTTGTTTGTATATGCTTTTTTAAAACCTTGCATTAATTAAAATAAGTTTACAGACCCGTTTACCTTTTACAATTCAATTTATATCCTGAATAAAATTTTGATATGTTTTAAATACAGCCTTTTTCAATATTCAACATCAGTACATTGTCCAGTACATGTATCTTTTTAAAATTATTTTGTACAACCGTAACTATGCTACCAAAATTCACCCACACAACACAAAATTCCACAAATGTTTATAAAACAACAGAAATTTCAAGGTAATTACCTGGAGAATTTTTCAGTCTTCATTCCCGTCGGAGATGATTACCAGAAAACCCCTCGACGTTGTTTCCATTTACTGTGCTGCTCAGCGGATCCACAGGCCTCTACCATCTGATATCTCTGCAAGCTATGCGCCTCGTCTCACAGTACCATTCCATATATCATGCATACAACTTGATTATCAGTTCTGCTTACCCCCATATATCACGCATCTATTTAATAATTTTTGTTGTAGTAGCCGGATTTTTAATTTAATACGCACTACTCGTACTTCAGGTCAATAATTAGAGGTCCGCTACTACTGTTTTCTACTTTCAATTACTGTATTAACGGTAACATTACTATACACAAATACTCACAAAAAACTTTATTATTATCAGTATTCAGCACTTGATCGAAGCAAAAAAGAAGAAAGTCTTAATAACCTAGCTTGGGTATTTATATTATCTTGCAAACCCCCTACTGGACGCGTTTCCTTCGAAAAGCTTATTTTCGAAACGAATTCTAAAAATTTCGAACGTAACCGTCTCTAAATTCGTAAAATTTCTCCCGTCCTACTTGCAGTGTACCTCGAATTTGCTTTCAACTTTCGCGTGTGCGTTCGTTTCTAACACTGTTGACTTTCGACCAATCACAGAGTTTTCTGTTGTCACCAAACTCCTCCTAAGCGCTATGCATATCAGTTCTATGCATGTTTGTTGTCTTGTTTCAAACCCCACTTTAGTTACAGAAAATCGATATCGTTGACGTCTTACCTCAACTCCACGTGTATGTGTTACGTGACTTTCAATCCCAACGCTTTTATGTTTGTCTCTATCTGTTGTATTTTACCAATCGTTCATTTCACTCACTCTTCAAGATATTTGTTACCCTAGTTGTTTATACCAACTGACGGTTGAAAACAATTTCTATGAAATCTTATCTTAACGTACGTAAAAATTCTGTGAACGCAACCTTTAACAAGCAGGTGTTCCTGTTAATTATCGACCGTTTGAAAATAACAATTCCTCGATTCTCTGCTCCTACGTATCCGATAAAACTGACGTTGGCTTATGTTTTCTCGACAATTAAGGAAATGACAACTGCATTAAATGAAATGAACTATTATGGAATAAATTGATTTCTAATTTCTTTGTCTTTTACAAATGTGTAATAGGGCCCTTGCCAGTATCGGCAAAATTAATAAAACTATTCAAAGCAAAAGTGTTTCGCTTGATATAGCATTCAAAATGCTACAAGACCTCGCCGAAACAATACAGATAATGCCTGATGAAGGCTTATTTTAAGCACTTAATTATGGAAGCCAACAAAATTTTCCAGAAAAACGAAGAAAAAAGTAAATTTTGAGTTCCGAATTGGCAATAGGTTATGGCCATTTTTTTACCCCTGAGCAAGACTTCGAGCAGGAAGGTCGTGTAGAATCAACTGATGATAGAAATGAAGAAAATATGTGGAAACTATGGATGTATTTCATTCGATTTTAATTTATTATCGGGCAAATCTATAAAATATGAATGGGTCAGTTATCTTCAAAAATGTATTGCTGATTTTGAGCTTCAGTATTTGAACGATATAAATGTTAAAGAGTTAGTCAGTAAAGTTAAATGTTTCAAAACTCAAGCCGTGGAACTTATCGAGGATATAGAGTCTAATACCCAATTTGACTTATTACAGTGTATATGCAAAGATTCGTTTAAAGATGCTTGTTAAAATATTAAAATTTCTTTGAGATCTTTTTTTAAACTTTGTCTGCATTTGTGGCGTCATATAACGCAGTTTAAGTTAAAATTTATAAAAAATTACCTTTGGTCTAGGATGGGTAAGAAAGTTTGACAAACCTGCTATTCTATTCATTGAGCAGGAAGTGGCAGAAAATAAACATAATAGCAGAATTTGTCTTGTTAAAAGCTAGAAAGTTGCGTTGTAGATTTTAAATTTAAGAATTAGAATTGCATTTTCTTTTTATATTTTGAAAATGTCATAACTGTGTGAATGTTACGATTTTTATTTGATTTTATAAAAGTAATGGATGTATAAATATTACTCTTACTATTTTTAAGACCAGGTTACATTGCATGCGAACACAAATACCTAAGTATGAATTTTTGTTGGTTGGAATATAGACGATGCGCGATCACATAATGTGACTGATTAGTGCGTAGCCGCACACATCAATGTATTTGTTTCTGTACTTTGCACATTCAGACGAATAAAATCTGATTTGCATGCAATGAAATTCGGCCTTTAATCCTAGGGGCGCAAACTTTCGTCTTTGTCAAGGATGTTAGATCCCTTCATGCAGCATTGATGTCAATGCCATATTTTTCTTTTCCTGTTAAACCGTCCAAGTTTACATTCTTTTACGCTCCTCTGTTTATTTAAGGTTTATCCTTGTTTCTCACTCACATCATTGTGCATTTAAATGACACATATAGTGTTGACAATATCAAGCAAAAAAGTATGCTTTTTTTTCAATAATTTCAATAATTGTAATAATATTCCAGAAATTGTTTTAATTTCCCGGGATATTTACTTATCCACTTTTTACATGTCTTTTTTTTACCACTATCTATTTTCGATTTTAATCGTAGCTGATGAGAAAGGACAACCAATTGACTGAAATTTTCTGCCTTGGATTTTTCCCATCTTGTAGCAGTACGGCATACAAATGGGAGGTCTGAAATTTTGAAAGATTTTTGACTATTTCAACTATTAAACTGTAACATGAATTTGAGATATTACTAATAGTCGGCATCTAAGTGTGTAGTACTAATCCGGGCGGAATAAATGAATTCTCGCGTATTCAAATAGTTTCCTATTAGAGATATTAAGTCTTATGTACGATTATTAGCAACTATCGTACAATTTTTATGTTTCGTATGTTAGACACCTCTTTTCGGAAAAGCTGTTTCAAGTATTTTGTAGTATAAATATGTCAACTACAACTTTTCTAAAGATTATTATTTTGGCTAACTATTACACTAAAAATTACGTCTTTTATAAGCTGTTTACCATCCATACTAAAACAGTGTAACGCGTTTCCGTTTAGTGGGATATCCGAATTGAATAGACAGCTTCTTCCTAATTTTGCTTAAAATTTGTCAAAGTATCTAAAAAAACGTGTTTAACCTACGCGTGTGGTTGTAAGTCGATACAGTTGCTCTACTAAAATTAGGAAAATAGGGGTAGAATTTGTATACAAAAAAGTCATTTTGTGGTTCTGCAAGTGAAGTAGGGTTTCGTATACTTACTTTATAAAAAACATTTTAAATCTTCCCTAATGGGGTTTTTCTCCTTTTAGGGAAGTGGATATATATTATGCATATTTTGGTATTTAAATAGCGAGTTCTCGCACATGCTGAACAGACAAATTGAAGGAAATTTATTAATTTAGCTGCCGAGTATGAAACTTTTGTCGTATGAACTTAAACAAAAATGAATTCGGATAACTGTGTAATTACATTTTCTGTCTTAATTGTGAACGATGACTGCCTATGAATTGTTCTGTTTATAAAAAGATCGACGTCACTAGATTACGTAGTTTTGGGACTAATACAATAGAGCTCAGTTTTAGCTGGATATTTTTTATTGTTCTCGAATATTTATTTTCATTGGTAATTTAACGATAGCCGTGTTGACAAATTCACAAGAGCTTAACCCGAACGATTTTGTCAGCTACCTATATTTAAATATGAGAAAATATGCATAAAAATCAGTAGTTTAAAGTCTGAGCTCGAATGGTATTTGGTAATAAAATTTTCGAATAGAATCATGTTGAAATTAAATGCAATTATACTTTCTTTAACACGGGAACAGAAGAATAATAAAATTTAAAAAAGCTATTTAGAAATCACAATGTTAGAACATAATTATTGTACCTTTTTGCCCTTTTGACGTTAACTCTATTACGGATTCAGATTTTGTTGTCGATGTTCACATGGGTATTGTTAGTAGTATGACTTTTTTTTGCGATTTTTTTATAAGGTTAAATCGGGCATGTGTAAGGTTCAACCCTGGGCCTGATCTGGTCCTCTCTCCCTTCCCTCTCTCCTCTCACTCTTCTCTTTCTTTCTCCCCCTTTCACCTTTGCCTCTCGTCATATCCCCCTTCACCCCTCTCCCATTCATCTATTGGTTTGTTTTCCTTCCCTCCCTCCATCCACTCTTTCTCATCACTCCTCTTACCCCTTATTTCCTCTCTCATCCCAACCCCTCTATCCCAACCTTTCTCACACTTCTTGTCTATCGCTCTCCCTCTCTTTTTCTCTCTCTCTCTCCTCTCACTTTCTCTCTCTCCATCTTCCACTCTCCTCTCCATCTCTTCTCTCTTTCTCTGTCTCTTCTCTCCCTCTTCTCTCTACCTCACTCCTCTTTCTCTTTTGCTCTCTACCTCTCTCATATCTTCTTGTCTTTCTCCATCTCACCCTCTCTCCTTTCTCCCATTTCTCTCTCTCTTTCTCGCTCTCCTCTCTCCCTCTCTGTTCTGCTCATCTCTATTCTCTCTCTTTTGTTCCCATTTTTCTCTTTCCTTCCTTCCAAATCTCTACCCCATCTCCACTCTCCCCTTCCCCTCCCTTTCTGTCTTCCTCCACCATCCCTCTCTTCTCTCACCAATCTCTCCTTTCACCCCCATCTCCCATTTCACCCCTATTTTTTCTCTCCCTTCTCACTCCAACTCCTCTCTTCCCATTCCCTCTCTCGTTATCCTTTCTTTCTATCTAGATATTTGTGGATTTTTTCTAAAACAGAAAAGCATATGTGAGATTAACAGACAATACCGCATTACTTTTCCTATTTGAGCGCCTCTCTATCTCTAACAGTTTCCAAAATGCCCATACTAAAAATGAAAAAAAAAGACTCATCCTTTATATACAGGATGGGGCACTACATGCGAATTATTCAATATCTTCTAAACGGCTACATTTCTAAAATATTTTTAAACATACAGCGTGTCCCAAAAAAGTGTGTAATATCAAAGTATTTTTTAATGTAACACCCTGTATTTTTATACATATTTAAATTATAAACTAAAAAATAATGTATATTTCTTAAAATACCCCTATCCCTATCTTATATTGTTTTCGAGAAAAATCGATTTTAAGCAAATTTCGGAATGTACGAAAAAATAGAACAACGGCGAAATTAATGAGCATAAACAATTTTACTTTTTACCAACTTATTAAGAGCTTCTACTATACTTACTACAATGTTATACAGCGTGCTTGTAATCAAGCTGTACATTATTGACCAACTTAAGGTTACATAACTTGTTTAACTTAAATGGAACACCGGCTATTTTTTAGTCGGTTTGATTGCTCAGCTAAATACTTTTCAATCGGTTTTAGGGGTGCCCATACCTAACTCCAGTGAGAAAATTGGAAATTTCATAATTCCTCATTGTAAATTATACCAAAATTAGCAATTTATTGAAGTTTAAATTGACTTTGCTAATAATTGTCAAATTAATACTATTGTTTTTAACCTAAGAGTTATTATGATCTGATCTCATTTTTGTTATTTATTGATCAACTGGAACTGAAATAACTTAACTAATATAAATTACACATGTATTTTATCCTTTAAATCACCAAACATACAAAAGTACTAATACAAAATAACAGTTATTTGATTTAGAATGCACAAAAACACATTAAATTGCAATTGAAATGATTGTATCGAAAAGATGAAATATTATTTACAAACTATTACATAAAAAATTAAATCCGTTCAAATTGAAGTGCATCTTGTTCAATACAAGCCTGTACTCGTTTAAGAAATTACCCTTTACTTCCTGCAACATTTGCTGTGTTACTGATCGAAATGCTACGCTTATACTTTTTTTCATATCTTCCGGAGTAGTCGGCTTAGGATTGTCAACTATACTCTTAGTGCAACACCAAAGAAAAAGTGGAGCGGGTTCAAACAAGGACACCTTGGAAGCATTCATAAGCATTATCCTTTCCTATCCATTTATCTGGAGACAACGCCGCAGAATTACACTGTAATGACCAGCAGCGCCATCTAATTGCAACCACTTTTTACGTCTCGTAGATAGTGGGACATCTTCTAATAGTTCAGGCAACTTTTGACTAAAAAGTGACGAAATATTGTTGCATTTAATATGCCATCAAAAAATAAGGACTAAACCTGAATGCTACCACTTTTCCGCATACATTTAAAGACAACGATAGTGGTGATCGGCAGTTCGGAAGAAATGAGGATTCTCATCACTGTAATAGTGAAAATTATACCAAATTACGATTCCATTATTATGGAAAAGAACAAAATTAATAAACTTACAGAATAATTAATTAATTTTTCTTGAATGCTCCTCTTTATAATTACTTGGACTGACTTGTAGTTTAATTTGAAGTTTCCTCAGAACTTATTTGGAATTTAATTTTTCTTTAAAATTCATACGTCGTTGTTTAAAGGTTACTTAGGAATGATCCGTCGTTATTTGAAGCTTATTTAGAATTGATCCGTCGTTATTTGTAGCTTATTTGAAGGTTATTTAGAGCTCTAAATGCTTAAATATTAGAATTATACTTAATTAATAATTTACCTCACATTTTTTTGAAAGCAAACAGCCGCTTCGGTTGTATTAATTGGCACTTTACTTTGCACTTTTATTTCACTCAATTATTTATTTTTACTAAGTTCACTTTGCGTAGTAATTTATGTTTGACTGACGTGGTTCGTGCCTTGCTTACAGAGATACTGGCTGTCAAAAATCTCCCTTATTATTTATTATGAGAAGCCCTCTGAACGTTCATTAAACTTCATGTAATGTATACGTAATTTGTAACGTGTACCAAACGATTTTTGTTGACTCTCAAATCAAGTTTATGTAAGCAAATTTTTAAAATATTTAAATAAATAAAGATCCCCAAATAAATGTTCATAAATAATTTCACAACAAACATATACAGATTGCTAACCTGTTGTCTTCCGTTTGAACCAGCTCCTGCACCAACTGCTTTACCGACTTCCGCTTACTGATTTGGTATCGTCCCAACATTGAAACCAAATCTGCTTTCGATATAGTCTGCATTTGTAGCTTCCTCCAATTAATTACAGCATTTAATACTTGAGCTACATACTCTTAAAAACTTCCACATTGGATCTAGTAATTTAGCATCTCATCAAAGTTCTTATTATTATTTCTTCAGGTTTCTTCAGATTTCTTTTAGAGTTCTTTAGAGTCCTTTTGTTAATGTTGATATTAAAATTAAAATTAAACAACCTTTTAGTTACTTACGTTTTTCAGGATTAAACGACGAAACCAAAATTTAATTCTTCACTATCACCATCGTACAATTAATTATTTATAAAATCAATTCAAATACCTTTCACGTGAATATTTTCACTTAAGCGTCGTGGACTAAGCCTCTACTCATGATGAATTGATTTGTTTACTAATCGGGTTCTGTTCAGCGCGGGGGGTCTTATAACTTTGTACATCGACTTACCTCCGCGGGTTTTTGTTGTTCTAAGCTGCAATTCCTATTCCTTTCAACTAAGTGGACTGTATGCGAAATTTAGTCCGTGTTACGTTGCACTTGCACTGTGTTTTTTAGGGGTTTAACAAATAAAGTTTGCGGCACTATTGACAAACTCACTTTTACCGAACGAAAAACTGACTGTCTTGCTTCGATATCCATGAGAGAGTGTTTGTTCACTACTCTTAGTCCAACTTATTCACACATGCACAAGGAATTTTTATGGCATGATATAAGGGAACAAGGGATGACAGTTTTACTATTAGATTTACGACTACAAATTTAAATAACTTAAAATTAACCACGCGAACGTGCGACAAAGAGACCGAACATCCCATCCCGCCCACCAAAATAAGTATGAACTAACTTATTTTATATTTAAAACTAATTAGAGCTATTAACTAAGAAACCTAACCGACAAACTTATATAAGTGAATATATGTGAACATACCATTAAATATCAAGTAACTGGCAGTAAACATAGTTTTACTAGGGGGCGTTTAACTAACCCTTTGATGTCTTGACTGTAGCTACCCGAACAATACCGTCTACCAGGGTGAACATCTACGACTCTTCCTAAACGCCACTGTAGAGGGGGGTTATTTTCTTCCTTTAAGAGGACAAGCGAATCAATAGGTAGGGTAGCGGAATTCCTCAACCACTTACCTTTCTGCTGCAACGTGTGCAGGTATTCAGCACTCCATTTCTTCCAAAACCCTTGTTGCATTTGCTGCAACAGTTGCCAGCGATTTAAACGTGAGGGGTTTATGGACAACAAATCTGGATCTGGTAACACCCAGACTGGTTCGACATTAAGAAAATGACCCGGGGCCAAATACGAAAAATCATGCGGTTCGCAACTCAGTGCGCATAGTGGACGTGAGTTGAGAATCGCTTCGATTTGAATCAATACCGTCGAGAATTCTTCAAACGACAAAATTTGTTCGCCGATAATTCTCTTTAAATGGGATTTTACTGATTTAATGCCGGCCTCCCACAACCCACCAAAATGAGGAGCAGCAGGAGGATTAAACACAAATTCGATTCCCTCAACGCCTGCCGAATGGCGCATCAATTGAGAGATTTCACGAGAGGCTCCAACGAAATTAGTACCATTATCACAATGGATTTGAATACATTTGCCTCTTCGAGCAATAAATCGACGTAAAGCACCCAAGAAAGCGTCTGTCGACAAGTTAGACACTAGTTCCAAATGGATAGCCTTCGTGCTGAAACAAATGAATAGACAAATGTACGCTTTCAATGATTTTGCGTCACGACATCGATTCATCGTGACGGAGAAAGGTCCACCAAAGTTGACTCCCGTATGTAAAAACGCCTTACCTGGAGTTAACCTAGAATCTGGTAAATCCCCCATAGGGGGGCATAAAGCTACGGGGTTTACACGAAAACAACGAATGCAGGATTTCAAACATTGCCGAATAGCCCTCTTGGCGGACAAGATCCAATAATTTTGAGTTAGTAAAAATTGAGTTGTTCGATTTCCAGGATGTAAATGTCTTTCATGACAATCTAATATAATAAGTTCAGTCAACCGATGCGACCGAGGAAGCAAAATTGGAAATTTTGCATCATGCGACAACTCTGAGTTACGTAGGCGACCGCCCACCCTCAACAAATCACGACTATCTAGAAACGGACTAAGGCTACGAAGTTGTTTACTAACAAGTTTTCCAGTTTTAATATTTGCAATGTCTTGAGCAAAAACATTTGTTTGAACTCTTTTAATCAATAAATGTGTAGCCTCTAGCTGCTGAGCTAGAGACAAACCATCAGAATATTTTGAACGCAAATCTGCCGGACATTGAACATTACGAATGAAATGACGAATACATGTAATAATCTTACAAATTTTCTGCAGGTTTGAAAATTTATCCAACAACATATCTAAGAAATTGTCAGACATAACGACTGTTAACGACAGAGTGCGATATTCGATGTCCATCCGAGATGGGTCGATAAGTTTTGGCAGCGATGTTACTGGCTATTCTTCATTACGACGCACTAACCAGGAAGGTCCTGTCCACCATAATGGATGATGAACCAACTCTGAAGCCAAAAGTCCACGTGAGGCACAATCCGCATGGTTATCCTGGGACTTAACATGCAACCATGAAGGTGAAGGTGGTTGAATATGCGAAATACGATTGCTAACGAATGTCTTCCACTTATGCGAGGAAGACCGAATCCAAGACAGTTCAACAGTAGAATCTGACCACGCGAAAATATTACTAAAGGATAAAATATGTGTATAAGTATTTTTGACGAAATCTACTAAATGTGCCAAGAGTACGGCAGCACACAATTCGAGACGGGGCAATGAAACGCGATTAGTAGGAGCAACCTTCGATTTTGCGCATACTAAGGAAATGGTAATATTACCTTCTAGATCGAACGAACGAAAATAGATGACAGCTGCATACCCAGCTTCAGAAGCATCACATAACCCATGCAACTCCACCTTTTTAAAATTATGACATACAATGCGACGCGAAATCTCAATATTCGAAACCGCTGGCAATTCACCCAAAAAATGTTTCCATTTTTGTATGACTTCCAATGGAGGCTCTTGGTCCCACCCGAGACCTAAAAGCCAAAGATCTTGAACTAAACGTTTAGCGAACAGTACTACAGGTGCTATCAAACCGAGAGGATCAAAAATTTTCGCGATAGCCGACAAAATATTACGCTTAGTGCAAGTGCGCTCTTCAACGTCTAAGTTGTATAAAAATGCATCTGTAAGAGCACGCTACGAAAGGCCCAAAATTTTTATTGAACCACTCTCTTTATCTTGAAATGTAATTGCATCCGAACTGGACAGCGACTCCCTCAAGTTGGACATCACTTCCGAGCAATTACTACTCCATTTTCTTAACTGAAAACCAGCACTAGTGCAAATACTATTCAATTTACCAATTATTTGATTAGCAGCTTCAATCGAATTGCATCCAGTGACTAAGTCATCAACATAGGTATCGCTCTCCAATACCGATGACGCGAAAGGAAAATTAATCGACTCTAACCTTGCCAATTCTTGAACAGTACGCAAGGCCAAAAAAGGCGACGACGAAACTCCATAAGTCACAGTATTTAATTTAAAGTCCATAATAGGATCTGACGGAGAAAATCTCCAGACGATTCGTTGATAATCACGATGAGTATCTTTAACCAAAATCTGCGGATACATTTGTTTGATGTCAGCTGTAATTACGATAGGATGTACACGAAAGTGCAATAACAAAACTGCAATGTTCTTTTGCAAAGCAGGACCAATAACCAAGCTATCATTTAACGAGTTTCCAGATTGATCCTGACACGAAGCATCGAAAACCACACGCAATTTGGTGGTAGTGCTATCACGCTTATGTACAGCATGATGGGGAATGTAATACATTTTCTCATGACCCGAAGAATTTTCAGGCGATTTCACTTCAACCATGTGACCGCTTGTCAAATAATCCTCCATAAATTTTTTATAATCTGAATACAATTCAGGATTTTTTAACAAACGACGTTCTAACGACAAAAATCTTTTAATACAAATTGATCTCATACCCACGAATGAGGGTTCCGAAATTTTAAAGGGCAAGGACACTACAAAACGACCGTCCTTGTTACGTCTATAATTTTTCACAAATTGATTTTCACACCTTTCTTCTTCAGGAGAAATGTGTTTTTTGAAGGGAATATTTTCTAATTCCCAAAATCGACGAATGTCACTGTCTAAGGGCTCAACGAAAGCATACAACGACGTAATAGAATTATTCGGGGAAACGACCTTTCCCGTTAAAACCCAACCAAAGGTTGTTTTAATAGCAACTGGCTCGTTAGCGACACCCCAACGAGACTCGTTCAACAAAACCTGAGCGAAGATTTCCGCTCCGAGTAACATGTCAATTTTACCAGGAATATTAAAATTAGGTTCAGCTAAGGCCAAACCTCGAGTATGCGACCATTCCTTGACCCCTATCGACGACGAAGGTAATTGATTACAAATGTTAGGTAAAATATAACATTCAATTCCATATGCTGGAGACCGTGCTCCCGAGGAGCTGACTACACACGATAGTGCACCAGACACCAACGACGAATTCAAGCCAAGTCCTTGAACAGTGACATTGGCTCTACGTTTCCTTAAACCTAATTTCTGACGGCACCTTTCAGTCATAAAACTTTAAATGGATCCATTGTCTAATATTACACGAACAGGTTGCAATTTTCCTGTATAATCAAGCACCGACACCATTGCCGTAGCTAACAGCGTCGTTGTATGTTCTAATGACGTCGAAATTAACGAACTAGTGGCAGATTGTTCATGCGCAACCGCCGACGACAGATTGTCTTCACTAGGTCTACTAGTAGAAGTAAGTCTTGGCGCCGCTCTCTGAGGAGACGCTGACCTTTGACGATGAGTTTGTCTGCGTGGAGACGCCGATTTTTCTCGTTTATCGAAGTGGAGTAACGAATTGTGCGACTGATGACATGTTCTACACGACCAATCTAACTTACAATTTTTCATCGAATGTGAAGTATTTAAGCATTTGATACAAAGATTTTTAAGCTTTACCACCCCAAATCTTTCTTGAGGGGTTTTATCGAGTAACTGCTTACATCTATAAATAGGATGCACAGCTTGACATAAACTACAATTTTTACAATCATTGGTGGTATTAACTAAAGAAGTTTTATCTGAAGTGCTGACGAGCCTTTCCCTTTGTTTCACGGAATCTCAAGATTTCAAGCATGTTCCTGAAGCAATGTCATTTATTTCCAACACTTTACATTGTTTTTCAATGTACGACCTTAAATCTTTAAACGAAGGAATCTCGTCACTATTTCCTAATTCAAAACGCTTTAAAATGTTTGTATCTAATCTGCTTTAACGCGAATATATTTTCAACAAAACAACTAATTAATTGCCTGAGTTCCGCATGCAAGTCTGAGGAACTGACCTTAGGGCATTTTTCGAGAGCATTAAAATATGTTGAAAGTAATAACCTCTTGGACTGAAAACGATTAGTAATGATTTTATATGCTTCCTCGTATGCATAATCATTTAATGGCAAGTGTTTTATTAAGCCACGCGACGACTCATCTAATGTATCAACGAGATGGCAAAATTTTTCCGCAGGGAACAAACCGACATTATCGTGAATCAACCGCTTATAAATTGCATTATAACTCTCAAAATCTGAAATGCACCCGGAGAAGCGTGGGACTGAAAGATGTTTCAAGCTAAGTCCACAATTTGGCGAAAAAGAATTATTCATATTTTCCACCTTTGGCTTATTTTCTACCTGATCTAATTCGCATTGTTTAGCGATAATATGAATATCTAATAGATAATCATCGATTTTCACCCTAAGAGCCGAAAATTCATCCAATTGTTCACTTTCTTCATCAAAGAAAATATCCTTGCAAAAGGATTTGAAATGGGTTTCAATCTGCTCGACACTTTTAATCGATGCTCTAATTAAAGCAATCGATACGTTTTCCGGTTGGTTGATTTTATTGTGTATATGATCCAACCTTTTAACTACAAATTTAGCTTCAAGAATAGCTTTATCAATTGATATAACCGTATTTGATTAATGATTAATGAACGACAATAAAAATTAATATAAAAACAATGCGTAACTCGAATACGCTACAAATAATTATTCTACGAAATTAAATTATTAATCGACAAATGCAACTAATTACAGTGCTCGCCCGACAAAACCGTTTAACATTTCAAATAGATACCAATAACCCCTTTGTTATACAAGTTGCATGAACCCGAATGGTTGCTCCAACTTGAAATGACAAATAAGGTAAAGATTTAGGATACAATAACCCTCATAAATAGTTTACATAAAAAGACACCGACGACGACCCTAATCTTTGCCACAAAGGATAAGGAATGTATTGTAAAATCTACCGTTGTGACCAAATGTTACTAGCATTAAATGTGCAAGCAACATGTTCTTCTCTGTGTAACACGTTTAACCATAATAAAAACTACGACAATTTTATAAATTTAAGTATAAGGAGTTTAAAGGATAGGAACTAATTAATTAATTAATAATCCGGCTCGAAGGACCATTTGTTCAGCGCGGGGGTCTTATAACTTTGTACATCGACATACCTTCGCGGGTTTTTGTTGTTCTAAGCTGCAGTTCCTATTCCTTTCAACTAAGTGGACTGTATGCGAAATTTAGTCCGTGTTACGTTGCACTTGCACTGTGTTTTTTAAGGGTTTAACAAATAAAGTTTGCGACACTATTGACAAACTCACTTTTACCGAACGAAAAACCGACTGCCTTGCTTCGATATCCATGAGAGAGTGTTTGTTCACTACTCTTAGTCCAACTTATTCACACATGCACAAGGAATTTTTATGGCAGGATATAAGGGAACAAGGGATGACAGTTTTACTATTAGATTTACGACTACAAATTTAAATAACTTAAAATTAACCACGCGAACGTGCGACAAAGAGACCGAACAGGTTCTATTTAAATGAATTGTTTATCTCTTGACAAGCGCATAGTTCATTTATTTCGCTGTCTACGTGATCCTTTAATACCATATATTGGGTATTTCTGTGGCTTTTCCTATTCTACACAGTTTTTCCCTCACTCCGGACTACTGACTACATTGGCTGGTTGAGTAGTGCTTTTCTATCAACCTTTTTCTATCGCTATTACTCAATGCGAGCCCCTCTCATTCTCTTCTACCTGGAAGTCACTAGCACATTCCAAAAATGCCTACCTCTTTTTCACCTTTCCTATATGTCTATTGCCTTTTCATTTCCGTTAGCCACGGGAGGTTTTTATAGACACCTGGACCACATGTCTGGGAATCTTTCGTGAGGTCATGCGGTGCTGCTGTCAGCCGCACTTGGCCGCTAACAGTGCAAGTATGCATGTAGGTATGAGTATGTCTTATCGAACTCGTTCAACGCCGGGTGCAGGGATGCACCCGCATGCCTTTCCGGTCTCTCGTATCGTTTTAACCAACGGGTCTGCTTCACACGTCTCTTTTTTAGGGGGTATGAGTATTTTCCTGCTTAACGGCTTTGAGGAGCCACTCTCTTTTGTATCTTTACCATGGAGGACGAAACGGCTTGGTAAGCTGGGGAATTTTGGCGTTCAGAAACCATTTTATTATAAGTTGACTACTTGGTAACCTGTCACAACATTATAAACATAATCTAAGGTTATGTATAATACAAGCTCTAGAAGCTAAATTAAATAAACCGTTTTCTTATTGTATGCAACTCATAACTTAAAGTGCTGTTAGGAGGGGTGTTCGATATGTATCGGGAATAAATAACAAAAACAAAATTTAAGGTGTGAAAACTTTTTTAATGTTTTTCAAAATATTCTCCACGGTAATTGATCCACTTTTGCACCAATTTTCATAGCATTTTTCCATTCCGATTGAAATATCTTCAAAACATGGATTTTAAACGCGTCTCTTCTGGTGGTGAAAATCATTGTCCACGCAGTTTGTTCTTCTCGTGTAGGAACAAAAAGAAATCATTAGGTGCCAAAGCAGAACTATACGGCGAATGACTCATCAATTCGATGTTGTGATTGTTCAAATAGTCACTAGTTTGAGCCATTGTGTGAAAGTTCGCATTGTTTTGATGGAGAAGGATTCGGCGTCTGTTTATTTTTCTTATTTCTTCGAAAACTTGTGGCAAACAAATGGTTGTATACCAAGCAGAATTAACTGTTCTGCGATCCTCTAAAGCAACGGTGGAGACATGTCCATTTATTCCGAAAAAAACACGCAACCATTTTCTTCGAAGTGCTTCGACAACTTTTGTTGGATTTTGTTCATCTTGGAAGACCCATACAGTCGACTGCAGTTTACTTTAGAGTTCATACGAATAAATCCAAGGTTCGTCAACTGTGTAGATGTTATACACAGCGCTTAATGCACCGCAATCGTATTTTTTGAGCATTTCTTGCACCAATCGACACGAGTCTTTTTTTGAGCAATTGTCAAATTATGTGGGGTCCAACGGGCACGTAGCTTTTTCACAGCTAAATGTTCATGTAAGGTCGAAGATATATTTGTCATACTAATGCCTAGGAAGGCCTGAATCGTACGATGTCACATGACGATCTTGCATTATCAATTCGCGCACAGCATCGATGTTTTTGGCATAACAGCCGATTTTGAACGACCTTCTTTAAATTCATTCGCTAGCGAACTACGACCACGATTGAATTCACTATAACAACGATATACAGTGATTTTAGTTGGAGCTGCTTCCCCAAAAGTCGAAATAAGTTGATTCAGGCACTGTTGTGGAGATAATCCACGTCGGAAATCGCAAAAAATCACCGCACGAAAATGTTCACGAGTTTATTCCATTTTTTGGCCAAGACGAAATTTTTAACTCAATCATACAAAACAAATAGTGTTCACATAGCAAAATGTTATAAGTATGTATATTGTCAAAAATGTCAAACCTTAGGTTAAGAACGTTAGATCGCACCTAGCAACACTAGTGTTGTCAGTTTCCGATACATATCAAGCACCGCCCGTACATACCACACCTTCCATGTTTAACCTTGTCAGGTCCTCTGTAATAACTAATTATTAAAACATATCAATAACTAACAGTCAATCAGTCTTTCTACTAAAGGCAGATCAAACACTAACCTAAAAAGCATGTGTGCATCTGAATGCGAATTTATATTGACCTAATATGCGGTGTCACATATTAGAATCACTTGATACATTATAAAAGGGCAGTATCGTACTAGCATCATCAAGCTACTGTTTTCATGGTTTGTATAATTCACTTACTGCTTTTTAGGTTGGTAAACACTGCGTATTTATAAAAAGCATTAAGTATTTTACTGATTTCTATAATGTACGGGATGTTTTACTGCCTTTATGCGTTGAACTAAGATAAAATATGACCACAGCAATGGAATAGCACAAAAAAAGCATTTCACATTTTTTGCTGTTACTGCCTTTGTCCACAGTTGGGGTATAGCACCGTTCATAATTGTTACATATTTTCAGCTCAATTGCGAATGACCGAATTAAACTGTCAGTTTTGTCAATAGGCAACCATTACATAAATTATTTACAACATGCCTGAGATTGACAAAAATGCCAAACGTAATTGAAAGTTAGGTTTATATATAGTTGTGTACACGATTTAAATTTGTAAATTTCCCAATTGTCGTCATCGGTCTCGGTGGCGTAATTGGTAAACGCATGGTTCCGGCAAAACCAGGATACAGGTTCAAGTCCTGTCCTTGGACAGGACTTGACCGAGGTAGTAATCGAAAGATGGAAAATATAAGGTCTTGACCTTATATTTTCCATCTTTCAATTACTACCTCGATTTGAAATGATCATTTGGGCTTTGCATAAAAGTCTAAGTTATGATTCCATCTTATTCACTATATATATATATATATATATATATATATATATATATATATATATATATAGATATAAATTTTGGAAAACGTAGTATGTTCAGTGTTGTTTTTAGAACGTGGACACACTTGGGTCGAACCAATATTTTTAAAAAGTATGTGTAGGTTTTATGACTTTTTGTCATTTTACAATCAGAGTTTAGGTAACTGTATTTATTTAGTGTAGGTGAACAAAATCGAAAATTTGTTCATTTGTCCAAATACGTATTGAAAAGTGAAGAAATCATTAGTTTTCGATTGAAATATTACTGTAAGTTACAGATATAACATTTCCAAAATAGTAAAAACGTCATTATACGAGCTAGTATAAAACAAAAGCAAACAATGTATTTAACACATAAAATGTGGTGTCGTAAACTTTAAACTCTAAACGCCGTTAAAGATTTACGATCGCCACATAAATCTATTCTAAAAATCGCACTTTTGTTATAATGTTTTAACATCATTTCTAAATAATGCAGCATTTCAGAGTTTTACTTATATGCCGTCGATGTAGTATTAGTGTGTCCTGAGTTAGGATTCAACACATTTAGAAATGGGCGAACACTACTAAATGTAATGCGGTTTTAGGGATTTCGAAAGGAAAGTTAGTAAAGGAACGGACTATTAATTTTTAACCTAGTATGATCTTCTAGGTAAAATTTTCAGAAGTCCTACCGATCAATATCTGTCAAACAGAACAACCTTGTTAACAAATTTTTACATGTATTAATAAAAATATAATTAGAGATGCACTGCTAGTTATCTTTCAAAGTAGTCTATAGGGAATTAATATCTCTCCATATGCCTACAATATGTAAGATGGCAGTAAAAATTATTATTTTCTAATTTTCATACATAAAATATACGGGCGGTTTTCCTTTAGGATCGTTTTGGTCAGTGACCCTCGTGCTTAAAATTGTATTATGCTAATTAGCATGTATAAATGGCATGCGGTATTTTAGCAGATAATCCTTTGACATTCAAATACATATTGCATTATACAGAAAACGCAAAACGCAAATATGAGTATTTTGTCATTTTACCACTGTGCGTCCGTATTGTAAATGGGCTATTCGTTATTCTTGCTGGCATTCCAGTAATAACGAACGAAGTGAAAATATTGTAACAAATTCTCTAATTGTCCTTTGGCCTGTATTTCTAATAAATACAAGTCTAGTACAGAGTCTTGTTTACATTAGCACTAGCTTAATCAAAAGAGATAACATTGTAACGCAAATAGGTCAGTTAACCTTTGAATCATAAAAGGTATGGAACTGATTAATGTGATTAGTCAATGAAATTCGGATAATACCCTACCAGGTTGGTTAGTTTTAATTTTATAAACACCTTGATTCCATTAAATCGACAACTTAATCTTGAATAAAAGCATGTTAATTACAAACATCTAGTTCTATTTTTGAAATCCCAGTAGGATCTGGTTAAAAAGGAATTGAGTCCAGAAGATAATGGCTTGTAGTTATTTCCCAGGTACCTACATTTAAATATCACTCCAGGTATTTATGATCAAATTTATGAAACTATGACCAACGGTAACTGTAAATGAATGAACTTTTTTTTCTCTTTGACTGTATAAATTTATATAAACGTACCCAAAGAATTTGCGCCGTAAACGTTTTCCATTATGCTAAGTGAATTTTGATATATTTGGTTTTTTTTGTGTTTAATAATGTTTATATATACGTGTAATTAAAACATAATTGTGTAATTGTACGAGGCTTGTTCAATCGAAACCCATCTTTGGTTTAGTAAAAATTTATTGACTAAATCTACAAATAATTGCTGCTACGATTAAGGCACATATCCCATTGTTTCGTCAACCTATGTATACCCTGCCTAAAGAAATCTTGTGGCTGCTGCTCGAAGATTTTTTCACGGCGTTTTGTACTTTGTCCGACTGAAAACGGTTACTTTTTAACGCTTTTCTCAGTGGCCCAAAGATGTGAAAATCGCAAGGCGATAAATCGGGACTATAGGGTGGATGCTCTAATATCCTCCATTTCTTTCGCTGTAGATTTTCTTTCACTGCGTTAGCAACATGAGCTCGAGCATTGTCGTGAAGCAGATTGACACCGTGTGAAAGCTTCCCTGGACGTTTTCGTCTTATTGCTTGATGGAACTTGTTCAAAGTTTCTTTATACAGGTTTGCGTTGATATGCACCCGAGGTTCTGTAAATTCTATCAACAAGGGTCCTTGATGGTCGAAAAAAAAATGTCAACATGACCTTACCGGCAGAATGTTGAACTTTAAACTTCTTTGGTGATGGAGAATTTGCGTGTTTCTTGTCAAATATATACGAGAGAAACTGACCAGTGGGAAGTTTACAAACACCACTAACGTTGCGAAACGTCAGTTGAGTGATTACAATTGTTTCCAAGGCTAACCTGACCAAAGATGTGTTTTAATTGAACAAGTCTCGTAACAGCCCTATATTGCAATTGCCTAGAAACGTGATTAATGTTATGATAATTTAACATTTAATTTTGGAAACCTTTTCAGCTAGCAATTGTTAAATAGGTATATTAGTGTCCTTATTGTAAGGTTTAGTTTAGATTGGTTTTTGCATTAGTGTACACCTGTAAATTTTATACCATAATCACTTTCCTATTCCTCATTCCTCTGGAACTTTATTCTAGATATCCCCGTATTTCGAGATTAGATAATTCCCAATTAAGATGTATTTCACGCACGACAGCATTCTGTGACCCTTTTCAAGCACTTACACGATCTTTCCCACTGAATTAAACGGCAACGAGTCTTGTTAGTACTGTCGAGGTTTTTAGTACTTTATCAAAACTTAATTTTTCGTGGGGTTCTTCTTCGTTTTTCTTTTATTACCGGTTAGATTTTATGGGGCCAAAACTACGTAATAGTATCTCAATGAAGATTTGTCATATTATTCCTTTCAAAATCAAGTATCGATTTAACTTTAATGATTATCTGATTATCTGCCAGTTATATCAACTAGGAAATATTTCAAATTATGATAAACATTTTCCCCATGAAACAGTCTAGTTTGTGAAATTACTTTATCCCGATTGACACTATAAAACTAAAATTATAATTAAAATTTGCTTATATTCATTAGAATTTTTATAATAGTGCTGAAGCTGTTGCTCTTCTACAGTTATTTGTAAATATGAACCTGTGTGAAACCCTTTCAGAAAGTGTTTATATTGTAATGAAAACTATTTGCAATAACAACAGTTTTTATTTTCAAACTGAGTATGCAAGCCTTTTCAACAAATTGTAGTTACAATGGAATTCTAAAAGCTTTCACAATAATTTCTTTTCAGCTAATTTTCTAACAGTACAAATGTTAGCTCTAAAACTATAATGCTATCTTCTTATTTACTTATTATCAAAACACTATAATTAACTATCCAAGCACTAGTTATTAATTTATATACGAAGCACTAAAATTAATATATATTGAATATGGAGCTTTATATTCACAGTAATTTATATCACATCTTTCAAAGCTTTAAACTAGAACATATTGTAATTAAAGCTTTAATCAGAATCGACTTGTATAATGCTCATCACGGCAATATATGTTTTATCCAATCGTTTGAGAACATACCACAAATTATGCAAATAACATGTATCTATTGTAACATAAATAACTCTTAAATACAAAACTCTTGTACTTGTCAATCAAAACCATCTGAAAGATGAGGTACCGCCAATACCTATCAATCGTCTTTTGTGTATAAACACCTCACTTACATTCCAATGTAGTTATTCTGGTCAGCGATCTACTATACGGCGCTACAATATACAACTTTAATGACCGTATAGATGAACGACGATTTCAACTAAAACGTATAAAAGCATTTTTTACAAACACCATGAAACAATCACGTCCGAGTGTGTTAGCCATAAGTTATAGACAATCTTGTTAACCAAAAATTTAGAAGAATATACCTCAAATATAAAGTAATTTAAATAGTGGATTTTAGGGTTTTACATTTTCGATAATTTAATATTATATACTAGATATTACTTTAAACTTGAAACATTTGAATTATCAAATTTTAAGGTACGAGCATCCACTGTTAAAGTATCGCTTTTGGTAACATTCAAGTTATATAAATCTTATTTAACATATTTGGTTTTATATAACGTAACATTTTACGGAGTCATTGAAATAATACTATTACATCCCTATTTTTGCACTTATTTTATTTACAGTTCAATTAATTTATAAAATCTATTTTTGCTTCACCTGTAAAAATTAGTTGTATTTATTTTACTAAAATTAGGAATAGTTTTATATATTACACATTAGTGAACACCATTTATACCTCACAAGCAAAGCGGCGCATGAACAGAGTTTAACATGTTTAGAAAACGCAAATTAATAGCATAACTTTGTATTTCCATTAATATGAATATTGTAAATACATACAACAAGCCTTCTAGCTCCATTACTTGCACTTTAAAGGTAAGATCGTTTGTGTTGTTTATTTTTTAATCTAAGTTCGATATTCTTATTGTTTGAAACCACATGAAAAACTGAAACTATGCAACAGGAACAGACGACAAAGGGGCATCCTCACGTCATCGCCGCACCCACTCATACTCTTCTATTACTTGTTATATTCGATTCTAGACTCTGTACAGGTCAAATAAGTTTTTATTTTTTGAGATTTTTTTGGTGTCTTAAAGGCATATTCGAGGTAATATTGCTTATGATCCAATGCTTATATATCTTTTCTGGTTAAAATTTTAACCTGGGTTTAATTCTTTAACCTTTCAACAGAAATCCCTTTTTGTAGATTTTCCGAGCATGTAACTTGTCATTTTCCAAAAGACAAAGGTTTAAATTTATTGTTTGGTGGTACTTTTTAACAAGGCGGCTCCGTGGCGTAGTTGGTATGCGTGTGACTACTATGACCAAGGTCCTGAGTTCACATCCCGACACGGTCCGCTTGAAAAATGTTAAGCGAGCATTTTTCATAAAATACGACCTGGTTCGGATGAGAGGTAAAATGGAGGTCCCGTGTGTGAGTGTTGTCACGCACGTTAAAGATCCCTACTTTGCCTGTAACAGCAAGAGTTCGGCAAAATTCAAAATTCCCAGGTAAAAAAACTCGCTTTCTGGCCAATGTAGTACCTTCGGGTGAAGCATTGGAGAAATCAAATGTAGGGTACTTTTTAACCTGAGATTAACCATTCTCTAGACGCTGATGGCGTGATAGAACCCAGTGTGCTGCTGGTAGCACAGCAACGCAATCCATACGAAAAATTAGGTACTAGAGGATTTGAATCAACAGCCACTTTGAGTTGAAACTGAATACCAAATACAAATCAAATTATCAAAACAGTTGTTCCACTCAATTGTTAAAGTGTTATGCTAGATTATTATTAATAAGCGACTATATGGAATTTTTAATTTAATTTATTCCTCCGTTTATTATTCTTGCTTTACTAATATCTATCCTTATACTTTGGATGAGAACATAATTCGTGGGTGTAGTTAGATGATGCATTTAATGGTGGTATTTTAAAATGTTTTTGCAGAAGATTAAGAAATCAAATGGACAGGCAAATCTAAGGACAAAGAGGCTTTAGAAATGATAGAGGAAGAAAGAAGTATGTGGAAAACGGTAAGAAATAGGCGAGATTGGGTGATAGGATATCTACTAAGGCATGAGGGAATAGTGCGAAATATGTTAGATGCATAAAAAGGTAAAAAGACAGGTAGATGTATACGGATAGTGAAAGATGTATGCTATGGAAATTTTAAGGAAATGTGCAGCTTAACTTAGAATAGAAGTTAATGAAAGCACGCGTCCAACCAGTTCTAGTACGGAAAATCTAATGAAGAAAACGTAATTGTATTTAAATCTGATGATTACTGTAAACCACTACAGATGTTGGTTTTGCAATATTCGCAACAAATGTTGATTGTGCGAAACGAGTAATTGAAAACTATTGATTTCGGCAAGTGTATAGAAAGGGGAGCCGTCAAGTTGTTTAATATGGTATATTTTTTAGAGAATAATAGAAGGAGAAAAGTGCAAAGGATATATAAAATAAAAATAAAAGAAAAATATTAGCACAAGTCGTGCTATATTTAACAAGAAATAGCAGCTGGTTCTTCCAAGATAATAAGCATAGAAACACGGAAAAATTGCCGAAAGCGTATGAAAGCATATGACTGTGAAACGTGGACAGTAGGATAGGCGGCTCCGTGCCGTAGTTGGTATGCGTGTGGCTGCTACCCCCAAAGTCCCTGGTTCGATTCCCGACACGGTCCGCTTGAAAAATGTCAGGTGAGCATTTTTCACAAAAATACGCCCTGATTCAAATGAGAGGTAAAATAGAGGTCCCGTGTGTGAGTGTCGTCACGCACGTTAAAGATCCCTACCTTGCTTGGAACAGCAGGGGTTCGGCAAAATTCAAGATTTTTCAGATAAAAAAAACTCGCTTCCTGGCCAATGTAGTACCTTCGGGTGGAGCATTGGTAAATCACATGTAGTGGCAGTAGGAGAAGTGGACAGGAAATGTGGTGCTAGATATGGTAAATAGACAAAGTTTAGAACAGAGGTACTAAAAATGGTAGAGGAAGAAAGAAATAGGTGGAAAACAGTAGAAAAATAGGAGAGATAGGATGATAGGACACATACTAAGGCATGAGGAAATTGCGTGGCATATGGTAGAAGCAGAGAAGAGAAAAAGAGAGGTAAGGGTAAGACCTAAATTAAACTATTGCACACAAATAGTGAAAGGTGTAGGCTATAGCAATTGCAGAGAAATGTTTAGGTTAGCTTAGGATAGAAATCAATAGAGATAAGAGTCCAACCATTTGTAGGACTGAAGACCTAACGATGATGATTAAGAAATGGAATTATCTAATATTAGATATATGCACTGACCTTTTCGCAATAATATACTCTACTTATTTTAAATATCTATAACTACACAATTTCTTGACTTTTGTTATAATAATATAAAAAATAATAGGAAACTATACGCACTTTGTGAATACGGGTTAAGTTATTGTGTTTCTAATAGGAAGATATATTTTTTTGCGGAGAGTGAATCATCTTTAAAAGAAATACAATAGGTTGAAAAATCTAATATAATTTTATAAGTATTGTGTTTTACGTCTAGTTATTAATAAAATTTGGATAGTATTATGATTAGTACCTTGCACCACCCTACGTATAGTCTTAATCCTATAAGCATTACCGAAACACTATTAGTTTAACGGCTATCTCTTAGACACTAAAAAAAAATATGACGAATTCAGATTGTTCAAACAGTGGGAAGAATAACGTGTCTTGTTTACAGTAGTTATAAAATAACAAGATTCTTAATGTATTTAATTATATACCGTAATAGATTTGGCAAGAATTAATGTTTTAGAAGAACTTGGAAATTATATACATTTTACTGTTGTACAAATTTTAGCAAATATTAAAAAATATTATCCAACTTAAAAATCTATAAGAGCAGAATAATTATTAATATATTTTTATACTTGCTAATAAGATATTTGGATCGACCAATTTAAATTCTTTGCGTCGTGCGAAATCTTGAACACCTCCCATTGTTTATGTTGAAGTTCAAAAAACTTTTTTTCAATGCTATTGATATCCATGCTTTTGGTAGTAATAGAAATTGGATATGCACTTTGAACCCTGAGCAGTAAATAAACTGCATTTAGAGTACAAATTGAAGTACCTATAAATCAGAGACTAGACCTTGAATGATAGCTAGCAGCCAAAATAATATCTAGCAATTAAATTAATATATATCATCCAGAAAAATATCTAACAACCAGGATAATTTTTAGCAATCAGAAGAATATCTAGCAACCAAAGTTCTTATTAAACACTTTGTTAGATTTCTTAAATATTACGTCTACAGTTGGCTAACAGTTTTTAACTTTATTAGCTACGTCAATTTATTTTTGGTCGTAGAACACGTTTGTTCCTCAAATTTTTGGGTTAAATAATATTTAAGAAATTATTGTGTACACAAATTGTTTCAAGTTTATCACTTCCGTATCAACCAAACTTACGAAGTAAGTTATTAGGTTAATAAGATCGCTACGTCGCCGTCGTCGCCGCCGTCGTCCGTTGCACGTTTTTTTCGTTTTACAAACATTTGATATATGGATCTTGTTCAGTTTTTTACGATAATTAAGAATATGCTAGCCAATTTTCGATATCTTATCTAGTTTTCGAGTAATTCGACTTTAAAGTCGAAATTTTGGTTATATAAAACTTCAATATAACAAAATATAAATATTATTTTTAGGTTAATATCGACCTCCTGAGCATATTTTTCCATAGCATCAATACTCTATGTCGATTGGTTTTCGAGTTATTCGACTTTGAAAAATATGTTCGAAAAATTTTATAAAAAAATTTAATAAGATCGCTACGTGGTCGCCGTCGTCCGTTGCACTGTTTCCACTGTTTTAAAATACTTATGATATATAAATATTGTTCAGTTTTTTCAACCAAACTTACGAAGTTAATTATAAACAAATAGATTTAATACAATTCAAACACAAAATGAGTGGTAAAGACGAAAGTGACGAAAGTGACGATAATGACTATAAAGATATACGAAAGAGTAAAGAACGGGATCGACTGCGCCAAAAGCGAAATGATCCCGAATACTTAAAACAACAAAGGGAAAAGGACAGGATCAGGAAGCTATTAAACGTTAAACTGATCCCGACTATTGTAGTCAAGAGCGACAGCGTTTGTCAGAAAAACGACAATCAAATCCCGACTATCGCAGTCAAGACAGACACCGCAAAGCCGATAAGCGTCAAATAGACCCCGATTATTGTAGTCAAGAAAAGCAATGCAAAGCTGACAAACGCCAATCAGATCCGGATTATTGTAGTCAAGAGCGACAGCGTTTATCAGACAAAAGACAATCAGATCCCGATTATTGTAGTCAAGAGCGACATCGTTTATCAGATAAACGACAGTCAGATCCCGACTATTGCAGTCAAGAGAAACAACGCAAAGCAGATAAACGCCAATCAGATCCCGATTATCGCAATCAAGAGCGACAAAGAATGGCTGACAAACGCAAGCATTCATTGGAAAGTCAAAAACTTATTGAGTTATTTGAACGAGAAAAGTTATTGGGACCAACTGAGAGATGTTCTTGTTGCGACTGCTTGTGGTTCCCTGAAAATATGCACAAAATCAATATTGAGGCACTTCGCGACAAAGAAAATTTTAAACAAATGTCCACTAAAGCGTTTAATGATTTTGTCAACCGAATCATTTGCTTTGATAACACTGAGCATCAATTTTGCAATACGTGTTATTCAAACATCAGAACTAAGAAAATGCCAAAGATTGCGTTTTCAAATGGATTGGAGTTTCCGGAAATACCAGAAGTACTTCAAGTGCTTAGTGATTTAGAAGAAAAATTAGTCGCGGGAAGAATTATCTTCATAACTATTCTGTCGCTACCAAGAGGAGGGCAATATGAGTAGAAAGGAAATGTTGTCAATGTTCCAATTGATGTGAACAAAGTGTTGACAATACTTCCGAGATACCCAAACGATCTTCACGTTATTAATATTGAACTCAAGCGTCGTATTTCGGACCGTAGTAAGCCAAATGATTCGTCTTTAATTTTCCTGAAAGTCCGTCCCGAAAGCATCAAAAGGGCTTTAAATTATTTGATTAAACAAAGCGCTTATATTGAATCGGGAATAACACTTGACGATAAATGGTTTAAGTGGTATGAAGATTCTTTTTCCCAATTGAGCCAAACGCAAACAGCAGATGAAGGTTCGCGACCAAAAACTGAGTATGAGAAAAGTGATGACGAAGGCGAAGTTGTCGGCTGTTTGGACACTTTGATTGACTATGAAGACGCTCAAAGTGCAATTGCTTTCGCCCCTGGAGAAGGTGAAAAGCCAATTGGTATTCTAAGTGATGTAAACGCCCCCTCCCTTGCATACCCAAAATTATTTGCTGGACAGAGCCGCCCATTTATGTTAAATAAGATCAGAATATCGTTTAGTGAAATGGCTCGTTCAGATTTCAGACGTTATGATAGGAGATGTGCTGCCAGCACTTCGTACCTGTTCTTTGCCTATAAACAAAAACAAGTTTACGAAGCACAGAGTGCTGTCAATATATTTCAAAGGAAAGCTAAAGGGTCAAAAAAGGAGTGGACAGCCAATGATGCATTGAATTCATCATTTGTCGCTAAAGCAATTGAATCTGACAACGCATTCAAATGTCTTAAGAGTTTGAGATCAAGTCCGTCATTTTGGGAATTAAAGAGAAACGAAACAATTGTGATGATTAGGCAGTTCGGGGTGCCAACCATTTTCTTCACTTTATCAGCTGCAGAGATGAAGTGGATTGAATTGATTCAAATTCTATATAAAGCTATTAAACATCAAGATATTTCGATAAGTGAAGCCGAACGTTTGCCTTTCAGTGCTAAATTAGAACTTATAAGGAAAGACCCGGTGACATGTAGCCGATATTTTTAGCACCGGTTTCGCTATTTCATGAAATTAATTGTCAAACCAGGAATTGGATTTAATGGCCGAAAATTAAAAGAATTTTATTGGAGAGTTGAGTTTCAACAAAGGGGTTCCCCACACATTCATTGCATAATTTGGTTAGAGAAAGCCCCGCATTATGATTCAAATTCCATTAATTCTAAAGAATGTGTGGAAACGTTTATTGACGAATTCTCAACTACCTCAACTTCATTTTACTTCAATGGTGAGGACGACGAAGACACTCAAATTTTTGATGAACACACATCGGAGTTGGTCATAAATTCGCAAACACACAGACATAAGGCGAGCCATTGCTTGAAATCAAAAAATAAATGTCGGTATGGATTCCCAAAACCGCCAATGCGGACAACACAAATATTATCGCCTCTGGAAAAGAAAGACATTAAAAGCAAACACAAAAACAATTTTGATAAAATTAAGTCCGCATTAATCAAATTCAGTGAAAAACCTGATAATATCAATGAATTAATGTGTTTTGACGAATTTTTGGCATCACTCGAAATGACAGAAATGGACTATATTACTGCAATAAGATCAACACTTAAACGTGACGAGATTTACATTAAATGTGACCTCAATGCTATTATGATTAACGCATACAATCCTATTTGGCTAAAGTTATGGCAAGCAAATATTGATATCCAATTTTGTTTGCATCCTTATGCTTACGCTCAATATCTTTGTGCATACATCAGTACAGTACGCGGAATATCAACTCTCTTGAGGGAAGCCAATGAAGAAGCGAAAAAAGGTAACAAAACAATTCAGCAACAAGTAAGGGGTTTAGCTAATGTTTTGGTAAACTCGTCAGAAATTTCGGCACAAGAAGCGGTATATCATTTGTTAGGAATGACTATTTCTAATATGTCCCGAAAAGTCATTTTTATTAATACCGGGCCAATTGAAGAGCGATATCAAATGTTAAAATCAAAACAAGAACTTGAAATGCTTGACGCCAATTCAAAAGATATTATCAAAAAAGGAATCATATACTATTATTGCGAAAGACCAAAACAATGCGAATCAATTTGTTTAGCAGAATTTGCTGCTTCATATGAATTCACAAAACGGCTAACAGAAAAACAAATAGAAGCACATGACTCTAACTCAGACGATGACACAGACATTACTGGTGACGTAAGACCAAATTTCCGCAAATTATTACCCTTCAAAACAATTTGGGATATATGAGGAAACGTAAGAAGTTAATGATAATAAGATATAAGAAATACAACAAAGAAGTCGACCCAATTAATTATTATCGATCACTTCTAATGCTTTATTCTAATTGGAGAGACGAGTCAATTGATTTAGCATTAAATAATTGCGCAAAAAATTATGACAAACATATCACTCAAATTCTTAAAAATCAAAAGCGCTTTGATCCACAATTGTTAGAAGACGAATTATTGAAAGTTGTCGAAGATAAAGACAAAGAAGAGGAAGAGTCTGATGACGAACCCGAAGACATTATTGATCCCAATCATAAGATTTTGGCAATCAGATCTCCAAAGTTTGACATTTTTGATGATTTAGAAGTAACAACAAAACAGCCAACTTCTGAATACATTCAGCGCATTAAAGTCCCGAATGTAATGGATGAGGAAAGATACCGGGAAATGATGAGAGACCTCAATACACAACAACTCAATTTTGTTTTAGATGTTTTGCATCGATTCAAAACAGATAAACTCGCATTTCGTCACATTTTGATGAGCTCCGCTAGAGTTGGAAAAAGTTTTGTTTTGAAATGCATGTATCAAACTATCCTCAGATATCTAAACAAAAAAGAGGTGAATTTGCATTCAATCAAAATTATGAAAACCGCATACACAGGGAAAGCCGCTTGGAATGTTGATGGGGTAACACTCCACTCAGCATTTTGCCTTCCACATCAACAATTGACTGGAGGTCGGCTTACCAACTTATCAGACAACATTGCCAACACTCTTCGGGTCCAACTCAATGATATGCAATTACTAATAATAGATGAAATAAGTCTTGTGAGCAACAAAATGTTTCATTGGATAGACAAACGTCTTAAGCAATTATTTAGTCCTGATGAACCTTTTGGTGGAAAATCGGTTTTACTAATAGGAGACCTTCATCAGGCTAAACCAGTAGGAGGTGGTTGGCCATTCATTGAACTCTCAGCAAATCCAATGAGTCATTTAATTGGACGTTATCTGTGGGACCAGTTTTCTGCTTATGAATTGACAATTGTGATGAGACAAAAGGACGATAAAGTTTTTGCCGATTGTTTAAATCGAATGGCAAAAGGGAATTTATTAACTGAAGACATTCAAATTCTAAAAACCCGCTATAACGTCAGTGATACTAAGAAATGTGAGTCCGTATATCTGTACTTTAAGAACGAAGACGTTTGTAATCACAACCACAAAGCAATTAGAGAAAAAGTTGGAGATTTTCGCACTCACAAAGCTGTTGATGTTTTTCAAGACAAAACAGGAAAAAAGGCCGAAATTGCAGATTATTTGAAAACCCTGTCATATCAGGAGACATATGGTCTTGATAATGAGATAGACTTCAAAGTCGGAATTAAATATATGATTACGATTAACATTGACACAAAAGATGGTCTGTTCAACGGAGCTGTTGGTTGTACTTAAGTACATAGATTTCAATGACAACAAAATCATTAGACTTTGGATGTTATTTCCAAAAAAAAGAATTTGGTCTTGAATTGAGGAAGAAAAACCGTCTTTTGTATCACAGTGATATCAATAAGAGTTGGACACCAATTACTCCTCTGAAAAAGTCATTTCAAATTAGAGGTAAATCAAATATGACTTGCGTGCGAATACAATTTCCACTGGTTTGTTGCGACGCAATGACAATACACAAGAGTCAGGGCTCAACGTTTCACTCTGTTGTAGTAAATTTGACCAAACGTCTATCGCGAGAACTATTATACACTGCTTGTTCTCGTGCAACACATATACAAGGATTATATTTAGACGGCGAATTTTCTGTAATTGAGAAATTGAAACCAAATCCGAGTGATAGAGTTGTGTTTAACGAAATCACTCGTCTTCAAAATGAAGCCAAATTACAGCTGAAAATCGAACCATTGAGTCTCAAAATGTCTCGAAATATTCCGATCATTACTTATTTTAACGTTCAAACAATGGGAAGTAATTATATCGATTTGATGAAAGACAGTAACTTTATGTTAACTGATGTTCTGCTTTTGGTTGAGACACGTGTAAGAACCCCATTGGAGAAATGCATACCACTGAATGATTTAATTCCGATTTCACACGCGATTTCAAAAAGCACTAACCCATCAGGCGGTTCAATGATCTATGTTAAGAAATTTCTAACTGCTGAAGAATTGTTTACAATAATTGATGCATCTAATGATTCAAAAAGCTTTTGGCATTTAGAAGTCGCCTGCGTTAAAGTCGGAGAATTTGTGGTTATCTCTATTTATATTTCAAACCGAACACCAATAGAAAAAATAAAGGCCACTTTGAGATTAATCGCCGAAAGAACCAAATTGTATGATAATCTACTTGTGTGCGGCGACTTTAACCTCCAATTAAGGCCTAATTCTGGAAAGAAATTGCCTGTTTTTGTGATGAATGAATTCAAATGGAATTCGATTATGCCATTAAATATTTTCACAACTGAATACCAATCATCTATTGATTATATTTTTTCCACTAATTGCAAAGACAAAGTTCACGTATATGATTTTTATTGTTCGTATCACATGCCGTTTTGGGTTGAGGTATCAAAAAGTGGTTCTAATGAAGACATAGACATGTCATCTGATATAACAATTTCTTCGTGGTTATCGGAACCTGAAATCGAATTGTGTAAGCCTCCGAAAAAATCTCAAATTAGCGATTTGTCAGACCATGACTTAGAATTATTAAGTCAACCCATTAAGTCCTCTCAAAGAAGCGAATTAGCAAATGAGTTGACAAGTCTTGATATCTCATCACTAAAGGAATGTGAAGTCAAATTAATAAAATTATCACAAGAAGAAATTGAATTAAATATACAAACCGGAATACCAAATCTTGAACTTCAGAGTAAAACAAGATTAGAAAATATTAAAAACTTATTGGAGTCCATTGATAATATAGAAAGACTAAAAGAATTACGTAACAACGATAATAATTTTTGCCAACAGATCTATGCATTATTAAGAAATCAAAATAGATTTCATGGATCTAATTTGTGGACCATAACTAATGAAAGAGGAGACAATTGTGCTATTAACGTTTTGTTTCCTGAAAATTGTCGTCCAAATTTTAAACAAATATTTACAAATGGAGACGGGAATTGTTGGTACAATTCGGTATCAACCTGTTTATTCGGGAATGAAAACTGTAGTCATATTTTAAGATATGCCACTTTAATGACAATAGCAGAAAACTCTGAATATTTCGAAGAATTTTGTCGACGAAAAGGAAGTTCTCTATCAGCTGAAGTCGAGTCACGGGGACCAATAGGTTGTTGGACCGGTCAAGAGTTGGAATACGCAACTTCAATAGTCATTTCTCGACCAATTTATTTATACCTTCATTATGGCAACAATATCGCTACTTATAACTTTTGTCCATCTGAAGAGCAATTAGATCGCGAACCATTAGCTGTTGTTCATTGCAATGTTGGCGGTATTGCTATGCGAAATAGAGCCGATCATTATGAACCAATCATTCCCAATTCGGCTAATGATATGCCTACTGTACATCAGACTGAATTTTTCGGAGGGATGACAGAAAATTTTGTTGAACGAATTTATTATAACAATTTTGGATAATTACCTTTATTATAATTATATTATTTATTAAAATTAATTTGTAATTAACCAATGTTTGAGTGGTGCTGGGAGCTTATAATATTAAGCAGTCCGACTCAAACAAAATAAATGCTAATTTCTGTTTCTTTCAGTGATTTACAGTACTAATAATAAAATTTTCATATAAAAAATAAACTTGTGTGAATTTCTATTACATAATGGCTTTAAGTTTGGTTGTATGGCGTACATGCGGCATAGATTTTTTTAATAATTAATTTACTTGACTACTTGCCGATGCTTTGTTAGAGTTGTAACTTTACCATTGTATAAACTGCGTTTTCGAGAAACAAAGGATAATAATCGACTTGCCGACCGCTATAACTGCTTATATAGTTTCTGACTGGAAATTCAAGTATACAATCAACATCCCAGTTGTAGAACAGAAATATAAAAGTGATCAGGCTTCTCACATGTCTTTGCATTACTTGTAGGGAACCCCCCAAAATAATATACAATGCAAGTTCATTGTTCTCAATCTATATCACTGATAAAATGGACAGGCCGGTATAATAATCTTGGGAAACACATTGATATTGCTGACTTCACAAATTAATGAATGAAAATATTCAACCCTATTAAATAATTAATTTTTTTTATTTTAAATAATAATTTATATTAAAATGATGGGAATAGAAATCTTTATTTTAGTTAATATTCGAATCATGAAGTGCGTAAAATATGAAAAGCAAAGTATATGCAGAATATTTCCTGAATAACTAAATTCGTCTTCTAATATTTGTTAAATTTAATTTTAAGTAATGATGTGTTTACATATAATAGAAATTTTTATACAGCGTTACGTTTTTATATAAAGTAATGACACATACTATTATGCTCATAGGGGTGAACTGTCGAAAGCCTCAAGAATAGAAAAGTGTGCAAGATAAGCTAACGTCTTAATTAAACCATTATTTAATTGAGTCTAACAAATTCAATCAAAATTTTAATAAAACTATTTTGCCCGTTACTAACCTTTTAATCTCCATTATCATTACCAAGATCCCCATGCTGGTTCTCCTAATCTTGAGTAACGTTTGTAATCGACATTGCTATGACTTCTATGGGACAGACTCAAAGGCTACATCGATTAGAAATTATAAATTAAATAACTATCAGAAATTTATGTTTTGACTTAATGTAGAATTAAATAAAATTGAATATAATACTTATGTTTTGTAATGCTCCGAATATATTTCAGATTTTATTTTCAGTTTCATTAATAATCATACAATTTTTTCTAGGTAATGCTCTTTTATTTATGTCTTACTCTGTTTATTTATGAGATCACATAATTAATTGATATGCGACAAAAGCAAACTAAAAAAACAAATATATTTCAAACAGCGATGAGTGAAATCTTAAAAGTAATTTTAGTGCATATTGATTTATCGTATTGAGTGATGAGCAAAGCGCTTTGATTATTATTGCAATAATTCGATTGCGCTCGGATAAATAAACTCATGTTCTTAATAAACCATCGAAATTGTTTTCATTAATAGTGAAATTTTAATTAAAAACAGCAAAATTATTTTAGCAAATAAAAGGTTAATTTTGTGGTTATTACATCAGATACCTAGCCACCACTTCTGGAAGTTTAGCATAGAAGTTTTGTATTGTCTACTTTCAATATTTCGATTGGAATTGCGTTAATCTCTGTTCGAATAATATGTTTAAGTTGTTCAAAGATTCTGGCCGATTAGAAAATAGCTTTTAGTATAGGTAGCCCCGTAGAAAAGAATCACAGGCTGACAGATCCAGTGACTGTGTTCTCAAATTTAGAAGAAACGACTAGAAGATATTCTTCCCAGAATTGCTATACTCTTCTGGCTAGTATTGAAAATGACCTCGTACTGCTGACACCATATTCGCAGTACTATTGCTAACGCTATGCCATTAATGTTAGTAAAGTCAAGTCATTCTTCCCAAAAAATGGTTCAAAAATTCCAAAGACGGATGCTGCACAGTAACTTTTTCATTGTAACGAAGTAAATTGTGCAAGTACTAAGGATTTTCTATCACTTAGTTATGAAACCTTTGTTTGTTAACAAATCCTAAAAATAAAAATGAGTTTCATTTGACTTTTGCACGCCATCAACGATCTCCATATTATTAACAATTAGCCCTTTAAAACGCTTGCAAATGTTTGTCGGGGGTGGATATTTTATAAAGGCGATTTGTGTGCCGCACACCCTAAAATTTATGGCATTACTAAATTTGGTTTAACATTTTAATATGTGTTTTCAACTGTCTAAATATAACTTTTATTGTACGCTCTGTCACCAGCTGTATTTATAAAAATATACACTGTATATAAATATGTAACTGAAGTAAATGAATTAGCCATTCATGGACTTAGTTGTCGCCTCAGCGCAGGCCGCCATGTACGTCATAAAAACATAAATGATTTAATAAAACGTGTACTGGTCTCAGCCGATGCTTCTTCTATTCTTCAACCTCGCTATTTGTTTAGGGAAGACTGCAAAAGGCCAGATGGAATTAGTTTAGTACTATGGAAGTTAGGAAAACTAGCAATGTGGGATTTTACTTGTGACACACTTGCTCCTTCGTGTGTAATTTATTGTTCAAATAAACCTGGTTTGGCGGCAAATATTGGTGAAAACATAAAAATAAAAAAATATTCTTCCTTATCAGATCTCTATCTATTTTATCCGGTTTCGATTGAAACCTTTAGCGTCTTTGGAGAACAAGGTTTACAATTCTTAAAAGAAGTTGGTAAACGAATTGCAGACAACACATATAACAATAGGGCCACTAAATTTCAACTACAGAGAGTTGCCTTAGCAATTCAAAAAGGGAATGCTATTTCTGTTCTTGAAACAATTCCACCCTCTAAAAATTTTAATGAATTATTTTTTTACCTTTAAAATCTTCCTATAATAACACATATACTAAAAATTGTACAATTAATAAAAAAAGATATTGTATAGAGCTAATTAATAATCTTGTATTAGATTTATATTGTTCAGATTTGATTGGAAGCCAAAATAATGATGATAGTTCTCTTGCTATAAACAAATTAGCAAAAAACGAAAATATATTCAAAACAGATGATATGTCGAACAACAACAAAGTACTAAATGATTATGTAACCATAGATGCCACGACAATACAGGTAATTCACATTGATAATATTCCTGAAAGCATAAAGAATACTAATTTTTCAAAGACATGTGGTTTAGCAAATTTAGGCAATACTTGTTTTTTCAATTCCGTTATACTATGTTTTGGACAAACATACCGTACTTATTGCAATTGCTTCTTGAAGCCTCAGAATTTGGGCAATATTTTCAACTACTGGTTGCACTAAACCCAGATGATAAAGATTCATTCATATTAGATTCACTTTAGAATGTTGGCAATCGTTAAAAGAATTACAAAATGACAAACTAGACGTGTATAACCAAAGTATGCTGTTTTCATGTCTTACGCAAAGATTACCACAGTTTCCTGGGGGCCAACAGCGTGACTCGCATGAATTATTACATCTGCTAGAAGCAATAAACGAAGAGGATTCAAAAAGGCATCAAGCAGTAATTTTAGAAAAATTGAGACTAAATCGTAAAATAGATTCATCGCCTGATGAAGATAAAAGAAAAATGATAAAATTTCATAAGCAAACAAGTTTTCCGGGGTGCCGTAATTAGTACATTGCAGTGTCGAGATTGTATGCATATTTCATGCAGAAAAGAGTTCTTTCTTGCTATGAGTTTGTCAGTATCGGACAAACAAGTTCCACCTGTATTAATATCCAAAGCAAAACATTTGGAGGAAAATAAATCATTAAAATTACAGAAAAGAAAATAAGGGTTCTAAAAAAGAACAATCTAATGACATTAAAATTTCTACTGAACAATTTAACGAGAACAGTACAAAACATCAATCAAATGTTGACACTGAAGATATCACCAAAGAAAACACATTAAAACATAAAAAAGTCTCCTTTGATAGAATGTACCTATCTCCAAATTTGAATCTATTGCTCAAGATATTCCAGATGATTTATCATTTAGGAAAACAAAACAATTATTGATATAAATAGTACACTTTATGGACGTAATAGTGCTGTTAAACGAATTAATTGTAAATTTGACCGGCGTGAATCACGACTTACTTTTGGAAACGATAAAAAGATTGATATAAAAGTAAGTTTAGAAAAATTGTCTTTATTAAATAATTATGAATATTCCGTCCTTAATGACTATATGAAAATTGACAATACATGTACAATTTTTGATGTACGTCAAGATTAAAAAATGGACGGAGACTGCGATATAAATGATATTTGGGGAAACACTATAATGCCAAGATACCAATGTGAAAAAGGCGAACATTCTTCGCAATCTTGTTTAAGCGAATGCACGACATGTGATTTTCTTACTGGAAATAATAAAATAAGCTGCGATTCATGAACAAAGAGACATTTTGGACCTAATAAAAGAACTGTTTATAGTGTTTATACTTGTGCTACTAAGTAAACTCTAGTATGTAATATACCTGCTGCACTGATTTTGCATTTAAAGCGTTTTCTGCAAAGGTGAATAATCATGTTTCAATTCCTATTCTCCTGGATTTAACGCCATTTTGTTCAAAGCAATGTCAAAATCTCCCAACGCTCAACTTTAATTAAACTAAAGTGTTATATACATTGTATGGTGTTGTGCAACATAGCGGCTCACTTCACTGTGGATATTATGATGCATATGTAAAAGTAAGAACTCAGTTAGAAAGCGATAAATACCGTTGGAAATTTTTGTCTAAAAATCAAAAACTATTTTTGTTCTCACCGTGTATAAATGCCAAAGCTAACGCCAAAATTCCATTGGGAAATGGTATTTTGTTAATGACTCTTATGTTTCAGGAGTGCTTGAAAAAAGGGTTCTCGAGGCATAGGTATATTTGTTATTTTATGAACGAATATATAACTTCTATATCTTCACAGACGACTTATTGAATGTACTTAATTTGATAAAGATATTTTACTACCGGAAATATATATATATATATATATATATACATATACATTTATATATATATATATATATATATTTCTTTGTTAATTATGTCAATTAGGGGTAGTTAGGACCCCTAATATACGACACGTCATTAAAACAACATAAGGGCGCCGAAAATCAGACACTTCAACGAAGAAAATAAGAATAAATAAGATTGGGCAGGAAAGTTATAGACAGCACCCTGTATATAAGCAGTAGTCACAATTAATTTAAGAAACAATAAATACTCTAGAAGATTTGATTAAAGAAACGATTTGGCAAGTCATAAGGCGACATGAACGATAGTTGAAACGCAATACGCATCAATAATGCATCGTCGTCACACTAAAAAGCTTAATTGAACAAGTGGTTTCAATAATGCGTAATAGAAAACGCATGGAATTTAATATATAAATTATATTTTGTGTACGTAACTAGAAAGGAAAAGACAACACCTGATAGCGTAACAAATAAACACGGCATGGTATTAAAAGCAAAGTTTAACAAATTGTACTTGTACAAACAATAATTTACGTAAGCTTTAAAACCAGAAATCCTATAGAAACTATATATTAACTTGAAGGGCTACGTGAGGAAAGACTTGTGTAGAATAGGAAAAGCCACAGAAATACCCAATATTTGGTATTAAAGGATCCCGTAGACAGCGAAATAAATGAACTATGCGCTTGTCAAGAGATAAACAATTCATTTAAATAGAACCCGATTTGTAAACAAATCAGTTCATCATGAGTAGAGGCTTAGTCCACGACGCTTAAGTGAAAATATTCACGTGAAAAGTATTTGAAGTGATTTTATAAATAATTAATTGTAAGATGGCGATAGTGAATAATTAAATTTTGGTTTTGTTGTTGAATCCTGAAAAACATAAGCAACTAAAAGGTTGTTTAATTTTAAGTTTAATATCAACATTAACAAAAGGACTCTAAAGAACTCTAAAACAAATCTGAGGAAACCTGAAGAAATAATGATAAGGACTTTGATGAAATGCTAAATTACTAGATCCAACGTGGAAGTTTTTAAGAGTATTTAACTCAAGCATTAAATGCTGTAATTAATTGGAGGAAGCTACAAATGTAGACTATATCGAAAGCAGATTTGGTTTCAATGTTGGGACGATACTAAATCAGTAAGCGGAAGTCGGTAGAGCAGTTGGTGCAGGAGCTGGTTCAAACGGAAAACAACAGGTTAGCAATCTGTATATGTTTGTTGTGAAGTTATTTATGAATATTTCTTTGGGGATATTTATTTATTTGAATATTTTAAAAATTTGCTTACATAACCTTGATGTGAGAGTCAACAAAAATAGTTTGGTACACGTTACAAATTACGTACTAATATCTTAAGAGCAAAAGCACCTAACATTATTACTAATTACATTTTAAAACCTACTAATTCAGCACACACTAAAACTTTTTTGAAAAAACATCCTCAAATTATAGTTACGAATGCTGACAAAGGTTCAACAACTGTTATTATAAATAAATCGGATTACATTAACAAATCTAATGAATTACTCAAAACATATACCAAAAACTACCTAGAGATCCTACTTTTACTGTTCAAAAGAAAGTCAATGACCATATAAAGTTTTTACATAATAAGGGTATTATTAGTGATATAGAAAAGAAGATGTTATTAACTACTAATTCCATTCCAGGTAGATACTATGGACTCCCAAAAATTCATAAACCTTCGCTTACTTTACGTCCTATCATTTCATCAATTAACACCCAACATACAAATTTTCAAAATTTTTATCACAGATATTGTCTAATACTTTTCGATTACAATACGGTTTTAATGTCCAAGATACTTTTTCCTTTGTTAACACTTTTCGTAATTTTCAGTTACCACATATTACATTTTAATTTCTTTAGATGTCACATCACTTTTTACTAACATTTCCAAAGATTTCGTAATACAAGTTATCACTGAAAAGTGGGACTTGATACAACCACATTGTAAGTTCCCTCTTGATTTATTTATTCATAGCATGTATACATTTAATCTTTAATAATACTAACTTCACTTTTCAAAATCAAGTTTATAATCAAATATTTGGTACACCGATGGGTTCATCTTTATCACCTGTACTAGTTCAGATTACGATGGATCTTTTATTAAAACACATTACAGAATTACTCCCGTTCAAAATCCCATTCCTCGCCAAATATGTTGATGATATCATATGTGCCATTCCCATTGACAAAATTGATGATACCCTAATAATTTTTAATAGTTTTGACGTCGATCTACAGTTCACATATGAAATTGAAATTGACGGTTGCTTATCATTTTTAGATCCTTGTTATACGCAATCCAGACAATCTCCTCATTTTTTATTGGTATACTAAACCTACCCATTCAGGAAGGTATATCAATTATTATTCACAGCACACCTTTCAACATAAAGTAAATATGATTTTGGCTCTAAAAACTCGGATCAGTAAAATTTGTGAACCACAATTTTTAAACAAAAATCTGTCTCCTTCAAGGAATTCTAATTAACAATGCTTATCCCACCATTTTGATCAAAAAACTTCTATTTAATACCACCTCTATTACAACAGTCCCAAAAATAACAAAAAATAGAATATATAAATCACTTCCGTTTATTAAGAATCTAACACTCACACTCAAAAAAATTCTTGCTAACCCCTTTTGTACGATATCTTTTCGATATAATAATTTGCTTAATTCTTTGTTTTCTAAACTTAAAGACCCAACTAATAAAATGTCACTGAGTAATGTAGTATACCAAATTACTTGTAGTTGCAGTGCCACTTATGTGGGCCACACTAGTCAATGGCTTAAAAATCGCATCACCCAACACAAAAGTGATGCCAAGTTACAAAAGACCACCTGCACCTTAGCAGAGCATGTAAATAATACGAATCATATACCGAATTACACCGACACAAAAATCCTTAAAATAGAACCTAAATACAAAAATCGTTTATTTCTTGAAGCGTTACATATCCAACAACAAACTAATGGCCTTAATGGAAAATCAGATACTTAGCATCTAAGTAAGTGCAGTTTATTCTCTTTTATATTCTTTAAATAATAATAATTTCTAACAGTTTATTTATTTATTTATTTATTTATTTATTTATTTATTTATTTATTTATTTATTTATTTATTTATTTATTTATTTATTTATTTATTTATTTATTTATTTATTTATTTATTTATTTATTATTTTTTTCTCTTTCTTTTTCTACACACCCTTTCAATCCTTTTCACACCATACAATAGTTATCAATATTCCTAATAGTTTTGGATTTTTTAGAGTTGGTTGCTTTTGCTTGTCAGATATTTTAACTACAACATGAAACATATGCAACAGATTAATTTTTAGTAGATCGATTCATTGCAGTCTTCTTATTGGTTAGTTATATTTTAATTTTGTGACTTTTTAAATCAATCATTTGTCTATCCTTATTTAATACTACATGATGTTTTATCCGTCAAACTGACACTTTAATCTTCTATTCAATGTCTGTTATGAATTAGTGTTATTAATCACATTGAATGTAAGTATCGTATATAATGCTATTTTCCTGTTTTTGTTAATTGCAATTTTTAGCTCATGATTAAGGATTCATATTATCCGAAACGTTGATATTCAATAAATGATTATCCAATAATTAATTTTTTATCGGACGCCTTTATCCCATAACAATTTTCCATCAACATTATTATATATATATATATATATATATATATATATATATATATATATATATATAAATGTTTTAATGGGTTTGAGGTCAGCTGGTAAAAAGAAAACTCTTTTATAATGCCTAAATTTTCGGATTTATTTAATCCTTGTTCACAGGCTTCTAAAAATGTTATAAACAACTAGGCTAAATTATATAAATATTAATTGCAACTTACAAGATGAGTTGTTTTAAAAAATATATATGATGGTATGATGATATGATGATGTCACAAGAAGTGATTGAACACCACATTCTGTTAGAAAACAGACCTGTAACTAGGAATGTAAACATTTTCAATATTGTGAATTTTACCCATTTGTAGCACTAATGAATCCCATGTAAAATATCACGCTTTAAGTGTTGTGACATTCCATTTAAAAACGAAGCCCAATCGTAAATCAAGTTTAATCTGTGAAAATACAAATGCATTCATTGATTGTGCTAATATAAAAACCCTCTATGTAAATATTTATTTTCGTGAAAATATCAGTTTTATTGCACTTATGCAGTCCGTGAAACTATTCTAAGGTGTAAGTATTTATCTACTTTAGGAATACTAAATAACATCGATGGCAAGTTATGGTCTTTAAAATATCATTTAATAAACGTAATATACTGTTGGGAAAGATTAATAAATAGTTTGAGACTCTTCGGAACGCGATATCGCTGAGAAGGCATAAATCAAATAAGAGAACAAGTTTTAATGGCTATAATTATTACATAAACGTTTTAAGATCGCAATATATTTAAACTGACGGGCCATTTAAGATAAGAAAGCATGAAATTGCGGTAAAAAGTTACATAATGAGGATGACTCTTACTTCTAGAATGTAATCGAAAAGATAATGTATTTAGAATTTTATTATATAAAAACAGACGTCAATGAGAGCTATTCTCTCAAGATTTAACAGTCCAGATTGGAACTTAAGTGCTTCGACAGTAGTTCATTGATAGATAATTAATGAATAGCGTTTTATGGAGCGCAACGACGATTAATGTATTGCTCAAATATAAATGATAAATTATCTTGGTGCAAGATCACTGGCTATTTTAAATAAAAGTTCTTTTGAAAACTGATACTTCGACGTATGAAGATTAAAAATGGGACCAGGAATTTTTTCGATGCAGTTATTCTAATGGAAATGATCTTTAGATAGCAATTATAATCAAAGACAGATCGTCATAGACAGCAAGAATTTGACGCTCCAGAGCGCAAGTATATTTTTGTTTTAAACGTAAAGAGACAATCCGTGTATTATTAAGTAGATTAAGCTAGTATAAGTTTTTATTTTGCGTATAGAAAATTATTTATGAATGAATAGTTTTTATTTTAACAAGTCTGTCTTTGAGGTGGTTTGACTTTTACAAAAATTTCTGCACCACGTCGCTGATCAGCTACACTGAGCCGGGGTAATACAAGAATATTTAAATTATCCATAAAAATTTAAAGATAATTTTGTAACACATGAAATGTTTTGGGGTTTTCAAATTATTAACAAGGATTTGAAAATTGTATTAATATGTAAGTAGTGATAAAATGTTTTTTCTCTAAACTTAAGCTGCAAATTGCATTTATAAGCGTTATTTGTATCTATATCTAAGTAGATTTCTTAGATAATGTGTATAGAAAAATAGTTTTTTTAATGTATTGAGGATTATCATGAGGCGACCCTATGGCGGGTTTACCCCTGTCAGATACCAATGTTGTTCTATTAATATTTAATATGGTTAGGCGACCCTAAGGCGGGTTTACACTTGTCAGGTACCAATACTGTTCAATGAAGATTCTATATAGATATGAGGTGACCCTATGGCGTGTTTATACTAGTCAGATACCAATGTTGTTCTACGAATATCAACCAAACTTCGTTTGGTTTATGAGATGGTCTAGTCTGTCGGTCGGTCTGTCTGTCTGTCCGTTGCACGGTTCCCGTGATGTTACAAGACATATAATATATGATTCTTATCCAGTTTTTTACGCTGAATACGAATACGCTATTCACTTTTCGATATTTCAATTATTAATCAAGATATTCGACTTTAAATACAAATTTTTACACATTACTATTTATTATTTTCGCGTACAATTAAATTTCAAATATTTAACACAAAGGTAAGTAATATTTGTTGAACTTAATGTCTAAGTTTGGTTGTGAGCCGTACATGCGGCTTAGATTCTTTTTTATATGATTCTGAGGCGACCTTAAGCCCGGTTTACACTTGTCAGATACCAATACTATTCAAATAGTTGTATATGTCTCTGAGGCGACCCTATGGCGGGTTTACGCTTGTCAGATACCAATACTGTTCAATAAAGATTGTATATTGTTCTAAGGTAACCCTGTGGTGGGCTTACACTTGTCAGATACCAATGTTGTTTTACGGAGGCTGTTAATATGCTTGTTGTTATGTAATTAGTAAATAAAGACGATTTTAACAATTATGAGTGGTTTAATTCCCAAAAAAGATCAAGAAAACTACTGTAGAATCTTATTAAATATTCAGTTTCTCTGTAGAAACTGTAGTGCTGCGGAACCGCTAAACTTTGGCAAAACAGCGATGAATATTAACACTAACAAATATTTATTATATATTAGTAAATTGTTTACAAAATATATTAAGCACTCTAACTCGAAATTCTGTGTCAATACTGCTGTAAGTGTCGACAATAAATGTTGTGGCAGCTTCAAAGGTTTTAAGCTTGGCTGACCGTTTATTACCTTAAAAGGTGTGACTATTTTCGACTTTTGTGTATATTGAAAACACTTAACAGTTTTTTATTTTAAATAGTATAGTGTAAAGTGTACTTAATTAACGGACTGCAACTGCATAAAACTGAAATAATTCTTGTGAAGTGAGTGTTTCTGAATAATTTTATATCTAGTTTTATTACGTTAGTGTATATAAATGTTCCTTTTAATGGATATTGTAAAAAATTTAAAATTTTTTCTAATCTAGCATATGAGGAAAATTTAAAAGGGATATGTCAATCGAATATCTGGGAAGTAGCAAAGGCAAATAGTGTACAAGAAAATTTAATAAGGACATTTATGGTAGAAATAAATGAATATGTGGGTGCAGTGTGAAAAATATCTTCTTTCGTTTTCCCTGCCTTTTATTCGGCGGCTATGGTAAATGGACCAAATCTGGAATTCGGGATTTAGTACGTCTAGGGGATCGAATAAAAGCTCACGAAAATAGCAAACAACATATTTTGAATCAAATGCATTTACCGTTACTAAGCACTGTAAATATTCAAGCTCAACTTGATAGTGCATAATATTGTACAAATATTTAAAAATACGACGAAGTTACGAAAAATCGGTATGTGCTGTCAAAAATAATCGATTGTATTAAGTTTTGAGGAGCCTTTGCGGGGACACGACGAGTCGGAAAGTTCTGAAAATCTTTGAATATTTCGAGGTTTTGTCATTTACAAAAGGCTTCCACGCTTAAAGACACTTCCAAAGATATACAAAATGATTTACTAAGTTGTATGGTTGAACTATACTACGAAGAAATACGGAAAGACATTTCTGCGGCTTTGTTTATTGCTATAATAGCAGACGAAACAACCGATGTATTAGCACATTTTCAACGTGTTGTTATTTTGCGTTAACTAAAACAAGGAGTGCCCATTGAACGATTTTGGGCGTTTCTGTTGCCATCTGGCCATACTGCCGATATTTTGACTCATAGCATCTTTGGGATAATGGAGCCTTTAGTAGGTGTTTAAAAGGAAAAGATGATATATCAGAATTACGACGAAGCAAATGTTATGAGCGGGGAGATAGGCGGTGTTCAAGCATAAATTAAAATGACATTTCTTAATGCAGATTTTGTACAGTGTCGTGCTCATCAATTAAATTTTATAACGGGACAAGCTTCATCTCAAAACCCTGAAGTACGAATATTTTTTGCAAATATTTCAATGTACAAGAAATCCCAGCTGTTTAGTAATATTGATCCAGAAATGTGCATTTTAAAAGGTATTTAAGTATGCGAATATTCCATTACACGTGTGCAGTTGATATTCTTTTCATCATGTTTTAGGTTTTAAATATATCCATGTTTAAAACGCTTTTCGACTTACGTACAACAGATGTCAGCCATAAATACAGATAACTATACAATTTTTTATGTTGCTACTATAGACTCCTAACAGATTATTAACGCCAGCGCAATTAAATTTACCGACAAGGTTCTATTTATGTTAGGATTTACCACGTTTTATATATTTAGCTGTTCATATTTGAATTTTATTCAAACAGAACGGTTCTTCATATAGTTTGTCTGAGGAGCTTGTGTTTATAACGCGCCCTCTCAAATAAACAAATCCAAATCCAGACCAAAGTAATAAGCAACATGAGTTTATGGTAGACACCTTGTGCCACTTCCGAATGTGGGTGTTGGGTTTCAGTTTACGATGTTTGCACTCTGACAGATGCGAGTAAGGACATTATGTCGCGCGTGCCTCCCTCTTAAATTATTTTCCGCTACCTAAACAGGCTTCACTGAATATAATCAACAAAAGGATCTTTAAAATGGGAAGTAGGCTTTGGAGCATTATTTTTTTGGATCAAATAAAACTGTATTTATTCTTGGGACAGCGGCTGTGAGTGTTACTGAGTTTATGCGTGCATACATACTCTTGAAAATTTATATTGTTGTGTCTGCAAATTTAACCTCAATCGTTTCTTCCTGAATGTAGTCTAATGCAGCATTATTTCTTATATCTTTTAGATCATTGTGTTTATTTAGAATTCCAAAACCAATTAATTTCGTTAGAAATTCTGCAAGTTGAAACTTTAAAATTCAATTCTATACTGTGTTCAAAATAATGAAAACTGAACTGAAATTTGTACATCGTTATTTTAACTTAAAACCCCAACTTAAAATCTCACTTAAATCTTTTGTTAATTATCTGGTCTTAGGTTTATATGGTAAAATTCAAGATAATCTTGAAACATAATTTGAACATACTAATCCTATTTGCTTATGACAAGGAAATACATTTTTTTGGAACTATATTAATTCTAATACAAGAGTACAATATCTTCTCCTCGCAATATATGTATTCGATATACAGAAAGAAATTGTAAATGTAAAGTTAAGTAAAGTATCACATTAAAATACAAAAATATTAGGATGATTTTATAACCATGAAGGGTAATTTTCTAAACTTGTAACGTTCCTTTGAAAGGTTTATAATTATATTTCAGTTGAATAGTCTCTTTAAGAAATACAATTTTTAAGTTACATGCATTCTTGATCTAAGGAAGTATTACTTTTGTATCATATATTGTTTATACTCAAGCTTGTCAAATTTATGGTGACGATTTTTAAAGGTTAGACATGATATCATCGTAATTTCGTTCTAAATTATTAGTTTTATGATTGATTTGATTAATAATGTATTATGCTATCGCACGATCGTTTGAATATAAAGACTTTACAGGCGGATTTGTGCTGACTCAAATAAATAAAAAGCTACTTTTTCTGGTTTAGTCAACCTATCCGTACTTTAATTGTACATATTTTTTAAATAGAGAAAATGACACAAACATGTTTTCAAATTGCAGTAATTCATCTGTTCGAAGTTTGCCGCAGATGTCTCGAATTATTTTATGAAGGTAAGATCAGTTTTAAAGCACTTCGTATTTACCATCTCAACAGTCAGCATGCAATTGGAGTAGGTTAGCTACCTTGGTAAATAGGTTATTGAACCGACTAAAGGTGACCAACCAAGTTGGTTGTGTTTTTAATTTTATAGGCACATTGGTACCCAGATCGACAACTTTATGTTGGACATAAGCGTGTAGACAGTGTCGAAGTCAACCTTGAGAAATTCAAAGGCAAAATATTTGTAGACATTTGATGGTGGTCAAATTAGTTATAGGCAACAATCACTCATCAGGTATTTATGCAAATCATCTGAAACTAAACCCGAGAAAATTTATAACTAAACATTTTAAATTCATTGCATGAACTGAAAAAACGTACCTACATGTAATTGTAAGCAGTAGCAGTTTTAAATAGGTTTTTTAGTGTTCTTGTTGTTAAGGTTGGTTTTATGTTTAAGCAATAGTGTTATCAGGTAAATTTTTAAGCCAGAATCACTTTACTGATTTCAAGTTTTGGTACCTTCGTGGTATTGTTTGTAGGGCTTTTATTTATTTTTATTTATTTATTAAAACTATGAGATACAAACAGGACAAGTCCCAGTGAAGTATCCACTAATATCTATAAACATAAGTTTAATAACTCACTGATTGAAATATAGTGAACTTAAAGTGTACAGGTTGACAAAAATATAATATAATAATAAATAAAAGTGCATTTAACAAAAAAAAAAAAAACTTAAACTACAATTTTTGTATAAATATGATTATATAAATTAGTTAAATAAATAGGCAACGCAAGTAACGTAAGAATATGTGTGATAGCAATTTAGCTTGGTACTATATTAGTTTATAAATTATTCTATATAGGTTTCTATTAATTTTATAGAGCTTCGAAACGCTAACAAAGAGATGTGAAAAATGTCTAAATTATTATAACGTGTGTTATAAGTGTAAATCATACGGGCTACCGGCGAATTTTGCATAGTGTTAGTGTTATATTTTAGCTTACGAAAGGTTGGAGTGACTCTAGTAGGGTACCTGGGCACATTGAAATTTATTAACTGTAGAGCACTAGGGCAGTCAATATAATTATTTACTAACTTATAGAGGAAGCACGCATCGGCCATAAAACGACGATTTTCTAATTGTAATATTCCAGTACGTTGACAAAATTGAGAATAATTCTCCTGAGACATCCGATGATATTTAAACTTTACATGTCTCAAAAATTTTTTGAATGGACTCAATTCTATCACAATAGTAAGCATATTGCGGATTCCACACAATTGAAGCGTAATTAAGGATACTATGTACATATGAGTAATAAAGAACCTTTACAGCTTCAAAACTGTGAAAGGCACGTGTGGTTCTTACAATGAATCCTAACATTCTGAAAGCTTTGATACAGATAGCATTTACATGTTCATTAAATATTAATTTGCAATCAAACAACACACCCAAATCCTTAATAGTGGTGACGGTCTTTATTGGATGATTATTCAATGTAAACACATGGTGTATATTGTACTTGTTCCTAGTGAATTGAACGTGATAACACTTATTATAGTTCAATTGCAATTTATTGGTTACACAATACGCGTGAAAGCGATTAAGATCGTCCTGTAGATTTAAACAATCCGATAGCGATTCTACTTCACGGTAAAGTTTTAGGTCATCCGCGTACATTAAGAACTTACTATAACGAAAACATTCTTTTATATCGTTAATGTAGATAATAAAAAAGAGAGGTCCAAGATGACTACCCTGCGGAACGCCAGATGTCAACAAAACTTCTTTCGATAGATATGCACCAATTTTCACTATCTGCGATCTGTTTGAAATGTAGGAAATAATCCACCTTAATAAGTCCCCGATTATACCTAACTTCAGCAATTTTTCAAACAATATCTCATGTATAACTTTGTCAAAGGCTTTGCTAAAGTCAGTATATATTACGTCCATTTGTACTCTGCTATCCATAGCTCGAGCAATATCATGCGTATAAAGAAGTAAGTTCGATACCACTGAACGTCTTTTGACAAATCCGTGCTGTTCACCAATTATTTGAGAGCTTACCATGTTATATATTATTTTAAAAACTAGCGACTCAAATAGTTTGGCCATAGATGACAAGATCGAAATAGGCCTGTAGTTACTAACTTCACTTTTGTCACCAGATTTGTATATGGGTATAATATGTGCTTTTTTCCAAAGATCAGGAAAAATTCCACATTTAAGTGATTTATTATAAAGGATGCAAATCGGACGAACTAAAGTGAAAGAGCATTTCTGAAGAAAAATGGCCGGTATGCCATCTGGACCAGCGCCTTTTCGCGTATCTAGACTACCTAGCGCTCTGCAAATGTCTAATTCAGAAAATAACGGACAAATTGAACACATATTGGACATTAACGGGTCAATTGTTGAGGCTTTAACACTGCTAACATACACGGAACCAAAATAATGCGAGAATAGTTCACACACCGCTTGACCATCGGAAGCTGTTTTATTTCCAAATTTCATAATCCTTGGCAGACCAGAATTACAACGTTTGTTACGAACGAACGTCCAGAACCTTTTGGGATTATCACATAGATTGCGCTCTAAGTCAGCAACATAAATGTTATAATCTTTCTCTATTAGAAGTTTCACTCTTATCCTAAGTACGCTAAAAGTAATATAGTCTAACCTACTACTGAATTTTTTCCATAACTTATGATATTTTTTCTTTTCAATTATTGCCTTAATTGTGGGTTTGGAATACTATAAAGGGTACTTATTGTTAAGATGCTTACGAGGGACATGCTGTGTGATAATTTGAAATATGGTCGAGTAAAAATGATTAACGGCTTTATCCATGTCAAGCTCCTCTAGATATGACCAATTTATGTTATTTAATGTAATATTGAGATCGTTATAGTTAGCTTTTTTTAAATAGATATATTTCATTAATGTTTAGTTTTAAATAAGAAATGTTGCTGAAGTTAATTAAGAATTCTATTGGAGGATGATATTTATCTAAATTCAGAAGTGGTGTTTGGCATTCATTAATGTCCATAACTACTTCTTTGTTGCTAAATATCAAATCAAGAATATGATTTTTGCAATTTAGAATATTATTAAATTGTATTAAACCACAGTATGCTAAATTATCGAAGAATATGGCAGATTTATTAGACATATTGTATGGAGAAAAAAACATTATTAGTAGTTCTAGTCCACTGCACTTCCGTAAGATTAAAATCACCTACAATTAAAAATGTGTCATCAGGAGTGGTAGTAATAATAGTGCATAACTTGGAAATAAAGTACGTAACAGCTTCGTCGTCACCTGGCGGCAGGTATACACAGCATATGTGCAGCTTTTGATTATTGTTTCCAATGATAGTGATCCAGAGATCCTACGCATCACTGCTCCAATTATATTGATGAACAGTTGTAAATTTATTGTTAACGGCAATGAGTACCCCGCCACCGTCTTTTTTAGATGATGCACTAGTGTCGCGATCGCGACGAAAGATCACAAAATTATTGCCAAGGAGTTCACTACTTTCGACGCTAGAATTTAACCAAGTTTCACTATCATCATCATCATTTTGTTTTCGACCTTACTTAAGGTCGGTTTGACGCAGCTCTAACTTCTTTTCTAATCTGTGCTAATCTAAAAAGCTCTACATACCCTTCACAACCTAAATTTCTAATAATTTGACTAATATAGTTTGGTCTAGGTCTTCCTATATCCTTTTATCTTTTTCCTATCCAGCTGACTCTACATAGATATTAGCAACCTGATGGTTGTTAAAGAAATCTAACATGTTTACATGATTACCATTTATAAGGAAATGAAATATAACCTGGTTATCCGCTTCAAAAAGGAAAAGTGTTAAATTATATGTTTTGGTAAGGCTTAAGCAACGAATCGCTGCCAACATGCCAGACCGTTACCTAATTGTGAGTTATGTCATGGTGACGTTTATTAAATTATATGTTATGGTAAGGCTTAAGCAACGAAACGCTACCAACATGCCAGACCGCTAACTAATTGTGAGTTATGTCCTGGTGACATTTAGTTAACTGATTTTTATTTTTTTTTGTTTTGTTTTCGAACTTACTTAAAGTCGGTTTGACGCAGCTCTAAATTCTTTTCTATTCTGAGCTAGTCTAAAAAGGTCTACATACCCTTCACAACCTAAATCTCTAATAATTTGACTAATATAGCTTTGTCTAGGCCTTCCTACTCTATTTTTATTTGGTAGTCTATAATCTAAGACTTTACTAAATAGTCCCTCATGTCTTAACTGGTGCCCTATCATTCTATCTCTCCTGACCTTCAATTGTTTCCACATACAGGGATCCTCACCTATCCTTCTATAAACTTCCTCGTTTGTTACTCTATCTGTCCAACTAATCTTTAACATTCTCCTATAACACCAAGTTTCAAAAGCTTCTATCTTTTCTTATCTACTTCTTTAATTGTCCAAGTCTCACTACCGTATAGTAGAACGCTCCATACGTACGACTTTAAGAAACTTTTCTATTATCTAAACTAATACTATTAGCTATTAGTAAGTTTTCTTTTTAAAACATTTTTCTAGCTTGAGCTATTCTAGCTACTATATCCCTTCTGCTACGTCCATCCTTTGTAATTATACTACCTAAATAGCAAAATTCATCTACCTCCTCTAACTCGGTATTACCTATTTTTAATTTTGGTTTAGAACTAGGCTGTAACTCACTTGTCATTATCTTTGTCTTTACTGAGTTAATTCTCATACTATAGTTACTCCGTAGTATCTCATCTAAAATATTTAAAAACTCTCCTAACTCTTTTCTAGACTCTGCTATAATGGCTATATCATCTGCAAAACGTAACATGTCTATTTTCTGTCCCTGTACACTAATACCTATCTCTTTTCTCTCTCTGGCTAAGTTTAAAGCTTCCTCAATATAAACATTAAAAATCAAGGAGACAGTATACAACCCTGTCTAACACCATTTCTAATCTTAGCTTCCTTTTCTATTTCATCAAATCTAATTACTACGCTTTGGTTTTATATAGACTGTAAATAATTTTTCTATCCCTATGAGAGATTCCTATTTTTGCAAAACCCTGAACATAACAATCCAATTAACCCTATCAAATGCTTTTACTAAATCTACAAACGCGAAATGAGTCTTTTTATTTTTTGTAACCTTTTTCGATAATTACCCTAATCATTAGTATCGGTTCTCTAGTCCCTCTGTCTTTACGAAAACCATATTGGTCTTCGCCTAAATAATTCTCAGTCAAAGCTTCTACTCTATTTTTAATTATTATTGTTAGTATTTTGGAAGCATGAGAAGTTAAACTAACCGTTCTAAAATTCTCACACCTATCAGCTCCTGACTTTTTTGGGATTGGGATAACAATATTTTTTTCGAAATCTATTGGAACCTCACCTGTGTCATATATTACATTCACTAGTTCATATAATCTGTCTAAAGTTTTCTGACTTGTATATTTTATTAATTCTGCGGGAATATCGTCTATCCCTGGCGCTTTATTTAATTTAAGATTCCGAACAGCTCTATCAAATTCCTCTCTTAATATTGAGAACCCTATTTCTACATCCTCGTCTTGGTCGTTCTCTAACTCATTGATATCGTCTCCCTTATATAAATCTTCTAAATATCTTTTCCATCTATCAGCTACCTCAACTTTATTTATTAGAAGCTCATTATTCTCGTCTCTAATACCATTATATTTTTTTCCATCTTCCCCAAAAAACTTTTTAACTGCTCTGTAAGCCCTGTCTCTCTTACCTACTCTCAAATCATCTTGTATTCCCTTACAATTCTCCTCCATCCATTTATTTCTAGCTTTTCTACACTCATGTACTATCTTATTTCTAACTGTATTATATTTTTGCTTACTTTCACTATCCACTTCTCTGACAGGTTTAAGCTTTCTTCTATTCTCTATTAAATCTAATATCTCATTTGTTACCCACGGTTTTCTCGCTTCTATTTTTTTCTTACCTATAGTCTGTATTGCTGTATCATGTACAGTCAGTTTTATTTCTTTCCATCTATTTTCTACGTTCCCTCCTACAGCTATCTCTTTGCTCTTATTATCTAATACTTGTTTATATTCCTCTTTTACCCTACTATCATTAAGCTTACCTAGATCCCATCCCTCTCTTTTAACCTTTCTCAATTTTTTGAATTTTAGTTTACACTTCATTTTAACTAAGTTATGATCGCTATCTATGTCAGCCCCTGGATAACTACGACAATTTTTAACTTGGTTTCTAAATCTTTGTTTAACTAAAATATAGTCTATTTGGTATCTAGCCCTATCACCTGGCGCTTTCCAGGTATATCTTCTCCTAACATGTTGTTCGAATAGGGTGTTTACAGTTACTAATCTATGTTCCTGGCAAAACTCAACTAATCTTTCTCCTCTATCATTTCGTCTGCCATACCCAAATTTTCCTACCATTTTCCCTCACTACCTTCTCCCACTGACGCATTAAAATCGCCCATAACTATTAAATTCTCATCTCCTTTTACTTTTCTCACTATACTATTTATATCCTCGTATACCTTTTCTACTTCCTCATCCTCGTACTGAGTTGTTGGCATGTAAACCTGTACTAAAACAGTATCTGTGGGTTTTGTACTCAATCTAACCATAATTATTCTATCACTAAATTGTAAGTACTCTTTAACTTTATGCCCTAATCTTTTACCTAACACTATTCCTACGCCTGCCTGTCCATTAGTTGAAGAAATTGTAATTATTCTATAATTATCTTTCCAAAAGTCATTACTATCTGGCCATCTCACCTCACTAATACCTAAAATGTCCAGCTTTTCCTTTCTCATTTCGACTAATAAATTCGTTAACTTATCTACTCTGAGTAATGACCTTACATTCCAAGTCCCTATCACTAAATCGAACTGTTGTTTTATATTCTTACGATGACGAGCCCCAAGTACCCCTCCCGGAGATCCGAATGAGGGAGTATTTTACCTCGGACAAGAATTTTACTTGTGAGCTCTCCATCATATGTATTTCGTGTTTTAGGCCACGCACACCTGGGAAATATTGTGGTAGGCTCCCATATCTTTCCACAACGCAGTTTTTAAAGATTTTAGGAAAAAGCCGTATCCGTCACGGCCAACCCCCAACAAGCTTGTAAATTATTGAGGATCGCCCGAGACCAACCGACCCTCCTCCAATATCTTTTAGCCAGCAAGGCTGCTGCCCCTTGCTGCGCCTTTTAATCGCCTTTTACGATAAGCAGGCTTACTATAGTAGTATTCTTTATCTCCTACTATAGGGATGAAGTTTCACTAAAACAAAGAATATCGAAATCAATAGCAAACGAGCAACTATATAACGTGTTGATTTTGGTGCGTAATCCACGAACATTCTGGTAATATACCGAAACACTCATTATTCTATAATGCAGATAATCAATATTTGTACAATAATAATGGAAAGGATGAAGTTAAACAAAGCGGTCCTTATTTAACTTCAGAATGTCCGTATCAGAATCCACAATAACGATTTTTGATGACTCAGATTTCCTTGTGTATATAAGCCCATTTTTAATCCACACATATTTAATATTATTCTGTCTAGCAGCTTCCCTTACAGCTTTAAATAAAATTTTCCGTTTTAGAGTAAGATGCTCATTAATATATATGCTGGAACCAACATTCTCTACATGTAATCCTCGACGCTCTTTATTATCGCGTTTCGCCTGTATTGCAGCAGCAAGTAGATCATCTCTTTTTTTGCGAGACCAAAACCTTATTATTATAGGTTTGTGCTGTTTATTATTAGAGTTATTATGCGCAACTCTGAGGGCAGCCTCAATATCAGATGCAACAACGGAGAAGTTTACGGCTCCTGCAATCGACTCAACTACTTTGTAAATATTTTCGTTATCTTTAAGGGGATCGCCACGAATTTCCAGATTGTTAGCACGACTATACTGCTTGAAATTGTCGAATCTTATATTGATTGTAAATAATTCTTTTTTAGAGAAACGTTTTCAGTTTCTTATATATCGTTTTTTAAATTTACTCTTAATATCAGCCAGCGATCTTTCAAATTTGAATACTTTGTTCGAGCAAAATTCCACAGACTCAAGTAAAGAATCATGTTTCTTATTCATTTCTGAAAGTTGATGCTGAATAGATCTTAAAATGTAGGTCACAGAACTGGAATCTTCTTTTTCAGCAGATTCAAATTTATCGTCATCGCTATTAGAATCACCTGTATCTGCAATGATTACTGATACATCGTGTGATTGACGACACTCCTTGCATTTCCAAGATGAGCCCGCTTCGCTAGCAGCATTTAATGTTTTTAGTACAGCACTTGATATATTTAAACATTTGGCATGATAAAAGCCGCGACAACGGCCTGCACATGATATGCCGGGCGACCTTGTTGTAATAGCAATACTACAAATAAAACAAGTATTTGGCATTATGATTACGATATATGGGATTTAAATCAATTGGACCGATTATAAACGATTTTCATGCAGCTGCAGAATAAGGTACATGAGACTTACCAAAATAAGCCTATTTACGCACAGACACACAAGTATGCTAATTTTCAAGAATGTTCAACTTAAAACAACCAATAAAACACCGTATAACATAGAGCGATATCAAACACAACCTTCTCGTCGCGTGAGTTATCCGGCATTTCTCTAGAAACCCTGCGAAATTATCTGGCGCCCAAGAAACTTACCGATCAAAAGCATATTTTACACCCGATAACATTCTGGAACCCTCTTCAAACGCTTACATGACCCATCTCACTGAGTTAGTCGGCAACCATTTTTGTTAGTACAGTCGAGTTTTTTGGTATTTTACCATAAGAAGATTTTTCGCGGAGTACCTCATCGAGTGTTCTGTGGATTACTGGTTAGATTTTCTGGGGCTAAAACTGTACGTAATAAACTTTAAATAACAAATATTACACAATATAAAATATCGCAGAATGTTTTTAAATGGAGTAACGAAAATTCTTTTTGCAATAACAACAGTTTTTTATAATCAATTGATTACACAAGCTTTTTCAACTACTCGTAGTTACAGCTCGCGACAATTTATTTCTAGTTAATCGCTAACAGTACAAATATTACACTAACTTCCTTACAACTACAATTCTAACCTCCTTAACTACTATCGAAGTACTAAGCGCTAATTTATATCGATCACCACCAATTTTTTTCATATTACGATTTTATAGAACAGAATTTGAATAAAAACTAGTATTATAACCAACGCTTGAATAAAATGAAACTCGAAACCCTTAATGGGCAATTTATATACATAATTCAATAATTCTCGACTATTCTCAGGTACTAGAATTAAGCAATTAACCTCTAGAAGGTTCCTGTTGTAAGCTTAATAAAGTTCTTTTGTAAATTGTCAATCAAGTCCATCTGAAGATGTCACGTCACAGAGCGGCTATCAATTATTCTTTGTATACAGATGTCTCGTTTACATTCAGCCGTATTATTCTGGTCACGGGTAAACTAAGTGACGTCTCGTTACAATATAACGAATTTGTGGGTTATGAGTTGCATTTTGTAGTACAATTTAACAATTACGTATAAATAGTTACATTAGTATTTTTGCGTAACTGAATATTTTCGGGTCCTTCAATTATTAATCTGTTTCATTAAAATCAATTGAATATGTTATATAATACTTGAAAGGCGAGTTGGAAAAGTGTAGCTTTACAGTATGATTTACAATATTCGGAAATACAATGGTAATACATTGCCTTCCTTTGTGTCTACTATATGATTGTCTTAAAACGCTAAAGTTACTGCACTTTGGAATATACGCATAGGTAGCATCAGCCTATACGGTTGCTTTGTCGTGATTATGCTCTGAGTATAAAAGTGTATTTGCAAAAAATTAGTCACATGATTTTCAAGATACTGCTCTCTTGTTATTGAGTTAATACCAATATTTTCATTAACAGACCTTTGCACTAAAGTTCTTTTCACTAAGGATATGACTGAACTGGTATTCCGTCTTGTGGGATACTGATAATCAACCCGCAAAAACTTATGGGATAGGCCATGTGACATCTTGCACAGAAAAATAAGTAAATCTTTTTTGCTCACTTATCTTAATCCATTTCCCTCAGGAATCGGATCACAAAATGTATATATTTTATGTTACGGTAAAACCACCACATACACGAAAAGGACCACCGCGCTAGCTATTGTCGTAGAATGGGTATGGGAGTTACAGCAATTCTTAGATACCAAGTCGTCAAACAGAAATAAGGAATTAACGATATACCTGTAGAAAATAAACGCTAATACCCGAATAGTATATTTAAAGTGGTGTCAAAAATAGTATACAATATGTGAGTAGGTACATATATAGCAAACTCACAAATGTAGTAACCATTCTTATAATTCTCGGTTAACACAAAAGAGTTAGGTGCAATATTGGCTCTATTATTGCTAGAGGGTACTCTAGTAAATATTACTGGGGCGTTATGCACGTAGGAGAACGTTCTCATACAGACCAAGCCGCACAATACGATTTATATCCTTCATCTAAACAACAATATACACAGGGTTATTCACGATATACGCCTCGGAACATTGTAGGTAAACTAATAAATATTTTAAAAATTTTCTTTCACATATGGACAGAGGCATATTAGACATTAGAGGTACATTTTAAAATTATCTTGAAATTATACAGGGTGTTCCAAACACTAAATAAATAACAAAGTTATGTTTTTTAAATGAACGCCCCTGTATATTATTACATTTTTGGATTCCCGGTCAAAATAAAGGTATTTTTTATTAAGGTTTGTTATCCCTAAACCTTAAGGTTTTTGAAGTAATTTCATTTTTTCCAAAAACAACCTAATTTAAAAATATTAAATACAAAACAAATATTATACCTATCTAAGCAAAATTTTTAGTGAAGTGTGAGAATTGATCATGTTTATACTCCCATTATCTGAAACATCTTATACAGAGTGTTCAGAAATCTAATTTAACCTTTTACGAAGTCCAAGTTGCTATAAGTTAATTAACTTAAATACAACCCTGTATTTTTTAATACGTTACTAAATGCAGAATTTAATTTCCTATCGAATCGTATAAGAATGTCCTATATCTAATTCTTCACGTTTTCACAAAATTCGCCGCTTACTTGCATACTGCAGTTAAATTTTGAATAAAAGTAATGCTTTATCTAGTTGTCTATGAAATTTTCAAGGGTAAAATTATTTCGACATTTGACATTGTTAATTATTCTAGTTGTTATTATTTGAATTTATCGTGTGAGTCGTTATTGTTTTACAGACTACAGTTAATAATATGAAGGTTTACCCAAAAGAAGAACGCATTAATATGATACTGATATTGGCTGAATGTCATGAAAATTGTTTATTGGCTTCGCGAGTATATGCTCAAAGATATTCGGAAAGAAGTCGTCCCAAACCAACAGTTTTTAACAACGTCTTAAAAGAGTTTAAGGAAACTGGAAGTGTTGAATTCAAAAAAACCTGTTAACAGTAAACCAGTAACTGATATTGAGGATAATATTTTTACGGCAATTGGCTCAGTTATTGAAAGTCCCCGTGTGAGTCAAAATCAGATATCCAAAAATTTAAATATTAGCCAATCAAATATTTCAAGAATACTTACATAACACAAATATCATCTTATAAAATCTAACTATCTCACTAACTTTATGAAAATGACCTCATACGAGAATTGAATTTTGCATTGGGTGTTAGAGGAAGATGCAGAAATTTTCATAACCACGGACATGTGAACAGGCATAATTTCTATTATTATTCAGATTCAAACCCCCATCAATACAGAATAATAAATAATCAACATAAATGGTCAGGGAATGTGTGGAGTGGAACAATGGGTCCATATTTAATTGACCCTTATTTTTTTAATGGTCCGCAAAATGGTTTGATGTTTCTGAATTTTCTGAAAAATGAGGTACCAGTGTTGTTGCAGGAAGTACCTCTAGAGAAAAGAAGAACCACGTGGTTACGACTAGATGGAGCCCCGTCTTATTATCATCGTGAGGTTAATAATTTTTTGAATATCATGTTTCCAAATAGATGGCTCGGAAAGGACGATTATGTAAATTGGCCCGTTAGGTCACCAGACCTGACTTCACCCGATTTCTTTTTGTGAGGCTACCATATACCTTCAACTACACAAGAAGATATGAGGCAACAAATAACGGAAACTTTCGAACTGTGACTCCAGAAATGTTATCCAGATATAGGACTAATTTTCAGCAAAGAATTCTTATGTGTTTACAAAATAAAGGTCATCATTTTGAACCTTTGTTGAATTAATTTTCGAACTAGTCAAACTTAATTCATAAGTTTGACAGCTTTTTTACATTAATTGTTAACTTCTTGTATTACGTTTTTTAAGATCTTTTTAATTGGCGAATTCTGTAAAAACGCGAAGAGTTAGATATAGAATATTCTCATACCATTCGATAGGGAAGTAAATTCTGCATTTAGTAACGTATTAAAAAATACAGGGTTGTACTTAAGCTAATTAACTTATAGCAACTTGAACTTCGTAAAAAATTAATTAGATTTCTGAACACTGTATAAGATATTTAACTTTTATAATGGGAGTATAAAATATGATCAATTCTCACACTTCACAAGAAATTTTGCTTACTTAGGTATAATATTTGTTTTGCATTTAAAATTTTAAAACTACGTTATTTTTGAAAAAAATTAAATTACTTCAAAAACCTTAAGGTCTAGGTGTAACAAACCATAATAGAAAATATCTTTATTTGAACAGGGGAATACAAAAATGTAATAATATACAGGGGCTTTCATTTAAAGAACATAACTTTGTTATTTATTTAGTATTTGGAACACCCAGGTATAATTTTAAAATATATATATATATATATATATATATATATATATATATATATATTGCCGTGGAATCGGGGATTAAACTTTTAACATCGAGCCCCAATTTGGGTGCCATAAGATTGCCGTGGAAGCGGGGATTAAGCCTTAAACATCGAGCCCCAGCGTTGGGCCGTCATAAGATTGCCGTGGAACCTTAGAAAAATTCTTGGACGAAGCTGGGACAAAGCTTTAACATCAGTCCTTTACCAGTGTCATTAAATAATTTTCAAAATACACAACTTTCCAAGAAAAAATTGCTTACCCGTTTATTTCTGCTTCAAAAATCTTCAGCAGCTTCCCTGGCTAGCTCAGCTGTGCCTCTTCTCGGATACCTAAATATACAACCATTCTTTCTTCACACTCGCACACCATTCAATAAAATCACCAAATAATACAACAATCGTACAATCTTTTATTTACCGCTATTTACAGACAAACTATTCACATGTATAAAAACAGTTTGATACTCTAATTACAAATTCAAATGTGATATGTTTTAAAGTCCTTGATTTTCTAATTGTTTGCAAACAAATTTAATAAAATATGAGTAGATGGGCCCCACATATTACCCTAAATTGACTGTACACTGGAGTATGGTGAGCTCATAATAACCCAGTTTATTTAGTATATGCCTTTTACCTTGCATAAATTAATACAAAATTGATAGACCCGTTTACCCTTTACAACTAATTTATATTCAGAATAAAATTTTATAAGTTTTAAATACACCCTTTTTCAATATTTAACCCCAATAAATTGTCCAGTACATGTATCTTTTCCAATAAGTTTATATAACCATAAATAATCCCCAAAATTCACTCACACAGCACCAAAATTTCACAAAAGTTTATCAGACAACAGAAATTTGAAATAAATTACCTGGAGATGCTTCCAGCTTCCATTCCTTCGACGACGATCGCAAAAACACATCGGCTTCGTTACCATACGCTGTGATACTCAGCGGATTTACAGACGATAACACCATTTGCGAGCCAAGCGCCTCGTTTCATAGTACCATTCCATATCAGCATACAATCCTGGTTATTTGTGATGCTTACCCCACATATATTATGCTTCCATTTATTGATTTTCGAACTTTGTATAGTAGTAGCCGGACCTCTATGAATTTATTCTACACTACACGTATTTCGCGTTAATAAATAGAAGGCCGCTACTAATAAGTTACACGTGCTAGCACTATATTTACTGTATTATTAAGACATCTAATACTCACAAAAAAAACCTGTACTATAATGTTGGTCAGCATTCAGTACTTTATCTTAGTAAAGTAGTATAGAAGAGAAGACAAGACAAGAGAGCCTTCAAAATTTTCATTCCGTATTTATATTGATTCAAAATCCTACCCCCGGACACACTTCCGGTGAAGAGCTTATTTTCAAATTTAAATTCTACAAATTTTGATACAACTGTCTCGAAAATTCCTGAAATTTACTCCGTCTACGTGCCGTATGTATCCGAAAGCGCTCCCACCTGTTGCGTTTGTCTACGTTTGGAAAACTGTCGGTTCTTAACCAATGATATTATTCTGTGTCGTCATAAAACCCCGCCTGTACTATCTTTATCTCTGTCTGATGCATGTCTGCTGTCGCGTTCAAACCCCCACTTGAGTTCTAGAAAATCGATATTGCTGACAGCTCATCTCCACTCCACGTGTATATAGTACGTGCGTTTTCAAATATCAACGCTTTTATACGTTTCTATCTGTAGTATATAACCGATCGTGCATTTCCCTTGCTTTTTAAGAACTTTGTTAGCTTGTTGTTCAAACCAAACTGACGGTTGAAACTATTTTCTATGAAGTCCTATCTTGATATGCTCATAATTTCGACGAATGTAACCTTTTTAAAAACGCAGGTGTTCGTTAATTATCGACCGTTTAGCACAACAATTCTTGGAGTTTATATTTCATCGTATTAGATAAAACTGACGTTTGCTTGTTACAAAGAAAAGTTTTGCCTTGGAATTATTGATTTTCTTACCCTAGTGGGTTTTCTTATGCTTTTACGTGTTGAATTAAAATAAATTATGCGTATTCTATTTGCTTTAAACTGTTTTTCTTTATGTACTTTTAACCTTTCAATTATCAATTATAAAAATACGTCAATACTTGTACGTTCTCCCTAAATAAATTTTGCGCGTACATAATTTGTTCTTTACTATATACAGGGTGGTTGAAATTACATTGTTTACCCCAAATTCAACCCTTTGAATCCACAACAAATATATATATATATATATATATATATATATATATATATTCTTCTAAATCTTCTTTGGGGATTAAACCACTCATAGTTTTTAAAATTATCTTTATTAACGTTTCGATCCATGACCTAGGATCGTTTTCAAAATAATAAAAACTTCAAATATCTAAGCGTTGGGGGATCTTGGTAGCCACAGGTTGCTTAACCCCCTTCACTGAATCTCGGTGAAATAAGACATAAAATTAGAAAACAATAGAAGGGAAACGAGCTACATACATGCTGTGTGAGAATTTCAGAGAACTATGTAAGCTAGCTCAGAATATAAATAAGTGCAGGTACGTGTCCAACCAGTTTTGAGATGAAGATCCAATGATGATGATGGTGAAGCATATTAACAACCCCTGTAAAACAGCATTGGTATTTGACAAGTGTAAACTCTCCATAGGGTCGCCTCAGATCCATATACAACCTTCATAGAACAACATTGGTATCTGACAAGTGTAAACCCGCCATAAGGTCGCCTCAGAACCATGTTAAAATCTACCAAAGAGGTAGCCTAAATCATAATGATTTTCCCCTTCAAAATAAATATAAAAAAACGACTACTTAAGCCTTTTAATAATACAATCGCACACTTCTTTAATAACCATCCTCTCAATTGTATAAATAGAAACATGTTAAAAAATGTTTTCCAATTCCCAAGTTATTGAATTTATATAAAATTCACCAATAAAAATTAATCAGCTGATTTCACGTTAAGCGTATTGGCTACCTAAAAAAAGTCGGTCCCAGGCCGTAACACAGATTGAAGGCAATCATTCATTTAAATTTAAAAAAAAAAAAAAATTTTGCTTAGTGTACTCAAACCAAATATTTCGAACATCAATAAATCAAAGTCACCTTCAATTTATGTCATAAATGTCAAACTTGAAGTTTTTATTATTTTGAAAACGATCCTAGGTCATGGATCGAAACGTTAATAAAGGTAATTTTAAAAATTATGAGTGATTTAATCCCCAAAGAAGATTTAGAAGAATACTAAACAAACCACAACAAACATACAGGGAGTATTTACAAGTCAGGTATGGGCCTGAAATTTGTATTTGTTTTAGACAGTTGGACAATCTAAATCTAAAGCTTTCGCATTCCAAAAATTCACTCACATTCCTAATAAAATGCAGAAACAACGAAATAATACCAAAAGGATTTAGAATCAAATTTGGAAAGACAAGCAATAATCTATCAAGGATTCTCGAAAGAACAAGCTACAGTATGATGAGGGAAAGACTACAAAACCACCGACACATTATTTATAAGTTAAAACAAGATATTGAGGGCATTATAAATTTCATACGAATAAAGGTAACAAAATATGATTTTGATAAAATTCTCGTTAGTGCAAAAACCTACTACGAATCAGTATTTTCCAAACAAAAAGAAATTCACATAAAGAAATTTAATAACTTATTTATAGAGAAAAATAGCACACAAACTAAAACGTTAGAAAACAGCAACATCATACTAAACACCGTGATAAATTTATCAAACAGAACTATTAACGACACAGAAAAATCAATTCTTTCAAAAGGCCTTAACTTTGCAGTAACGCCAAAATCAATACCAACCTTTGAAATAATTAGCTGTATTGAGAAAACAGCAAACCAACTTGAAGAAGGTCAAGCAAACGAATTTAGAGTACGATGCAAAATCGAAATAGAAAAGAATCACAAAATAAAGCCAAATGTAAGTAGTAACGAAATAAAAGCAATTCGCAATCTAAAAAACGATAACTCAATTATAATTCTTCCTGCTGACAAAGGCAATGCAACAGTAATAATGAATAAAAACGATTACAACACAAAAGTCAACAAACTATTGAACACTGACAATTACACCAGTTTAGAAACGGATCCAACAAAATCAATTGAAAATAAAATATACAAAACCCTATTTAAATTTAAAAATGAATTCGAAGACAAAGAAAGAAGTAAACTGGTCCCACATTACAGTAAACCACCCCACTTTTACGGTCTACCAAAAATTCATAAAAAAGACATTCCTTTAAGACCTATCGTAAGCTCCATAAATTCACCATGCCATAATTTAGCAAAATTTCTACTAAAATTATAAATCCATTAGCAGGCAAAACGGATTCTTTCATTAAAACAACCAACATTTTTAGAAAAATTATCAAACATAAAAATTGAAAATACACACACAATGGTAAGCTTTGATGTAGTAAATCTCTTCACAAATGTCCCTATAAACAAAACGCTTAATATTATAAAAAACAAACTAGAAAAAGATGGCAATCTTAAAGAAAGAACAAAACTAAGCATATCATCGATTATGGAATTACTTGGTTTATGCGTCAATACCACATATTTTCAAATAAATGATCAATTCTACAAACAAAGCTTCGGAATGGCAATGGGAAGTCCACTATCACCAATCTTTAGTAATATATTCATGGAGGAATTCGAAAAAGATGTAATATTCACACAAGAATTGAAACCACTAATCTGGTGGAGATACGTAGATGATGTCTATGCTATTTGGCCTCATAATACAGAACTAATTAAAAACTTTGTACAGTCAATTAACGAAATAGAACCGACTATTAAATTCACATATGAATTAGAACAACATGGAAAACTTCCGTTTTTAGATATTCTAGTTAGCAAAAACGATACAACAATTAATACATCGGTATATAGAAAACCAACGCACACAAACAGATACTTAAACTTCGATTCAAACCACCCACACTGTGTCAAACGAGGAATTATCAAAACCATGTATGATAGAGCAAAATTAATATCATCAAACGAAGAAATTTTAAAGAAAGAGAAAGACCTAATCAGATGTACACTAATAGAAAACAAATATCCTAAAAGAATAATAGAGAAAGAAATGAATAAAAACCCTAAAAATAAAGAAATAGAAAACAAAAACAACGATACACACCACAAAATGCTCTCAATACCATACATAAAAGGATTCTCCGAAAAAATTCAAAGAATAGGAAACAAATTTAGAATTAAAACAGTATTTAGAACCAACAATACACTAAGAGCACAATTAACAAAAACAAAACCCAAAAACGCAATACAAAGTTCAAAAAATTGTATCTACAAAATACCGTGCGAATGTAATAAGTTTTATATAGGGGAAAGTTCCAGACCATTTGAAGTTCGATTAAAAGAACATAAATCATATATAAAAAATAGAAAATTTGAAAAATCCATGATTTGCCAACATGCATGGGACTTCAGTCATAAAATAAAATGGGAGGACGCAAAAATTATCGACAAAGAAGAAAACCACCAAAAACGCAAAATCAAAGAAGCTGCTTATATAACCTTACATAAAAATAACTGCGTTGCAAACGAATCCATAACTTTCAGTAAACAATGGATTCCATTACTAAAAGAAATAACAAAAGAAATAACAAATGAAAATCAAATGCCCACAATATCTAGGTAGCATTGCAAGTTTTTCCTGGGTTTTCCTTGCGATATTAACATGAAATACAGCCTACATACATGATTTCTATTTATACATACAATAACTAATTATATAACAATAAACATATTAACTAGAAAACCATTTTTTCGGCAAATATCTAAGCGTTGGGGGATCTTGGTAGCCACAGGTTGCTTAACCCCCTTCACTGAATCTCGGTGAAATAAGACATAAAATTATAAAACAATAGAAGGTAAACGAGCTACATACATGCTGTGTGAGAATTTCAGAGAACTATGTAAGCTAGCTCAGAATATAAATAAGTGCAGGTACGTGTCCAACCAGTTTTGAGATGAAGATCCAATGATGATGATGATGAAGCATATTAACAACCCCTGTAAAACAGCATTGGTATCTGACAAGTGTAAACCCACCATAGGGTCGCCTCAGATCCATATACAACCTTCATAGAACAACATTGGTATCTGACAAGTGTAAACCCGCCATAAGGTCGCCTCAGAACCATGTTAAAATCTACCAAAGAGGTAGCCTAAATCATAATGATTTTCCCCTTCAAAATAAATATAAAAAAACGACTACTTAAGCCTTTTAATAATACAATCGCACACTTCTTTAATAACCATCCTCTCAATTGTATAAATAGAAACATGTTAAAAAATGTTTTCCAATTCCCAAGTTATTGAATTTATATAAAATTCACCAATAAAAATTAATCAGCTGATTTCACGTTAAGCGTATTGGCTACCTAAAAAAAGTCGGTCCCAGGCCGTAACACAAATTGAAGGCAATCATTCATTTAAATTTAAAAAAAAAAAAAAATTTTGCTTAGTGTACTCAAACCAAATATTTCGAACATCAATAAATCAAAGTCACCTTCAATTTATGTCATAAATGTCAAACTTGAAGTTTTTATTATTTTGAAAACGATCCTAGGTCATGGATCGAAACGTTAATAAAGATAATTTTAAAAACTATGAGTGGTTTAATCCCCAAAGAAGATTTAGAAGAATACTAAACAAACCACAACAAACATACAGGAATATATATATATATATATATATATATATATATATATATATCAAAGAATGAAATTAAAGAATGAAATTTATTGGCGAGTGACTCAATATTAGCCACAAGGGCATCCTGTCGACGCGTTTCGCCCTTATTGGGGCCCTTGTGGCTAATATTGAGTCACTCGCCATTAAATTTCATTCTTTGATATTATTTTTATTTATTTATTTATTATTATTAAATTTACTTATTCTTTATATATATATATATATATATATATATATATATATATAGCTGTGAGGTTTACTTCTGACTCATCGAGCCCCAGCGTTGGGAAGCCATAAATGCTGTGAGGTTTCTCTGAAAATTATTGAGCTACTTCGGATGTCATTAATATTGTGAAATTTATCCTCGGTTGCTCCTCACTAAACTCTTAAATCCACCAAAACCTTTTAAAACCAATACAGACGCTTACCTGTTAACGCTGGATCTAAAAACTCCCGCTCACTGCTTCTATGCTGAAACCTAATACAAATTTACACCCTATAATCAGACACTCCTAATAACGCAATTTACAAAATACATCACACTCTATTTACATGAAATACATATTACAATTTCAAAACATCTTTCCTTATGTACATTCGTATTATTGGTAATGTCCACAATTTCATTTTTAAAAGTCTTTTAATTCGATAACCTTATTCAAACAATTATTTTATTAAAGTAAGAGGACGTTCCTCATACCTTACGTTAAACCCTTTGTCTTATCATGCGCTCATAGTAAAACTCGTTAAATGTGACTGCAAATTTACCGCACTAGAAAAAATTAAATAAGCCCCCTGTACTTCTTTACAACATAGCCTGGTTATCTGTAAATTAATTATTCTTCACCACAAAAATAAGTTCCATTTTCATCTCAAGTCCCATAAATTTTCAGTTCATTAAATATATCAAATACGAAACACTCAAGAGCACAAAAAATAAAAGAAAACCATAAAAAATATTCACCACACAATGTTTTTAAACAATGGCATACCTGGTAACTATTTTCAAACGTTAAACGTTAACCACCCCTTTAAGATGATGCCGTTCAGTATGGCACTAGCTCATAAAACAGCTTCCCGGTTGAATCACCATCTTTCTATGCCTGCTGCTACTCCAAACTATCTTCATTTACAATAAAACCATGAGCATCTACTTTCCAAAATTTACCCGTCGTATTCCGAAATAAATTAACCAAACATCGTCGCCTTTACCATAAAATACTTCCAAATTTCACTCAGTTTCGTGCATTCCAAAACCACAATAATAATTGTTTGTACTTACATACAAAATTTTACTCTTCGCTTAGCTTGCCTTATTAGCTTTTTACTTAATTTGTTATCATACTGCACTAACTTACATAACTTCACTAACAGTAAAAAACGAGGCGCAAATGACTGAAGAAAAATTAAGAGACCGCCACCCCTTTTGAAAGTGCACCTTCCCTATTTCCAATTCGCACGTACAAATGTTAACGTACAAGAATGATTCCGCTTAAAATCAGCAACCGTTCTACATATCTGAAAATTGTTTTACTAACCGTCTCGATATTCTCGCTAAAAGCTCTAACGGCTCTTCGTTTCGCTTGAATTTTCATCACAAACACGCTAAAATACCCGCCAACTGTCATTTTAATTCGGGAAACTAGCCTCTACTGTTTATCGATTCTGAATACATCCCCGCCTTCAAACTCAAACAAACATCTTTTCATCTCTCTTGTTCATATAACCCCATTTCACATATATGTTTTCAACAGCTTAATATCTGCCCTACTTAATACAAACTTGTCGCACGTATACCTGCATCGTCCAATCATCTCGCACAATTCTTTTTCCTTGCTTTCAATCAATGCGCGTCTGCTTCTAACATTTCTAGAAATTATTGATTATTTTCCCTCTCTAAAATAAGTCTGTTCGTCATTTCCCTACTATACTATATCCATGATTAAATTTTGTTTCTCACTCGTGTTCATACATTTCTGCTGCGTCTTTGTTCCTCGATGACAGTTTGATACGGATTTCTGAAGTTGGCTGGCCTCACGTTGTGACGTCAGTGTAACTATTTTTGCTAGGCCTTACGTTGGATGGGTGCCACTGAAACGACTTCTGTTTTACAAAAGACTGGAACGTCTTTTTTTTATATTAAGGCGCTAGAGAACAAAGTCTTCCGACAAAGCTAGGGGTCTATTCCTGGGTAGAGCAATGAGAAGTGGGGGGGTAAGTCGAATTCTGTTTGCAAACCAAAGTTAAGCTAAATCAAATAGGCGCCACCATGTCCTGAGACAATGACGATAATTGCAAAGCACGGTTCTAAGGGCGGACGTGGAAACCCAAAGAACAAATGATCGCCTTCGTTAACAAAAACCTGTCTTAACAAAATAAGACGCAGCTCCTGTAAGAAATTGCAATGGTCAAATAAATAAAAAAGTAGAACACCACTTGTGTCCTATAAACATATATAAAGAAACGTGAATTAAATTCTAACCTGGGCAGATCTTTTCAGGTAGATAACAAATTACTAGAACCTAACATAATGAGAATTTGAACTTTTAAATTTACGTCTAATAATCTATGTATAGATAAGCTGATCACAAAAATAGGCATGTTTGTTTAAATTGCATTACAGCTACTCAAAGCATTTGCTTTCAAGACAGCATCTGTCAACTGTACAAAATAGAAAAATATGACGTCGAAAACACGTGTTGAACTTATCGACGGTTCATATGGAACAAAGCATGTTATTTTAGAAAGCTAATTCAATAAAATTTCGTTTTACAGCTTGTAAAATCAGCTCAACAATTAATTGAAGTTTACACAATTTACGTGTACTAAACATAAAAGCAAGTTAACGTGTTCTAAACTTTGAAACACATGCAAAAAAAAAAGATCTTATAGCTAATTACGAACCAAAAACTGCATTAGCCGCGTTTCTAATTTGAAACGACTCCATCCAAATTAACTTCTATAATTCCTTATCAGACAAATTTCTTATTAGACAAAGTTTAAATCGACTGTTCGTAAATAACGGTAATTCTTTGAATTCTAGATGACGAATTATCTTCGTTCCATTCTTAATTGTCGAATTATATTTGTTGCATTCCACATTGTCGAATCATATCTCGTCGCATTATATTTGTTGCATTATATTTTGTCGTCGTGTTCTAAAGGTCGCGCGTTATTAGAAGATATCTCCACAATTAATAATTGATACGAAGGTTGCCGGCTTCTAGCCAAAAATACATATTAACAAAGCTGTTGCCCGTGGCCGTTCATCGAAACCAGAGCCGAGCGGTCGCGTCGTCAGAGGGGGGGAACACGAAACAATCAAATAGATGTTTACTTGGAAATAGCTTTATGCGACACAGATATATCAATACAACTAGATCCCTAAGGAACAATACACGCTTAGCGTGTAATTCAATGCAATTAAATTACGACTGGAAAAATAAAATGTTACAAGTTGTTTCTAGATTCCCTACAATACTACCTTTATAATGAAAAATCGATATATTAACAAACAACTGCTTCTTTGTCTTACTTATGTGTTTTTCGTTTTGTTCTCGTTGTATATTGACTACGCTATCACCCAACGGGTTTTTACTTCTTGTAACATATTATAGCTTGTTTATCTTGAAATATCTCCCTTTTTTATTTAGAAACGTTTTATGGTTTTACTCTTGAAAATAATAATCTTATTTTAACGAACATGCAAAACTTTTATGATTTTCGTATAATACCTAGCTAAAATTGGAAGTGGTATTTTTACCTCGTTGTTTTTAATTCTTTATCGCTCTCTCTTACAATAAATACTATGATACGTTTCTACATAAATATAACTAAAATTAAATGAACCCTACATTATTATACGTTGACTAAGCTCTAAATTGATTGTTTCAAATACCCTAATTATCTAACCGCCTAACTTAATTTTCTAATCAGTTGTTACTCTAACCCCAAGCTTAATTTATGCCCTTATGTATTTACAATTAGCACACTAATAACACGATAATATGCACACACGCGCACACACAGACGCACGCACTCACACACACACACATACACACACATACACATACACACACATACACACACACATACACACACACACACACACATATACACATACACATACACACACACACACACACACACACATACACACATACACACACATACACACACATACACACACACATATATATACACACATACGCACACATACACACACATACACACACATACACACACATACACACACACATGCACACACATACACACACACACACACACCTATACACACACACATACCACATACATACACACAGACATACACACATACACATACACATACACATACACATACACATACACATACACATACACATACACATACACATACACATACACATACACATACACATACACATACACTATAACGTTTTGCCTTACTAAGGGGTTATTTAGTTTACTCCTATATGGCCAGCTGAAAGGCACTAGGATAGATAAAGGGAATTTCCTGTAAATGTAAAGAGCCCGCGGTTAGTTTCGATGGAAAATGGCTCGTAGATGAGGAAACCTCCAAAGGCTGAGCGGCTAGTCAAGCGATTTGCTCTGGGTAGAACATGAGCTTTGGGTCGGGGTTGCACTGCGACCAAAATATAGTGAATATGGCGCCACCGAATTTTTGTATACTAAGAAGACCCAACTTGAGTCTTTTGTATAAGGCAAATGCGGAAACCTATACTCAAATACCGCTATACAAAAAATATTACGAGAACCCAATCCCTAAAGTTTTCTTACCTTATGGCTCGATATTGACCTTTAAAGATTCACTGCTACACCTGTAAACAGATTAAAACAAGGATAGCACAGTTTGTGCATTCATTTCAAAAAATTCATAATTAATAAGAAACAACCCTCATTCATTCCAACTAATAATCATAGTCTTGAACAAAATGTTTAAGTTGCAGTTTAAAATTATTTACAAAACATCACCTTTAAAAATTTGACTAAATTATGATAATGAAAAATATGTACATATGTACTTGGTAATAATCAGCATCTCTCAAAAATAGAATAATGTAGTTTTTACACTAGCAAGAATTTATTCTTGACAATATTTAAGTTTGAATTTTTGGGTTAATTAAATTTATATTACAATTTTATTTGGTCTTGGTAGTACTACGTAGACTTCACATTAAATGGTAAAATATTCCCATTTATTATTTAATGAAAAGCAATATGAAACAATTTAGTTCTCTAAAATAGCTATAATTTTTGTTAATACTGAAGGTTAACCTTTTCTATTTTTATATCGACATCTACCATTTTTTGTTAGTACTAATACAAAGATTAAAAGTGAAGCTTTATAGATTACTTTCACCAAAGTTTAAAAATAAATTGTTTATCACTCACAGTATGAACTGGGAAATTTCCACGTGAACGTGGAATAACGTTTGTTATATCAAAAGTTACAGTTGACGTATTAAAAAAACACTAATTACATACCAGATGTTAATCCATCAGAAAAATACTTGCAATGTATTAGAGCCATACCCGGAATGATAATTAATAAATTGAAATCTTCTTATTTCAGCATTTTTAGGTTAGGAATCTTCAATACCACTTAATCCAATAAACTAGATACTGAATATCTAACAACATTAAGGGCGTTCGCATCGAACAAATGAACCACGCCAAACCGACTACCATATAAAGTAAAATTTCACATATGTTTTACTATTCCTACAAGATTTCAAATAGTTGCCAATAAATTTTCCATTGATTACTAAATAAATTTTTCATAAATTTCTTAAATTAAAGTAGGCTGCATAAGTTGCATGTTATCCTAAAGCCATTCAGAACAATTTAACGTCCCGTCTTATACGAACTAATAAATGCCAAGCGTGGACATATAATCTGTTTAGCCGAGACGATTTCATCTTGAAAATCGACTCTAATCTTTCGGTGCTTCCAACACGTGGTCTGTAACGCCATGTTCTTTTACTTAAAGAACAATTGACGTTCTCTAACAACAGCTCAGGTGGAAGTGTTCTATTGACGTATGCTGCCGTCTGACAACAGTTACGATTTTTACAATCATCAAAAGGAGGGAGCCCTTCCAGTGACGCTAACAAATGGCATTTTCTGTTACCGCTTAATTTATAATTTTATGCTCTCAATTCGAAAGCTTATAAGGTATTTAACAATATGTAATATTTATCACGTAGATTGTGTAGCGATATTATATTTGAATTGACTTTTTATGAATTAATTAAATTAGGTATTTGTGAAAATATTGCCAGAAAATAAACTTGTTACAACACATACACATACACACACACACACACACACACACACACACACACACACACACACACACACAATAAATTAATGTATATCTCGTGAGGGATCAGAAATAAAGCTTTCACAAACACACTTGTACAGCTGTTTCAAAATCTCAACGACCTTGGAAACTCAATGGAGGAAGTGAGAAACCTTTAGAAAAGGATTTAACACGGTGTTCAACCTAAAAACATCACGATTCGCTAAAATAACCCTTAATGTAATGTCAAATTATTAATGTGTAAACAAATACCTAACCTTACTACTAATCTATGATAAAAGGCAAGACGTATTTATCCACTTTTGAGTTTTATATTACTTCTTGGGACTAAATGAATTAAATAAATCATATAAAGAAAGATTATGGGATATTCGCTATAAGGTCAAAGTTGCTATTCCTTTCGAACAGGAGGAATAAACTGTTAAGATAAAAAACTGGAAAATGAACTTAAAATTCTTGAAATATCATTAAAAACCACGTTTGAAGTATGAATTTTTCAAATACATACAGAGTTTATAAGTGTGGATAAAATCCATTGTGGAATTTGCATCAAAGGATTTAGCATGAGCATAACTTAACAAAGAGTAGATTTCTACAGAACTTCAAAGATTTGAATTAGAACAATCAATTAAAAATAAAACTTGAAATATATGTAATTTATTGTTTGAATCTTGAAAAACTATTGGTAACATCAAGCATGGTTTTAACAATGGAGAAGAAATTCATAGTTATGGAGACGTTTTAGATTGTAGCCCTGGATAGCAAAAGTAACTCTAGTACAAACGTTTTAGTTAAATAAACACTCAACTTAAAACAGTTTGGGCGAAATAGTAATTGTATACACTGCTTGAACTTCACCCTTAGCTATCTACATTATATAGTCATAATAATTACTTTAGACAACATGATTGAAATTTTCATACAACTCGTTCAATGATTTCAAATAAATTTAATATAACCTTAAATATGTTATTTAGATCAGACATCCAAGTAAAATATTAGTTATTAAATATTTAAGTAATACAATAATGTTGCTTATTTAAATAGATAACAATATGCACTACAAACAAATTGAAAATTCCTTATAGCATACACAATCATATTGCACGTTACTGTAATGGTTTGCAACCAAAATCATCATCACTATCATCAGGCAAATTCAAGTCTGAAGAACCAGGATAGTTAACACTTATTATTAGTTCTTCTATGTCCTCTATTATATATTCCCTACTAAGGTATTCTTTTTCTGTTTTCTCTACACGAGAACAAACATTTACCCATTCTTGATGACCAACGGTATTGAACTTATTTTCAGCCAACTTCCATACATCCTCTAATTTAAAAGTTGTGTTATTTGCAGCAACATGATTTTTTACCATTGCCCATATTTTTTCAATAGGGTTGAGTTCAGGATCTAATGGGGGTAATCACAATACTGTATGACCATGTTCGGCTAAAATTTTATCAAGAACATATTGCTTGCACGGAGGCTTATGTTGGTTAATATTTGCATATAGTTTTGATTTTGTATCTTTAAGCTGAAAAGGTATGTTTCTTTTCAGTGGCCAACACCTCATGTCTTCTTTTTTCCAAGCCGCAGTTGGCTTTGGTTCCTCGGTCGCATTATGATATGATGCATTATCCATCACTAACACAGAGTTTGGTCCAAGGTTTTGTAATGATTTATCTTGAAACCATTTACATAAATTTCTATGATTCATTTCATCGTGATAATCACCAGTTTTAAGTTCAGACTTAAAAATTAACAATCCATTCGGAACAAAACCTTTTTTGCCGCCAGCATGTATAATAATTAAACGTTTCCCTTTAACTAATGGTGCTTTTGAACATTGATTTGAACCACGCCCCATGACTTCGATACAGTATGTGAACTGTGCAGGTAAGTTTCATCACAATGTATAATATTTCTTCCTTCTGATCGATATTGTTGTACTTTTCGTAAAAAATCGACTCGTTTTGCTCGGATTTCTGGTTTTTCAATTAAGACTTTAAGATTGTCTTGGTACTTCTTCCAACGAAACCCCATTTTATCCACCAATCGTCTAAACGAATTTATTTTTCCACAGAAATTAATTCTTTCAGATTTGAAAGCTTTAAATACAGCCTGCATTGTAGGTTCTTTATGGTGTATATTCGGAAATCGATAAAAAATTGTGCGCACAATTTCTTCTTCAAATTCATCTAATGTAGACTTTGGACTACCTTTTTTGATGATTTTCCATGGTGAGGTATATTGTAACTTAGCACCAACTGCCTGCATTTGCCTTCTTTAATAATTTTCTTAACAGTTGTTAACTCAACACCAGTTGCTTCAGACAATATTTTGCTCAAATTTTTCAGCAAAATCATGTCTTGGCCAGTATCCTTCTGCTCTTTGATATAATTGTAAAGATTATATATAATCTCACGACCTTGGCTATGAACCATTTTTTGAGAATTGCTCATAATGAAGTCGAATCTTACCTAAAATAACCTAATATGTACTCAAGAAATATTAAATTTAAAAACGTTTACGTACAATTTCAAAATAATCAACGAAGTGCGTGGTCTTGAAAAATTATTATTAACAAAGGGAAATTAAACAAAATACAGAAAACAGAAAGAAATAGGTAGGAATCGCAAATGCCAAAATTAAGTGTCTAGAATATGCAGTATCGGCTCGGCGGTAAGTTAGAAACATAGATTAGATAAGGTTAATACAGATAAGCCACTTCCATAATAGAAGCACGTGACTTTTTGTTACATTAATAATCGTACATTTAATCAAAATAATAAATATGATTTAGAACAGAGTAATCTAATAAATATAAATATAACATGTAACGTGGTGTAGTACAGAACAGAAAGTTTAATCTCAAATAAAGTTAAAAATAGGATCCCTTGAATAATCTTGGGGCCATAGATTTTAAACAGCACCGCCTGAACGGATTCTATTGCCATTAAAATTCCAATGACAGTGCTGTATATAAAAGTGACTGCATCCTGGTTAAGAATTCGTAATGAAGCACTGCAATGCTGCTATAGTCATTATTTAATTTAATCTTATCGTCATATGGTAACATCAAGTTTAAAATTATATTGCAGTAACGTCAACGCTGTTGAAGCCATGACTATCATTCCACAATACTATATTTTCATTTTGGTCTTTATTTTTGTCAGTAATATTTGAGATTTCTGCGCAAGTCGTTGAGATTTTCAAAGACCTATACTACAGTAACGCGAGTAGCATTCAAAATTCAAAAGTATTAGTACACTATATTATACCCCCGCCGGTGCGGTACGCGAGCCACTACAGTCAATTGGTAGCAATGTTAAATAATTGTAAAAATGACGCGCAAATAAAAGATTGCGTCATATCAGTGTTCGAATTATTACAACATAATAAAAAAGTTATACTAATTTTAATGAAAACCTAAAAGGGTACTCACGTAAACTGTAGGGCGATTCCAGCATTACTCCATGATGGCGGGTTCCGTTGATCTTTCGGGCGTGGGTGTTCGTTGAGCCCGGTCGAATCCAGATTCAATTTTGTCTTCTTCCTATTTGTAGGTAAAGGTACGGTAAGGAAGACAGGTAGAGGTACGGTAATTGGTAGAATAGAGAGGAAACCTGCATATAAAAAAAAAGAAGACACGTTAAGACACAAAGATAACTACATTCGTTGGCCTCTCGATCACCAGTCCCGACACGTCTGCCGGAAAATCACCACCACTCTTCTTGGCACACCGCGTCGGCGCAATCTCGCGCAAACGCGCTGTCTAAAGTGACGGAAATACGCGCACGTCTTTTTAAATCCTTGGCGCTAAATTATTACAAATTAAAACTAAATTAAAAATGTTTAGTGCCGATTTCGGCACCTAACAACTATAAATTTTGGATTTGGCTTACTGCCAACATTATTAGGTGTAGGTCAATATGACAGAAACGAGGGCTATTCTACAACTTAGTTATACAAGTAAAGTACGACACCATCATCGTATCGTATGTTTATACGCGCTTAACGAAATAAACAGAAAATTCTCGCCCGGAATGATAGGTACCAGGCATCACACAGCCAACTTAGGGTCGTCTCGGGATCACGGTCAGCTGTAGTCCGGTGCGGTGTAGTCGCTAACAGCAACAACCAAACATTAACCCAGCCACCATTACCAATCTAGTAACTAACTAGGTAGGAACAGTCATGACGTAACAATGAACCAGGACATAAATAATAATCTAGAGCCTAACCGGTGCCTAGGACGAACGATTATACAGGAAAGGAATTTCGTTGTATAATTGCTCAGGGATTTCACTGAGCCTTACAATTTCCATAGTACACATATGGGCTAAGTAAAAAGTAAGAACCCATTAGTTTAAACACAACGTCAAAATATTATGACAAATTTCAAACAAAACCCAGAATAACTGTCTCGATACAATCAAGTAATCACATTTAGTATCGGTGCGTCGGATCGGTTGCCTAGTTATAATGTGTCATGCATTTAGAATAGGCGAAAACGGTAGTTATATTCAGAATAAACGATAGATAACAGTAGCGCGTGCATAATTAGATCTAGAAAGGGAATTGGACGTAACAAATTCCCTAAACTGCAATTTTGTCACAGGAAACCCTTTTGGAACTCTCACTGAAACAATCTTCATCACTGTACTTAATTTAGAAACCGTATTTATAGATATTCGCATTTGTTGTAGACAGCTTAGCATCCGAGTTCCTTTAGAATACAAGGTCTATTTACAAAACACAAAAACCAGGAAGAAGAATCTTTAAAATTGATCTTGTTCGTCCAAATGTTCTCGACATAACCCTACGTCTTCAGAAATGTAAATGTTTGTTTTGATAAATGCTCAACCCTGCCTTCTATAGACAGTCTATGAATGTCATTTACTGCATTACAAACAAAACAAGTCGAATTTTGAGTTTGACTCAGACGTTGGATTATTTTCTAGTTCTAATAGTTCTCCGTTTATGGATCGACTGCAATTAATACAAAGGCGTCTATTACTCACATTAAAAGGATGTCTGTTGGGGGTGGCATTTCGCCGAATAACAGGTATTTTGCGTTTATTTGCATTTTCTTTCCCATCCATTCGTGAAAGTTGCGATAGACAAAAAAGTTTTTTTGCGTACATAACAATCTCCTCGATTTATTTGTAGTAACCACAGACAGGAAAAAAGGCATAATAACAATGGACAGAAACAAAAGAACCGTAAACAAGAACTTGAAAAGTACAACAATTATTATTAATAAAAAAAGCTGCTACTACAACACTGCATAAGTTTAACAGTTACTAAGTACCAGATTGTTCATATACTCCTCTAAATTAATTGCAACATTTAATAAACGTGCGTTCAATAGAATGTGCATTAGCTCAATGTTTACGTCTAGGCAAATGCTATTTTCGAACTGCTTTTAATTCAAATTGGTAATGTTTAATTGTTTAATAATTACATAGTGGGTGGGGTAAGAGGGATGAAAATTTTTAGAGAATAAGAGGATTATGCTGACACTTTAAATGTAAAACTAACACTATTATGTAATATAAACTAAAATCAAGCAGGTAGTAATATTGTTCCCGTCTTCAACAATAAATAGGCTATTATGAGCAAATGCAGATGGAAACTTCCTAGCAAAAAAGCCGTTCATTTTTGGGGGTTGGCACCCAATTAATATTTGTTCAAAATTACACGGACTACATCTTACTAAGAAATCGGCAAAATCTACCGTTATTTTTTTGTTATGTGCACCTTTCATTTGGGAGGATTAATCATTCAAAAGTATGTTGTTTCCGTAATTGAGCTATGAAAACATTCACTAATGCTTTTTAAGTGACGGAACAATTAATATTTTTAAAAAAATTGTAATAGGGGATGTGGTGGTAGGAGGGGGTGACATTTTTTTAAAATTAAAAGCGAACAACAGTATGCCGTATGGATATAATAAAGCCCCTAAAATGATTGTTCCAGTCTTCAAAAATTATTAATTTATTATCAGCAAAGTCTGAATAGAACACACTAGCTGAAAAACTGTTTATTTTTAGGGATTGGCGCAATGTTAATATTTGTTCAAAATTACATGGACTACTTTATATAAAAAAATATAGACAAATCCACCGTGACCCAATTTCCATAAGGATTTTACGTGATCTTTTGAATTCTGCAATGCCAATGCTGCTATAATAGTTTAAAATTCAGCCGAATCCTTATAATGGCAAGTTAGGTAGGGATTTTTAACGTACGTGACAATAATCACACACGAAGCCTACAATTTAACACAATAATTGTCAAATAGTCCGTATCGGAAATCAAACTAGGACCTAGGGCTTGGTAATCACGCGCGGACCTGACAAGTCTGCAGAGCCGCTTCGCATTGCACGATAAGCTTTCTGCAAGGGGATTTGTTAAATGAAATATACATTCTCGTCTGAAGGCCAGAGAACTTTCTTTAAAAATGAACGTATTCGCGTATGATATAGCAGGGACTGACAGTTTTGCAAACACCAATTCAAGTGTGCTGCGGTACAGAATCTACCTATTTCAGCATTGAGTACTGGTATCATTGGAATATACATTTTCAGTCTTGTTAATAACAAATATGTCGAAAGTGGAATATTACTACATCCATTCTTCCATATTTACGTAGAGGGTGCAAATTTAATGGTAAGAGAAACTGCAAGAGTAGTTGGAAGGAATGAGGAGGTTGTTAGTTATTGTAGCTGTACTCCTTGTATTCTTCACCTTCAAGCACTAGATATCAAAATTCGCAGTTATTACCCAACACTATCCTCGATGAGACAGTGAAACTAATAAATTCTATCCAGTCGTAATCTTTAAATAAGTGGCTATTCAAAATTTTGTGGTCGATATGGGTAGCTTGCATACATCTTTTGTATTTCATACTGACGTTCGATGGTTATACATACAATATAGAGGCTGTTTAATTTGTCAGATGAAGCGTGTTCGTGTTTCTTGATACATCCATTCGTCTTAAAGCTTCAGGTAATTGAAGAAATGTAATTATTCAGACATTTGTGTAACATATATTTCTAAATCAAATGTTAATTACTTTCACAATGGAACCATATACAAGTATCAGAAACCTATTACAAAAAATAATGTTTAAGAAGACGTTGGAATTTTGGCACAATCCCGTGTGAAGGGAAGGTTTTGACTGCTTCGCAGTTGGAAATATTGTTTATACTGGAGGAATTATTAAATAAGATTGCTGAACGTCTTTGCCTGTATCACTTTATAAGGCAGTATTGTCAAATAAATGGAGCAATGCGGTGAAAAATTACTCTTGAGAAAAAATGCAGTTGAAGTTACAAAAAAACTTAATGGATAATTTATAGATATCGGTTACGAGTCAAGTGAAAGTAGCATTTGAAAAACAGTTTTCTTTACACGTAGAACATGGTATGAGACTCCACTGCACTTCGATCAAATAAAATATTCAGGAAATTTTGTAAAATCCATTGCCATACACCTCACTAACATTTTTTTTATCTAATTATCGATAAACGTAGTTTTTAAAAATTGGCTATTAGTTTTTAATAGAGCTTTAAATTATTATTGATGTCTTGTATGTACAAAATTAGCTATAATTTTGCAAGTTTGAGAACTATTGGTATACAGTATTAACCATTAAAGGAATTCTTAAATGGTCAAATTGTTAACCTATTGAAAACCGAAATGTATATTTTTTGTATGTCATTAGACGTTAAGCTACAATTAACATGGGTTGTTAAATTATTGGATGATTGTAGCAAATTATAACCCGTAACGACATAGCAGCACTTCACATTATAACGTTGTAACCTGAAACCAAACGTGCTACGCTGCAGCTGCCGGCCGGTGTTACATCCGCCAAAGATGCATTTTAACCCCTAATTTCAAAAAACTCCCTTTTATATAAAATTTGCTAAAATGTAGTAATAAACATGTCGATTTCTCCTAACCAGCGTTTATTTAATTTTACTTATAAAATAGTAAACATTGACTTGTAATATGTCTGGTAATTAACACTCTTAAGAAACTTTATTACCTGCATAAAATTCTCTTAAGTTTTTTTTAAATACTACTTGTTCGATTGAATCCAATCAAATATCACATGTGTTTTTTACAGCCATTTATTTTCCATTGCCATACAAGCTCTTGCAAATTTTATCAAATAGATTTTACTTGCTTGGAGGTTCTTCCCTGATCTTTTGCTAAAATTTAGTTATCAAAATTTAGGAACAACAATTTGAATGGAAACAAAGTTATTTCGTAAAATTTTCGACAGTGTAGTGCCACCGGTCAATATTTTCAATACCGAACATTAAAAACATACCTTTGAGGGATTATTAAAAAATTTCCTGTTGCAAGTGATACTTCTATTTTTTCCTATATAACTAATACACAGTGTCTATATAGTATGCCGAAAGTTTGTACAAAAATGAAAAAAAAAATGTAAAGACGTGATAGTAAAATTTGTTACGGTATTCCGTGCAAACAAGAAAGAAAGCAGCAAAATAAGAAAATAAAATCACTACACCGAATACCGCAACAAAACCGGGACAGAATGGTAGAATCGAACTCCAAAAGATTTAGAGTTCAGGCTGGCTGAAAAACATCGAAGAGTGGGTTAGGTGATATAGAAAGAGAAAAATTGGAAACTAGAGTAAAAAGCTATATTACAAGTGTAAGTTAAACATACAGTTCCAAAAGAATATTTACAAACGTCCTGAACACACATTTAAGTAATCGTTCGCTATAACATGATGTAAAAATAGTATCCATTTACATATAATACAGTATAAACCTAAACATTTTAAAATATCGAGAATAAAATCTTATTATCTAAATAATATTATATTAGCACACTATGTACAAAATCGCATTTTGAAATCTCGACTTTACAACGTTCAAAGGACGTTATATAGCATTAGAATCGGATACAGAAGATTCGAATAAGTAAGAGATCCTTTCAAAAGTTGAACTTGTATTTATACAACTTGAAAACGACAGGGGTAAGTAACATAAAAAACCATTCCCAGCAATAGGATGTTAAATATTATACGAAAGCAGGCAAAAATATATATTCCAGACTACATCGGCGAAACATTCCTAGAATGCAAGCAATAAAGAAGGCAAAATACGATAATTAATTCCATTTAATTTCGTTGTTAGGATGAGAAAGCAAAATATATTTTAAAACACACAATCGAGTATGCAACCAGGCATACTGTCAAGGAAAAGCAGTTGACTGACTTTTAGAAATGAATAGAGGTTTGTATTATTATCAATACACGCTACGGAGATACCAGGAACGACTAATTAGGGGGATCGATTTTATTATCCATAAAACTTGAGCAAGCTCGAACACCTGCAAATATAACGAGTAGGTTTTCTCAGTAAATTTTTTTATATATAGCAGTTATTTCGAACAAGTGTCGTAGAATACACTATTGGAAATAACAAACGCGCATTTCAAGGAAGCAGAAACTATTAAAGTGGTTTAAAGAGGAGCAAATGCTTGCTTGTTTCAACAAATTTAGCGAAGTTGTTTTAATGATACTCAAACAGTTCAGAAAATATATAAACCGTTACAGGATATATTCTACGTACTTCTATTATACAAAACACTAAGATAATTTTATAGGACGGTTTAATACGTAATTTATTGAACTTGTTAAGCTTGTATAATTTGAGAATAACATAAAAAGGGTTAGATTCGCGTTTTAGTTAAGGTAGTTGCAAATTAATGCAGCGATCTATTTCAAAAAGTTAACGTAACAAATTTAAATGAAATATATTTGAAAGTTTAGGAAAGAAGTTGGGAAATGGAAATCAATTTACAATCAGATGGCGTGGTCTAAGATAACGACCATAATTACGTTAATGTTATTTGTTTTGATTACAGAATATTGTGCATTTGCTACCTGAATTTAATGCACCAAGATATTAATATTTTTGTAATTGTTAAAGGAGTTTGTGGCAAATGATTTTCATCTACCTTCAAACATAATCTTTTCGGAAAGAATTATCTATGGTTATAAACTATCTTCAACAGTTTCAATATTCTATAAAACACAGGTTCTTCTGGCTTTAATCATCACAATCAGTTTCTAGCAATTCCACATCAAATTTGAAATTATCACTTGAGTATCTGGTTATGGTAAGAACTTACTGGAAAGTCAATGATAGGACGATTTCAACAATACCATACTTATGTGAATTAAATTGTTAAATAAAGAATTATTGGTTTTCAAGTTCCACATTTTTGCATTTTCGTATTTTTGTATTCTCGTTTTTGTGTTTTCGTGTTCAAGTGTTCTCATATAATCGAATTATTGAAATTTCATATTGAGGTATTCACGGATACTCGAGAGCTCGTATTTTCTTATTTTGTATTCGTATATTATCGTACCCTCGTATTGTCGTGTTTTCGTACACTCGTATACTTGTATTTTAGGTCTCTCGTACTTTTGTGTTTGTTGTTCTCGAATTCTCATATTTTTGTACTCCATGCCTTTGCCTGGCAGCTCAACGGAAATTACACTGTGGAATTTTTGAAAATGAAATGAAACACAGAAATTTCAAGACACATCCATGAATTCAAAAATAATTTTCTTTCATACAAAAAATTTTCTAAAACAGTTTACAACTTAAGTTTATACATAAACTTATTCTTAAATCATTACTAAAATAATCTTTATCTAATGTTTGTTAACAAAAACTCAAATATCTTCTAACAGGTACAAAAATCCTTTTTCATTAATAGGTAGGTAATTTGTCGATCCTTTATTACCCCGTTTGTGAATGTGATTGGCCAATGACGCTTCACAGATTATTTATTAAAGATTAAGTTGCTTCGAATTCTGACCTCAAAATTTCCTGCAAACTATCGCCTTCACAAATAATAAAAATGAGAACTTATTCCAAATTAAATTACCAATATTTAAATATTCTTATCAGTTACAAACAAAGAAATCTAAAATTTATACTTCCGCTTATCAAAATCAAATTTCTAACGTAATTAACGGTAGTGAATACTTCTTGTTTTCATTTCCAGTTTCCATTTAGAATACGAGTTTACAAAAGTGCATTTTCTATTTTTTTATTAATTTAACTCACCAGTAGCTCTTGTATTCTAGAACGTTCGATTTTTGTAGTATTCTTACAAAATGATTATGCTTCATATTTATACAAAGTTCTGCGTTACTTATTATATGTCGTAAAATAAATTATAAATTGCTCGAACGTACACGTTCGAAGAATTAATATGTACTCAAAGTTACATATTGTTTGGTTTAGGAACGAATGACTTCCGTTCTTATTCAGATCCGGTTTATATACAAAAATTATCTCTATACGTCATTTTCTATATTCTTCCTGATCTGTTTTGAACATAACAGACCCAGATGATGTAATATTTCCGAGGATTCTGCGGTTTTAATGATTTAATTAGTGTCAAGCTACCGTTCCGATATGATTTATGCGTATCGTAGAGAGTCGTCGATCCTTTTCTAACACACGAGGTTAATGTTCGCGGTCCCTTTCTTTCGTATTGTAGCACAGAAAGCTATAACAATAGTTCTTATTTATTTTATTGCATTTTAATAATCGCGGGTTTTTTTGAATTGGGCATTTATTTATTTACGGAAAATAATTAGCTTTTAATGACGTTTAAAACATTTCTTAGTAACTGACGTACTTGTTTATTAACAACGAAGATTCTGGAATTTATGCTTATTTAAAACTCTTTAAACGAATTTAAATATTATATATACACACCGGAATATGCTTTTTATTTTAATGGTAATAAAATGAATGGCATTGTATTTATATCTTAAATGAAGTTGGTTTTAAGGTATCGATTAATTTGCACAAGGTATCTAACGCGACTGAAAAGAATTGATTTAAAAATGGGGTTTAAGTGTATATTCGTTTTGCTATCTCTGCAATGACAGCAATACATGGAATTTAATTAAATAATTAATAAGGGCTTCTTTATACTTCATCAAATAATTACGCTTGATATTTATACGGGGTAGAGAAATTAAATATTGTGAAATTTAAATTTTTTTCCCTTTTTCTTCTCTTTGGGTGGTAATTTTGTATTGAATTTGGCGTTCAATGACTTCTCGTGACCTCTTTATCACATCAACGTATATGTGTGTATGTATGTATACATGTATTATTTTCTTACTCTTTAAAAAATTGGATAGTATGACGTCCCTTCAGTCAAATTAAATGCACAGCGGATAGCATATAATTTTGGGAATTATGGAGGCCTATGCGTCCGGTTATTATAACGTTTATAAAATGCTGCTTGATAAATCAGTACTGTAAAATCACCTTTGTTAAAATATAAGCCCATGTGTATTTTATTATTTACAAGCGCACAAATTCTATTAAAATACCAGAGTTGTAAAGGAAATTTCTCGGAATTTATCAAGTCGACAGATTCGAAACTGAATTATATAATCCTTGCTAAAAGCATCTAATTGGAACAATAATTTAAAACGCACTTGTTAGAAACAAGATAGACAGCTGTCGGTTAATCTGCAGAAAAATTAATACTGGACTTTTAACAAACCATAGCCCTGTAGGAATTCTGAGATTTTGAAGGTGCATGTGACTGACTGTACTTAACAATTCTGAGTAAAACTTGGAAAACTAGGAACATTGTTAATTACGTCAAAAAAATCTTTTTATGTATATATGATGAAATTTTGGTTTCGCGCTTTAACCTTTCAGCTCATTAATTCTTTTTCCGAGTCTGATTACACTGTGCTTACTATCCCACAATGTTAAAATGGTAAGTTTTGACAATACTTTTGCTGCGTTGTAACGAATATATATTCTATAGCACCATTTTTGCAAGAATCGCATCAGTATAATTTTATTCTGTGGTATTTAATTCTCGTATTTGATACTGTTATATCTAAAAGAAACAATTCCATAATGAAACAGGAAATCATGTTCGCTTAAATAACTTAAATGCTTTACCCAGAGATATTTAATAATAATATACTTTCAAGAAACATATTTATATGGGGTCTAGTCGTTTGTGTTGCCTAACTTGCAGGCGGATTATTCCCTTTCATACGTTAGAATTAGAATAGCGCGTGCGTGAATACGGTCACGGGGTGATGCGCCACGCAGATAAGCGGTCCCGTACTTGTACGGTACGAATAAGAAGGTCAGCCATTTGTACTTGGAAAGGTAGTTCTGATTGCATCGTACAGAACAAATGGGTTCTCAGGCTTTGCACAAGTGGGGCCTCAGGATAGGCGTGCCAAGGTAAAAACAGGGGGGCTGGTCGCCTTGGGACACAGCGAAGCCTTTCATTCCTGTGACACCGGCAAGGCACTGGATCACGCCGCTCCTTGAATTGGTTCGTGTCGGTTCTTGTTAACGGTAAGATCGCATTAATCAAATAATTTATAAAATATCTTTATTCCTTTAGCGCATGATGTAGTAACATAATGATATAGTAAGATAATGATATATTCGAATAAAGAGATTGGAACACTACTCGCTTGTTAAGGCAACTACAGCTGTTGTTGGTATTTTGTTACAACCATTTTATAAGCAGATTTCAGAAGACGTGCGTCGCAGTTTGGTAACTAGGGATGACGACCTCATCAAATACAGGTATCAAACCTTTTTTTGTTATGTTTGTGAGACCTTGAGTGTGCTCACACAAATTGTATTCAGGGATTGCTTGGTTAAATTAAATTTTGAGCATAAAGAACAGCGTGGAAGATTATTGTCACGAAATGCTATTATAATAATTTTGTAAGATATGCAGAAATTCACTTGTTAAAAAGATGAGACTTCAAAGTCCATTTCCTGTTTTCTAGAAAATTATTTGTAGATGTCAAATTTTTATAAGCTCATAATACCTGAATTAATTGAAAAGTTGTTTGTCCAAGTTAACTGCACGTGATTCAAGTTTTTTTAAGAAATAATTTAAACTCAATGTGAAACATATGTAAGCCAATAATCAGATCTGCGTATTTGGTAGTAAAAACTTGTTATAAAATATTATTAACTTAAGGTCTTGTTATGTCAAGGCAGATGTATAGAGAAACCAATTTTATCATTTCATTTTTGTAAACATATTTAAAGAAAAAAACGAAAAGAGAGAAACTATATTAAATTTTATTTTTGGACTCAAGTTTTTTATTCCATGCACAATTAATTTTTACAAAATTTTTTTAAAGAAAATAAATCTTCGAATAATGAAAGTATACGAATGCTGAAGTAATTTAAAAAGCACAGATATGCTACCCCTGATTTGTTCTAGGAATTCATTTTTGATTTAAATATCTTTGGTGTGGTAATCTTAACATTATCCACCTGTAATTATTAGTCTGTTTTTTATTAGAAAGCACAAACTGTGTCTTTCTAATAGAGAATTTGTTGTGTATTTTTTTTTAGGATCATCGAGATCGGAGAGGTTGTAAGTATGCTCCAGAGGTGTCCAGATACATTAGTTCAGTAAGTCGTAAGTTTTTTATTGTGTTTACATCCCATGAGTTTCTGTATCTTCTCATAGGAGTAATGAATCTTTAGTGTTATCATCCATACAGATACAGTGGCGCTCAACCCATTTTCTTTTTATTAATTTATTGCAGAGTTTAGACCATCCCCACGCCCTTTCTCATTGCTCACCCTTGGGGTAATTCCCAGACTTAGCCGCGAACAATTAAAGCTTCACTTGTATCCAGTGAGTGGAGGTCAACAAAAAAAAATAAAGGTCGCACTGACGCCCAACCAACATAGTCGTGCAGTAAAGAAATTAAAAATTGATATAGCGTTTTGAATACAATAAAAACGTTTAATATGTAATGGAGTGCCGCTTGTTTGGTAAGTGTAGGAGCGTAAACTATGTGGCCCTTTTGAAAATTAGAGTTTTTATTTAAGGGTACTAGGGGGTGCAAATCAATAGCCATAATGTTTACAATACTGACTAATCAAGCTTTAAGTAAGCTTTCATTTAGGGCAAATTGGAGTTACGTTTTAATATTTTATTTCTGGGCTATAGTTAAGACACCTCGTGCAAAATTGTTACGACCTGTATTTCTTAGTACATCACCAGAGTGAACCTTTTTTATTCTGTAACATCAAAAAAAAGATAGAGACCAAAAATGCCAAAAGGATCCAATTTTCTTTGCTAAACTAGCTTCATACAATTTATTGATATATGAATCATCTGTTGCGTCTAGTTTCTACATTTGTAGTAGATAAATCGTTAATTATGTAGAAAACTATTTTCTCTTTATTAAATTGACTACGTCAATTTATTACTGCATTAGCTTCGCTAGCATTATCATTAACAGGATGAAACAAATCAAATTCTCCTTGGTTAGTGTATCGGATCGTTGTATATTTAATTAACTAGTATTAGTATTGTCCATTCTTGGTAATAGTTTTTCCAGAAGCATAACCACTAACTCTTAACTATTAACGTCTAATAATTCAATTCTGCTCACTATTTTTGTAAAATACTATCTTACTACTATCCAAATCTCCTTTTAAGTTCTCTAGAGTTTAAATTTTATTCTGAAAACAATATATTTGTATCTGTTTTTGGGTGGAGAAAATAGAAAATGGATTCACAATTCCATATTAGGGGACGTGGTGGAAAGCTAATGCACAACCTCAGTTACTCTTTCGGTACTACTCCCACCATACAGAATACGTCTCTATTTTCTAAACGTTTAAGATGTTTTTTGGAAAATGAACCTGCTGTAATTAATACGTTATTTCTTTATAATATTTCTTCAAAAAGTAGGCATCAGCGGGTTACAATCTTCAGTTCTTTCAGGATCACATTCATGTATGTTTGACAAAACTGACCTTATTTTAGTGTAAGGATGGACAACTTCGAAAGATTTTTAAACGTGCTTACGGGAACTATAGCTTTTCTATATTTCATAAACAACTTAATATTCTCTCATCTCGTACTATCTTACTCCACCAAGAATTCAGATAAATAATGCCGGTATAAAAATTTAGAAAGCCAAATTTGTAGTATAGGTTTTATCCAATTTAAGTTTTAAGAATGTAAGCAAGGTTTCGACACGGGCCTCACAATATTTTAATACGGTTTTTTTTTTAGAAAAATATATTATTGGCCTAATTGAAATTAACACAAATTTCTTATTACTTTGCCATGAATGTACATTTAGTATTTAATCAACATTTATCTTGGTAAATGTCTGTGTATAAATCAACCGATTTTCTCAGTGTTCTGCAAAAGTAGTTATTAATGCTTTCAAATTTGATACATTTGTAATTTGTATTTTTTAAACATGACGGTTTTATAATTAAATACAAATTATAGCGGAGAATTATGTATTTTTAGTTTCATTATTTACTGTCGAGTAACATTCGTGTAATACTTTAACGATTTTCTATCATGTATTGACAAAAATTAATGACTGATTAATTATTTATCACATTAACAATACATTCAGTGGCTTTTATGTAAACTGTAAAGCATACATTTTGTGTATGTTAGTGTACTTATTATCGTATACTTACCGTTGAAAAGCATAGCTTTAGAATTCGCTCTCTACCTCACATAAGAATATATCATTCAATAACCTATTCACTCAGGTAAATAATACATGTTACCTTTTCAGTGGTCAATTTGGTCAATATGCCTATACTAATTCGATAATTTGAGGCGGGTCTCTGTCGCATTAAACCCCTAATACGACAATCGGTCTAGTTACGGCCAAAGCTGGCCATATTTCGGGCAAGCTAATTTCACCCTGAAATACGGGGTTATTAGCTTCTACATACGCCTCGGTGGTCAATCACAAGAGCCGTCAGAAAACATGACGATCTACAAATTTAACGAGGGTTGCAGTATAACAACTCAATTTGTAATGAACACGCTTTGCTGATGTAGCATTTGTAATGGTCGTTTGAATGTGACAAATAGACCACAATTAAATTCTAAAGTTTGCATGTTTTGTATTTTTAAGGGATGCTTTTTTAACCAAATTGAAAACTCATTTTCAATGCGCAGAGTAAACTACATTTTATTTTAAAATTTTATTTAGAGTAAGTCAAATACTAGAGCGAATATTCAAGGCTGTAATATTTTATAAAGGTATTATTGCAAATCGTTTAAAAATTGATTGTGAGTTTGTGTTGAAACTTAGTGCTTTAGTGCAATTTTAATTTCAATTTCATTATCTTCTCCATAAATTGAAAAATGCTACAATAGCTTTTTACTAAAAGCTTCAATTTGAGCTTTTTGACTAATAATTTTAATATTATGTGGTTGTAGGTCTTTCTAACCTTATCTGTAAATGGAAGCATATTTGAGGCGATTTCTAAGTACATACATACATTTTTTGAAATTATAATTTCAGTGACTGGTTGGTAACTAACATTGATGTCATTACTACCATGACAGTTACAACCCCCAGATATACCTTAACCTATAAATATACCACAATTAATTTGAATGGATATAGTTAATTTTCTTGGTATTGCTTGCAATGGCAAATAAAAATTCTTTCTTATTATGTTATTTTGAAAGAACGTATGTGTTGGATAATATTGATGAAGTTATCAAGCACGCTATCATTAAAAACACACAGCTGTATAAGAAACAAGTTGAAAATGCAAGGCATTGTCGCAACGAACTTCCAAATGTAGACTTACTTTAAAACAATTTATGTATCGCACATTAATTTTGGACCTATTTGAAATTTTTGATAAAATTAATTCCCGGGGGTCGGGTATCCGTGGTCAGATTTTGTGGGGTACCATATTTCGACTCAGCTATGTTAGGGGAGTCCAAATATGTATCGCACATTAATTTTGGACCTATTTGAAATTTTTGATAAAAATTAATTCCGGGGGTATCCGTGGTCAGATTTTGTGGGGGTACCATATTTCGACTCAGCTATGTTAGGGGAGTCCAAATATGTATCGCACATTAATTTTGGACCTATTTGAAATTTTTGATAAAATTAATTCCCGGGGGCCGGGTATCCGTGGTCAGATTTTGTGGGGGTACCATATTTCGACTCAGCTATGTTAGGGGAGTCCAAATATGTATCGCACATTAATTTTGGACCTATTTGAAATTTTTGATAAAAATTAATTCCGGGGGTATCCGTGGTCAGATTTTGTGGGGGTACCATATTTCGACTCAGCTATGTTAGGGGAGTCCAAATATGTATCGCACATTAATTTTGGACCTATTTGAAATTTTGATAAAATTAATTCCCCGGGGGGTCGGGTATCCGTGGTCAGATTTTGTGGGGGTACCATATTTCGACTCAGCTATGTTAGGGGAGTCCAAATATGTATCGCACATTAATTTTGGACCTATTTGAAATTTTTTTCCCGACGGAATATCGCGGGGGCACGGCGCCCCCGTGGCCCGATTTTAACTGACATCAAAACTTAAGCTCTGGACACCGAGCTGAATCGATTGATGTATCACACATTGATGCCCGACCATTAGAAAGGCCTCGGACGGACGGACAGACGGACGACAAATCGATTTCATAAACGAACGAAGTTCGTTGAAAATTTCAATTTATTACCAAACGATTAATAACAGAATTATACTGAGTTTGGAGTGACCACAACGTCTGGTTTGATGCTTATCAAGAAATTCAATTTGTAATGGATAACATACAGGTACCAGTTACCAGAGCATTTTGGCGTTCGGTTGTTGGTAACGGATAAAATTATAACAATTTACTACTTTTGCGGTTATAACAGGTAAATTGCTAAAACGATTCAATTCAGGATATATTTCAGTGTATACAATTGGCGTAATTAAAACATAAGAGAAAAAGGAATATAAGTAGCACGTGTATCGAGCAAAGTAGCTTATAACGACATATGCTGTAGGATTTATTATAAGTAAAGAAGGAGAACAGTAAACTGTAGCATACCCTAACTTCGTTACAGTTATGTTAGTATTGTATAGCATGGTTTCTGAACACATGCCATTTTTTATACAACATAACTTAACCTTAGTTTACATTCAATTGATTAATCACGATGCATGCTTTCTTCTAAGATACCCATTTTCGCCACTCTTTAAGGCAACAGCAAATTGAAACCAGAAATCTTCTATGTTCATATTCATAGTGGCCGTTGGTAAATTATAGTGTCTTAAGTACGTACTAATGGCATATTTTAATCGTCAGGGTTTGGTATAAATTTGTTGGCGTTTCATCCATAATTTTTCCGTTTGATAAAAGCAGTTGTGTTCAGGTTGAATTAGCCATTATTTATATTGAGCTTGAAGCATGTTTTTTTGCCGAGATGTATAAGTACGTAGATTCTTTGGTTTACTACGCTTAGTGTATCAATTATTTAATTCAGTAATTAATTTCTTAATATTAATTACTGTTTAAGGGTTTACATATAATCCAATTAGGAGTCGAGTATTATTTAAAATGAATAATGAAGGCATATGCTTTATTGTAGGGTTGTTTGAACATTGCTGAATATGATAGCAACGTAAGGTCGTTTCGTTAGTTCGTTAAATCGGAGAGCATTTGCTCTCGGTTTTTGAAACAAATAAAATGGTTTGAACAATATTAATCGAGCCTTATGCGTATTGCCATTTTAATTTGCTCCGTTAGATGTCAAGGTCCCATATAAGGTTTGCTTTCTCTGTTAATGCGCTTTTTCTCTAAGTTAGAGTATGAAAAAGATTTATTTGAGTCACAAGATTGGATTCACATTACATTGGTTCAGTTTATTGATATGTGGAAGGTGAATAATATTTTTAATTAGGAAGTTACCTTTAAAAATAAAGGAAAACAACATAAGTGTTTAATTCTTTAGTAATTTGCTGTTCAGGAAAATTTCTTTAAGAAGTCGCTTGTTTGCTTGTTTCAATTTGAAATATATATATTTCCGCCACTTGCTTTGTGACCTTCAACATTGGGTCCATAATTCAAGATAGGCGATTAGCTTTATATATGCTGTTTGAAGACCTGTTTGTTTTGAAGTTTAATAAAGAAGTCACTATCATATTTACACGAGCAAGTTCGCCTAACAGATATTTGTTTATATTATGATGCAATAAGTATTTCCACTCAAAGTATTAATGTTCACGTTTAATGAAATATTTGAAACTTAAAACTGGTTCCCATTGCACATGCTGAGCGAATAATTATTAAAAGTTAGTATCTTATGTAAACAATCAGCAGAATTCATACCCTTGGTTATGATTTAGTATAGCTTTTTGGGACATATTTTAAGACATTGTTTAACTTTGAGCTGATGTGTAACTTGTGTTCTTAAAATTTGTAGCATAATTGTGAGCCTTATAAATATTTATGGTTCTGGGTTGGGACTGTGTCATTTTATAAACTAAGGTCGTCGTTTCTCTCAACCAGGAACCATAAATATTTATAATGACTCCGGCCGTAAAAGCCTCCGACAATATAATTGTGAGCTTGCATGTACAGATCTGCATATCAAAGGACGTATAAATATGGTTGTATAAAAAGTTACTGGTTTTATATGTATTTAGTAGAGAAAGTATACTCCACTAAAATTAAATTTGCTGCCGCTTTCTGAAACCTTTTTATGAATATTTGTTGTATATTATTAAACATAGAAACGAATACAGATTTACTAAATGAATAACTTAAACTAAATTTACTGTTTTATTTTGGACAAGTGCGTCCAAAATATGGAAACGTAAAACAATTCTTTGTTCTGTATTCTTAAATAGATGAGATAATTAAAGGTGACCTGTTGGTAATCATTTTTTAGTGTTTTCTATTAGGTATTGTCAGTAATACTGCTTGGTTTTTATATTAGTAAGAGTTTAAAACGACAAGTTCTTTTTTAGCCTTGTCTTACCGTAGTCCCCAATTAGCTCCAACAGCGTGGTTTGATATAGATATATTTTATTTACAGGAAGTGATCTTATATTTTGTTTCTTTTGCAATAGCAAGGTAGTAAGAGTGAAAACTAAAAATTCCCTCGTGAATATCAGACAGCAAATTGGACCACCATATACCATAAACGACTACCTTACCTGATATCACAAGGTCGAGAATTTCTTGTTAATGAGGGAAGTCCAAGGTAAAGTTGGTTGGAAAACGGCTTGAGGAAAAGAGATAAACGGCTAGTAGAGTGTTAGCTCTGGGTAGATCATGAGCTTGCGTCATGGGTTGACAAATGACCAAAAATATAGATAAAGAGCGCCACCGTATTTTCAGTACAACAACATATGAAGATACATGTACTTGTATTAGGGGAATGCGGAAACCTGAAGTCTACACCGCTTATGTAGCCACAAAACCTAAATATCAACCTTGCAAAGCAGTTACCAAAATGTCACTTACCAGATGTATTACAGATGTCTCTGCATATCCTGTGAACAAACAAATGCACAACAGGGACACCGTTTGTGCCCTTAAAAATATTCTCCAATAAATAACATATTTGATTTTAAGTTCCAAAAAATATATACACTCGGGGTACTTGTTATCATAAGATAGAATTAATCTTTTGCTTATTAAGAACCAATAAATTTCCCTTTTATTTTTAATAATAAAAGAATTAAGCAAAAATAAATTCTATTGAATTAAATTGGTTTAGCTTGTTCCAACATTAATATTTACAATAAAAATTTACATGGAAAGAAACTAATATTGTTCGATCTTCAAAAACACGAACATCTTTAAACTCAATATTTCAATATATTTTTACTGTAAGGTATTTGCTTTCTTAATTTAAATTTCAAATTTAATCATAGCCTTCAGTAGTACTACAGTCGACTTTACAAGTGAGAAACAAGATTATATATTACTTGATACTATAATGTAATATTCAAACAAAGAATAAGCTTTAACTTTCTATCTTTCAAAAATTTATCATGTCTTAAAATTAAATTGCATGACCTCAAAATAATCAAAGATATTATTAATGTAACACAAAATAACATGTGGTAATTATATTGAATAACTAGATATTTTTGACATCACATGTCAATAACAATTTTTTTAGTGAAGCCAAAACTGTTTGCTTGTGAAACAAATATGATAGGCAACTATGGAGCCATTTTTAAAATTTTGTAAAGTTACGAAAATACAACGGAATGTTTCTTACAAAATGAATTTCAAAATAACTAAATCAAAATAGAATATCAATCTTTGATCATACGTAAGACATTTAAATAAATACAAATTAAATTAAAGGTTAAATATCACTCACGTGCTTGGAGTACAGTTCAAACAAAAAAACTGGAACGTTTTCACCAGAACCAAACATCAGATGTCGCCAAATCAATCTAAGTACATCTGCGATGCACGCAATATGAATAGCATACCATTATGACGGAATTTTACGCTGGAATTATAAAAGACCTTCAGAACAAAATATTTTCCAACCAAATAAAATCTCCGTCCAATTATTGTCCAATTATTTTCATGTTTTCTAAATTTTAAACTAAATCTTTATTTCAGTGGTATTGCACTACGAAAAACGAATTAATAAATTTTATCTAATTATTTATACTAACTGTTTTAATGATGGATTAGTCCAATATACTTCGCGTAAGCAGGAGTCAACTAACTTCACCGTTGGTGGAATACGAAATAAAATCTTCACCAAAAGTTGTCAGGAACCACATCAAGACACGAAGGTATTCCTTTATTAACCTCTTTTACGAACTCTATTCCAGGCCATGTGCCTGAATACCATATTGACTTTGCTATGCACCGGAGAGCAGCTTACTTCTTCAAGCGCTAATGGAAAAGTGAAGTCGAACTGACAGACGAACGATTAGAATTGTAACTTAGACATAGAAAGCGGAGGAGCGCATAATCCATTATACACTTAATAAATTATTTTTAGTGATCAGACAATTGTAAATTATATTTTTATATTATCAAAACATGATATTAGATTTATAAGGAATGTGTAACTAACAAGAAAAAAAATACGTTACAAGAGTGCGCCTCTGATGTACTTTCTTAGCACTAACTACATTGTTTTATTACAGGTGCTGCGTACTCCTTTTTGATAACTATGTTCACACAGCGAATGCGATATTTTTCTCTGAGGTTTTCCAAGTGCACCTCTAGAGTAAATCTTGTTTTTTATTAACCTAGGACTTGATGGCGTCCTCTTTAATGTTGTTCTAACATTAGTTTCTATAGAGTGTTATAAGAAGTATAACTTTTGAAGACCCATGACCATTTTTCATTGCCCTACCCAGGAATAGACCCCTAGCTACCTACCTTTCCTTTAACTAGCAGCTCTCTTAGGAAAGGGTTTTTGTTGTCACCCACTCAGTACAAGGTGAGATTGCAAAATTTATGATGTTGAAAGTCTTGCTGATTTATGGTTATATTGAATTACTCGATCACAGACGATCAGTTGGTCAGACGGGGTGTTTGGGTCAGAACAGACCACATGCTGAAATCGAACTACTCAGACTACTGAATTTCTGAAAGCTACCTGGGTCTCGGGTGTCTCTGAGTCAGTAGGTCGTCCTATTCCAGGGATGGGTAAATCTTTTAGCTATTTTGAAACCCAAATAAATTTTTATTATGCAATCTAAAGAAAAAATTGAAATTAAAATCTTTAAACATATAAATATGGGATATTTATCAGAATACAATGAAAGAATAAAATGATTAAATTTATCAAAGATACTATATTATAAAATTGATTGAAAAATATGATAATTTTAAGTGGAAATACAATAAAATTGAGAGAACGTTATTTATATCTACAAAAGGATATAAGATTGAATTTATAAAAGATTCAATTTTCATTAACTAAAAATGATTAGGCTTAATTAGTAAACTATATTAACTAATATAAATTCTGCACAGTATTAAAATGTTTTCAAAATATATAATTTATTAAATGCTTTGCGGATCGGATAAAATTTCGACGCGAGTCGAATCCAGTGCGCGGTCGCGATTCGTCCATGTCTGTCCTATACATACATTTCTGAAATGTATTTGCGGTCACGTTTACAAGATGTTGTCTGAATCTATACTTGATTTTTGTGGTATTGCATAGAACCTTTAGCTCGATTACAAATCTTTTTTTATAAATTAGCATTTAGAGGAGTTAATATCCGACGTTTTATTTGATCAATTGAAGACTAAGTAAACCATGTATAGAGCGATCTATTTCTGTAATACTTAAGTTTGAAAACATATCACAGGGTTTAAGTTTGCGGAAGGTTTTAGACGGCTATGCAATCTTGGTCAAAATTCGGCTCGTAATATTTTCATTAATTACTGTATTATTTAATTACTATAGATATAAATTTTAAACGCCGTCTAAGTTGATCAATAGTTGTTATTGTATCGCTTCTCCAAATCGAAGCTATGTGTAACTTCTATACTAAGCAACTAAGCACAACACAAACCTTTATTGTAGGAAATAATATATTTAAATGCGGAAACTTCCGACACGAATAGGTTTAAAGCAGTAGTTGTCTAAATTTAGCAGCATCTCCTCAGCCATCGCAATTCCATGACCTGCTGACCCCGTGTCGTGTCGCCGCACTTCCGTTATACTAATGGTTTTAATCACCCTTCGAAATTATTTTGGGTGTTTGCTTACCATCACCACTTGCGTTTGTGTGGGGAACAAACACAGCCATAACATACCAGATTTTTGACCACATGTGGTTATTAATTTAAGCACACTTATGCCTATAATTTGTGGTTATAGGTTGAAAATTCTAATGCTAATAATTAATACTAAAATAGTTAACGGTTTGCAATACAAAATAGCAAAAATTGAAATTTTAGTTATCATAATCTATTGTAGCACGGTTCACTTGAGTCTGTAATTGTGGTGTTTGCAATTAATCTTTTAATATTTTTTCCCCGGTAACAATAGTACTACGAGGTGTGCTTTCATTTTAATTGCATTCTTGATGTGGATTTACAATATTTTTATTGATTACTTTTTACCAAAACATACAGATACAATCGTTTTGCTGAATCCATTTCAATCACAATCTAGTCCTTTCATAGTTGCTGCAAGTAGTAAAAGCACGTTGAACCTAGACCTCAAATCATCTGACCTTGAACAGGTTTCATCATTAATGAAATGATTACATTTCCCAGCTAATTTTGTGTCATTAATTTGCGTAACGTTTGACCAACCCTCCTTGTTGAAGTCACCTGCTTTATTTGAACAACATGAGCTTTTTTGTTATTTGGCGGTGGGAATTTCTTTTAGACGTCTCTGGTTCGATTTCCTATTTATTTGCCGTACTTGCAGATTCATGTCAGTTTCGTTTCAATTATTAATCGGGATATGTGGCACTTAGAGAAGTGGTATTTCTTATCGATTTTCTTGGGTGGATTTTAATTTTAATGCTTGAATTGTCGTCATCAGAGCTTTTGTCAGTTTAACTAAGTCAGTTTAGTATCTTCATTTTGCGCGATTGTTGGACGAGTTCAAGCCTTTATCTTTAAACCTGGAATTTTCATCTTATTTAGATTTATCAACTTACTTTCTTCATTCCTTCTTCCAAGTCTTATCTTTCTACTTTAGTCAGAAAATTGATTTATAAGCAGTATTTTCTCCAGTTCTTTTTTCTTGCATATTCAGGTTATTTTCTCTTATCCTACTTTTCAGAAATACATTGTTTGTAATCCACTTCATCCAGCATATTGTCTACATTCGTACTAAGTATGTATTATTAATGCATTAAGTAGTTTTCCCCGTTTCTTAGATTCTATATTCACAAACTTACACCCACGCATGCGCACTCATGCGCATGTCTTCATTCACACAGACATACGTGCATATATTGTAACAATTTTTTGGCTATACAGAGGATTAAGGCTAAAAAAAGGAAAAATTTGCCAAGTATATGTATTTGCAAATTTCGATAGATTTTTCATATTCTTAATAAGTCCTTGGTTCTATATGAAAACCAACATGCGTGTTGGTATTTTCTAGTTTGGTTAACTTGTAAGGCTAAGTACAACTTTTTGTACCCACAATCATATAGAAAACAATCAGGTGTTTTGGAACCTGGTTTGTACTGTCGTAAATAGCAATATAATCTTCCAAAAGTCCGTGTAAACACCTTATTGTTCACTATATACCTCAAGGTTTTTATCGCGTGGGCATTAAACATTTGTTCCGATATCCGCTCATATCATCTTCGAGTCAAGCACGATGGGGGACCGTTAATGGTGAGATTTATTGATGAAAAATTTAGTTGCTTTAATCTCTTTTTATTTCAGTGCAAATTCCGTATGACTAATATCCCGTAGGGCCGACAAAATGTTTAGAGTCATAAAATTCCGTAGGCACAATAAATTCCGTAAGGCCAGTAAAGCCCGTGGGGCCAACAAAATTCTTTAGAGTCTATAACATCCTGTAAGGCCAACAAAATTATTATTGAGCTAAACAACTACCTCCTAGCCTACATGTACACTTGAACTTCTATCATCGTAATTCATTTTCAATCTAATATTTACACTACAACTCTACTCATCGATAAATTCAGTAAAGTAACTGGGCTTAACCGTAAACCTTGCTTTAAAGCCCTGGTCTAATAAGACTTCACAGTAAACCTTTTTGTACATGTGTGCTAATTTTCACACTAAAAATCACCTATAACCCGTTTACTTTTTACATAAACAGATATTACACAATTAATTTATAATACAAATTTCTACATAAACATATTTTCAAATGATTCATTATAAATATTAAATAATCAATTTTTTTGTCCAGAGAATTCAACAAAATACACCCCAAAAAGCACAGAATGTCAACACCAAATAATCACAAACTACAAAAGTTTTTACAAAAATCAGTTACCTGGAATGGAGCACAAACAGCTATCTGCCATTAAACCATCGCTGACGTAGCCCTCATCAACAACTGCACGTACAGGAATCACTCCAAGTTGACACACCATCTGGGACAGCAATCATCTACCCAAATTCCTATTTAACCAATCTACGGTAATTCCAATCCTCCATACATCTGCTAAGTTCCCACATCCGCTATTCCATTTAAGTGCTCAACAAGCACCAACAACCAAAATAAAAAAGTAGTCTCTACTTACAGTTCAGCATGCTTTGCTTTTTAAAAATATATTTTATAAAATTTAAAACTGCTATATCAACTTTACACCAACTTGTGCATGTTTAATTGATTTCAATTAAAATATCAAACGCACTTGTCGCTTAACTTATTTACTAATGTTGTTCGAAACTTGGATGAAAATTATAAGGGAGTTTCTCACCACCTCCCGGTGGTTTATATAGACCAAAAATGACCCCCAACTAGTTTCACTTCCTAAAACACACCACCACAAACAAGCTTTCTTTGTAACTTTGTGCAACGGTCTACATAATTCTAAAAACAATAGGCACAGACAACACTCAACTGTCGTCGATTCTAAAAATCCCACCGTTTACCTTCAGCAATTCATTGGAAAATTGGCAGTCGTATGTCAATCTTCTAGAAAATCTAAGAATTTTGAACACAAAATATACGTTTTACTTCGAAAATCTAATTAAAATTTACAACGGCTATCGAATTTGTTGAAGTCTCTCATCAACTGACGCAAACACAAGTATCTAAAACACGCCTCAGGAATACGCTTATATACGGTCACCTTACTCTAACTTACGTACAAAAATGTTCTGTCTTTTATTTTGTACCCTTCCTATATTTTCTATGTCTGTTACCAGTTTATTGTTTCCTTGTCTAACCCGTATTTTATATCTCTTTTCTTTTATATCCCTGTTTACAAGTACGATAATGTCTTAACAACATCTACCCTCTCTTGAATATCGTTTATCCCCTTTCTATATATGGAGTCCAAACAACTATCTCCATGTCTCATATGCCCATTATTAGTAGTCCCTGTAGAAGTCAACCACTCCACTTTAAACCTAACACGCTGCATCTCCCTTCTATTTTTCTTGTCTCCCCTAGTCGCTTCAAAGTCAACAGACTTCTAAATTTCGTCTCATTTTAATTCATGCTACAACACGGCCTCTGTATCTAATATCCATCCATATTTGTATTCAACCTTCAACGCCCTACCTCAAAGATACTTGTTGTTCGTTTATAACGACCTTTTACGTAGAAAACCTAGACAATTATCTTCCATTTATTAAATTAATACCGCGAACGTATTTTCAACGTTCAATTTTTACTAGGAAATGTTTTCTTTGCTTGCACAGTCTTTTCTTCGAACCCTCAGCCGTTATTTTTTTTATCGACAACACTTTCCTATGTTATAACTTTGTAAGGTTAGCCAATGTTAACGTTTTATATTACACTATGCTAAGTTATGTACACAAAGAATATGTACGCTTTGAATATCAGTTACTTTATGCAATTAAACAATTCACCCTCTTAAATTATTGATTTTACTATATACTGAATCTGAAAACTTTAAGATTAATAAACCCACAAGCTTATTCTTTAAAATACAAGTCTTTACACTACCCTCTACGAAATTACATTTTCTACCTAATATTTGTAATTAACGACGCAAAATTGTCCCCAAAGTTTATTGTAAATTTAAATCCTATACTATCGTTTAGAAAAACGTCTTAAATTTTAATGGACTTGTATGTTCTGTAACCCATGAATCCACAATATATATATATATATATATATATATATATATATATAAATTAATTGATTTTGTATGAATATTGGGATAATTTCGTTCGAAATAAGATAGTGGTTTGGTTTAAAACATTTATAACACTTAACGTTTCGGAAAATTTGTTTCTTTAATCATAAGCTACAAATAGATAGCATTAAATTACATATATATAAAAGTTATAAATTACATACTTTATGTGTTTTATAGAAAACCAGTTTTGACATATAACGTCATCTCATTGAATATGTAGGTCAATCAAAACAATACCTGGGTAACCGGCTAACACAACATAAAAGCGACGCCAAAATAGGAAAAACAACCTGCGCACTTTCGACACATATAAAAAGAAACAATCACACTTTAGATCTACAAAATGTCGAAATTCTTGAAATAGAATCTAATTATTATAAACGATTATTTTTAGAATCCTACCACATTCAAAAAACAAATAACTGTTTAAACGAAAAAACTGATATTAATAATTTAGAAGCAGTATACTTTGGACTTTATAATTTTAAAAAACAAATATAACATTTCTAATAACTAGACAACCAGATCACACATACAATCTCACAGATTTCATCACACAAAGTTTATATAAATAATAACATTTTCTCAACTAAGTGTTTTACACTAAACTAAATCAAACTAATAAATTACAGATACAACAACCCAAAAAACAAACCAGTTTCCTATTACACACACACACACACACTCTCACAGACACAGACACACACACACACACACACACACACACACATATACACACATAAACACACACACACACTCATCCACACACATATTCACACACATATACACTTAATGAAGATTTGTTGGTCAGATAAAATAAGAATTTCTAATTAATCATAAAATTTTGTATTTTATTCAAATTATTTAAACATAGAAAGCTAGTATTGACATACATCACTTGTAACAACTTTCAATGAGATGACGTTATATGTCAAAACTGGTTTTCTATAAAACACATAAAGTATGTAATTTATAACTTTTATATATATGTAATTTAATGCTATCTATTTGTAGCTTATGATTAAGTAAACAAATTTTCCGAAACGTTAAGTGTTATAAATGTTTTAAACCAAACCACTATCTTATTTCGAACGAAATTATCCCAATATTCATACAAAATCAATTAATTTATAACAAATACGTTCGTTATTGAAAGCAAGATCAACTATATATATATATATATATATATATATATATATATATATATATATATATATATATATCTTAGGTAGTTTTTTACACAAGGTAAGTTGATAAATACTAACGTATTACAATTAATAAGTAATTATTTCATCTTATTAATTATATATATATATATATATATATATATATATATATATATATAAATTTTAAACCAAACCTCTACGATTTCTGACATGAAGTCGTTTTATCTTAATTCTATAATTTTATTTTTTAACTCATTAAGGATATGCCTAATTAAACTATCTTATGTTCGTTGGATAGAGATAACTTTTCTCTCTAAACCGATGCATCATAACTAGGAGGTGCATACTTTGAAACTTCTCATTGGGGGGGGGGCAATGTTAAGGGAGCGAAATACAAAATTAATGCAATATTATATTTAAACATCGCTCGCAATATTAAAATCGACGTGTTTTTGTTGAAAATAAAAACTATGAAACTTTAAGAGTGTTAAGGGTGGATGTTTTGAAATGAAATTCTTGTATATACTATGCACACACATACGCACGAATGCTTGCAAACATGTAGATATATAATACTCTTGTCATGTGAATTCTTCACGTGAAATAGCTTTTCTATTTACACAATTTTTTGTGAGTAGCCTAATGGTAAGTATTACGAACTTCAATGGTTCATTATAGGAAACGATCTAATTTATGATTACGTTTAATTATCCCACGGAAAGTTATTCTATCTTTTTTCTACAATTTCCGAAGGGGTGTCGAAACGGTGTAGAGAAAGGTTTTTTGGAATTATTATTTCTAATAATATTATTTTACACGATTAGCCAGGTAAATGGATTTCTGCTCGCGATGCGAGGACTTTCGCGAGCAATAGATGAAGTCGCTTAGTTTAGCTAATGAAAACCATTACGTGGCATATGATGTACATAATTTCTTTTGTTACTCATTTGCAAATTACTTTTCTTGCATTTTGTAACATAATGAATTTGAATGCAAAACAATTCACAATTTCATAAGGAATATCTCAGAAGTTTTGAACGACATTGTAATAACAGACACAAATATGTATTGTCAAATTTGTTCTTTGAAATTTATGGTTGCTCCTTATTCATATACTAATTTCAAACTAGCGGTTTCTGAAAGATATGTGGAGGAATCCATCAATCGTCTGAATGGACAAATAATCTTACATTCTAAATCTGAAACCCTGTCAAGCATGCTGCTAGCTTGTAAAGTATCGTTTTACACGTCACCTACTTGTAAAGTGTAAGTTTAATTGTTTGTTTTGGGATTAAATATCGACTGTTTACAAAAGAATAATAAATACAGAAATTTGGATTAGGAAATATGCATACCTTGTCAAATGTCCTTTGGCAGTGCTGCATTTGAAACGATGCGTAAATGATGAAGGCAAAAAACAGACACATGTGTTCAATACCAGGAGACATGTGAATAATCATTCACGCATAAGCATTTGAGCAATTATTTTGAGAGGGTGTATAATAAATTTGTAAAGTGTTACCTTCTGGTGAATTTATATTATGAGTATGCTACTACGATATAATTGATTAACAATACATGTTCCAGGTTTAGACCGTGTCTCACTAACGTTATTCGACGTTTTTTCCCCTTTCATAAGAAGCATGAACAATGCAGAACGTGCTCCATTATTTATGAACGCACAGACTCGCTATACCAATTATGCAGGATTAGTATAGGTTGCAAAGCATGGGAGTTACTTCTGGACAAACAAATACACTTGCCATATAATGCTAAAAGATTACTGTTTAACAAAGTTACTTTACTGCGGAAACACCTTTTACCTTGATATGGCGTGAGTTTACCCATCCAGGGCTAACTTTTTTTGCAATCACGGCTTTGTTACCGATATTAACCCGGTTTAATTGGGTATTTGAGTTTTCACGTTCAGAAGTAGTGATTCACGTCTTATCTTAATGATACGGCTTATGAAACGGTGAAACGCCGACTTCGTTGGTAATTCGAACTCTGTTTAAGGTGAAATATGTATTATTAACTCCGGTCGTAAAAGCCTCATCTATTATTATACAATGAAATTACTTGATAGTTCCAAATTCTATGGATCGTATAAATGGAAAAACTGGTAGCAATTGCAGCTCTTTTGCTATTATTTTGAAACTTTTTACAAGTTTTATTGTTTTCAGTTTCTTGTATAAAGTGAATTACGTTTGCAGTAACCTGGCGCTTTAATCTGCTAAGATTGTTCTACTTTTGAAACAAGATCCATACTAAAATTAAGTTATATTTCCATTTCCAAATAGTATTTATATCACGAGTGTGAAAAATCACTTATACACAAATGTGCTAACTTCGAAGTTCTTGAAAATACCATTAGAAAATTCGCGCTCGGAGATTCTCCCAAAACTGATGCTCGACGAAGTTTTTCTGTACCTCTCAATTTTTTGAGAGGAACTGCCTCATGAAGATTTGTAGTTATTGAATCGAAAGATGTGTGTTAGAGATCAGTATGTTGTGTAGGTTGTTAATATTATGAGAAAGTGTATTGCTTGTAATTGGGCTTGATGTTGATGGTTGTGATCAAGAAAATGGTTTCTTGAGATTCCGCAAGCCTAGAACAGTACCTATAATTTTAACGGTGCTGTTGAATCTTTGATGCAACCCTCAACAAAAATCGTGGACGATGATCGTCGGAAACAATGACATACGTGTCGACATGATTAAGTTTCACAAATTTTCCTACTGCAATAGGTATAGAACCTATTTTGTTTATATTACTTGCTTAAAGCATTTGAATTTTAATAGCTTAGAAAAAAATTGTTTTTCATGTGTTGCGGATCTTAATCCCGAATATTTTTTTGTATTTTTGTTGAAATAAATTTAAAATGTTGCATTTTCTGCTTGTCTTATTTTTAAATTTTCAATTTAATTACAGCTGCAGAACCCAGATCTTCTATGTCATCCACGCTAAATTTATTTGCTGCATGCTCCAGTTATTCAAAAAATTAATGGTACTTTTTAATTAGCATGCATGCATATGTAAAATATATCTCGCTTGTGATTTTGGAGGTAAGAATTTTAAGGTTATTTTTGCCGGTTCTACAATTTCTGGCGGGGTACATTTATTATTACCGTCATTATGTTAGAATGCTATTTGAACATTTATCTACTAATGATAGTTCAGTATAATGATTGTTTTCTGCTATTTACACGCCAAATAACATTTTTACGCTTTTCATATAGGAGATGTAAATTAATCTAAACAGAAATTAAGCTTTATTTGAATACGCGCGGAAAATAATTTTCCGCCTGCTTGCGGAAAATACTTCCGCTCGTATAAATATTGGATACTTTTTATAGTACTATAGTAATATATAGTGCCATTTACTTAACTTTTTTAAGTGGTTGAGGAAAAATATTCGGTGAAAATTTTAAGACTTACTTTGTACTAAAATATAGGTAAAATGTTTTGACGGTGCAGTTTTGCCTCAAAAGTGCTGTCAAAATGTCGAAAGAAGAATTTCGCATAAAAAATCAGCCCATTGGGAGGAGGAAATGGAATAAATGGAAATACTTTGAAAGAGAAAATAACTAGCTGTTGTTAAGACCGCGGGGGATTAAAGGACCAAACTGAAAGTGGGGTTAAAAATAAAGAAGGAGGGTTGTCCTCTTCAAATAAAGGATGAAATGAAACGGAAATAGGAAATTACTAAATTTTGCTAGCTAAATGTTGTTCGTGATTTACATAAATTTTGGAGAAGGCTCAACGTACACTAGTTTTTACTAAACGCTATAAATTAAAAAAAGTAAAACATACTCGTTCCTGCAACAAATTAAATAAACGTAAAATAAAATTGACTTGAAGCAAACAATTAACAAAACTCCTGCTAACTCGTTAATTTGATATTGTATGATTTACTGCACAAATAATCTTAACACTGAATTACTTTAATTTTGGATCTGCCGTTAGAAAACCTGTAATTTTTGGAGTGAAAGCTAGTGTCTCTAATTTCCTGAATAAACAAGCAATTCAGCAGCATAAAGAAATAAATAGGAAATTGTAAATTTAATATCTTCATTATACTTACACGAATTTTTTATAAACATTAACTAAAGATTGTAAAACAAAATTTTGATGGTGAAAGTTATGGTTGTTAGTTGGTATAATCATATTTTTCTATTAAATAAAAATTAAACTGTTACGCTAAGTATTTCAGTTTTCAAAACAACTTAAACTTTTTTAACAAAGACGAATAATTCGTTACGTAGTGTGCATATTAAAATAAAATTAAATAAAAACCCTTAACCACAAAAAATATTTAAATTACTAGATACGTATTTCGACCACTATGTGGTCATCATCAGTAGGAAAAAAAAAAGCAGCTGTATAATTTACTATATTGTTGCTTTAAACACTATCGAGGATATTCTCCTCACCCGCAGGCTGGTGTTCTCAACAACAAACAAGTGAATTGTGACGGTCACAATTCGCTGTTTGTTGTTGAGAAATCCCACTGTGAGAATATCTATATGTTTAAATAAATAATTATAATTTGCTTTAAATTTTTTGTAATTTTAATGATGAGTAAAATTGTCAAATAGTTTTAAAGGAACAAATTTAAGTTAATTTATTACATTGTTATTTAAATCTCCACAGTGTTCCTATAGATTATTAGTGTGCATATTGTTCACAACATTTTTTGCAACTGTAAAATTTTAATTAATAGAGTAAAATTTTTACATAAATAGTTTTTTAAAGGAACAAGATTTAAGTTAATAACATTGTGTTTATAAATTTAAATGACAAGTATATAGGTAAAGAATAAGTATTCAAAATTTTGCCATGCACGACTGAAGAAATGAGTAGTTCCACAAGAAGTTTAACAAAATTACAGAAGCTTTAAAGTAAAAAGTGATAGACCTTTGGGCGCGTAAAATATTTATATTCCATGTTAGATAGAACAGGTGCTTCTTAAGATCATATTCGGTCTTATACAAATAATTTAACTAGTTTTATCACCCATCTGCTTAATAATTTGATGAACGATTTTCGTCACTATTTTGATAAAAATTTCAAAACAAAATAAATCGATTACATGCAGAACTAAACTTTTACGTCATTCGTCCAGTTTCCTTGCATAAATACATCAAACATACGACGCGGTTCTTGATTTTACGCAAATACAAATTAACATATAAACGTTAAATTAAAAAATATACTTAATTTTATTGTACACTAATCGATCACAAACACTTAATTAGATAATTAATTTAAATAATGACCACACAACAACGATTGGAAGTTCCTAAGAATTCTTCTCACCGGCCAAGAATCGATCTCGCTACAACATCTTGCAAACACACAAGGTGCTATGCAATACCAAATAAGATAACAAGTTCTATAACTAGGAAATTGAACAAATACTAAATTAGTTCGGAGATTTGTTATTTTCGAAAAGTTAAAACATACACAACTTGTGGTAGGAAATAAATACGGCACAATTGGAAAAGTGTTTATTTGAGTTTTATGTGGGAGAGTATCTTTGTAATTGCCATGCTTTTTCAAATACAGTTGATACTTGGGTATGAACTATATACACATACTTTTTAAAATTTGTAACAAGAACTAATTTCATTAGTTTCGGTGAGTTGGTTTAAATGAAAGATGACATAAAATACAGACTTGTGTTTGTTCACCCAAGAAAACTGTAACGGTATTTTTCGTCTCCTAACATTTGTATAGCTTTTTCCGCGTTAATATTACTTTCGAAGTAGATCTGGCACCTGTTTACACGCGCTGGCATCCTTGTTTTTCGATCAGCTGTGTTCTTTTCGAAATCGTTATTTTATAAGGTTAAATATCTATTCGTTCGTATTGTAATTTACTGGTTGTGTTATCGAAATATTAAAATATTTCTAGGTCATGAGGTTATCAACTTTAATTTCGTACCTGATGATGCATTTGGTTATAATGGGATACCTTTGAAGACGAAGGTTTTCACGCTCACTATTTTAACGTATTATTACGGATATATGGGAGCAATTGAAAATCAATTTTTGAAGACCTACCTTTTTGTGAGTTATATTTTGAAAGGCTTCAATTTCACTTTGTGTGGATTTATTCTCGTCTGGTTCGACGATTTATTAGGTATGTGATTGGTTTTTTTATAAAATACCTTTTTACTATTAAAAGTTTATCTTGTAGGTGCAAATGTGTTACTATCCCGCGGCCTTGTTTCATATTTTTGCCATAACTTAATTATTTGTCTGGAATCCCACTTTGGTGGTAAATAAAATTTTATAATAATGCCTTTAGCGAGCTTATGATCATAATTTTAGGGAATTATCTACTGGTGAAATTCAATCAGTTACGGACTAAACTCGTACAGTTACTAGCGAAACCCAGTCATTCAAGTATTGGTGAAAACTGAAAATTCATTCCTAAGACAACATTGCAGTGCGCTAACAGGTCGTATGTAGTCTATATATTGATCGATTATTGTTACATTATATTTCATGGTCCTAATGTGATCCTTTAAATGTTATATCGTATGTGTGTTATTGTTGTATTTATTTGTACTAGTTTAAACTGAACTTATTCAGCCCCCAATTCACTTAACAGTAATTTCTATTTTACGTAATAATTTTTTTTTCTTGTGATTTAAAAGTGTGAAACTTTACACGAGAAGTGCACCTTCACTATTTGCGCTAACAAGGTTACCATCGCATAAATTAGGTTACCAGGAGTTACATTGAAAACCATACCAATGCGTATTTCTATGGCCATAAACGTACGCCCCTAGGTATTAAATTAAGCTATGGTAAATTATTTATTAGGTGCACTCGTGTGAAGACAATAAATAGTCGCGTATTCTTATTTTCTCCCTGTTGCTTATGTTAAAAATATAAAAGTAGAGTGCTTTAAAGTATTAAAATTCTACCTGATTATTTGATGATAGTGATTATTGTAATTTACGCCTACAAATATTTTAGTGAATATATGGTAATTGCGTATGTTTTGGATTTATGTATTTAACCTAAAGAAAATATAGTGTGGTATTTTTGTGGTTGAATCAGAGACTGTTGGAACTAGGTCTCTCTGTTACTTCATTCTCTAGTTGGCGCCCTGGTATATTTTTGGCTCTTAATTTAATTGCGTTATTGTCGTAGATTTTTGAAGTTAAGGCAACTTATTTTTCTTCTCTCTACTCGACCTCCTCCGAGACAGAGCCTTTCCCTGAGCAGTTCGGCTCATATTTTCGTCAAGGAACCACTACTTTCTAAAAGCACTTGTGGCAAATTGATTGAAATTGACTCGTGACCATTTTGGCACGTGGCAAAACGTTAATGTTTGATACAAGAACAATTGCAAATTATTATTTTTTAATTTGTGATGATGTTCTCGTTTATAAATCAAAAATCACTACTTAACCATTTTGGTATCAATAACCTATACCTTAGCAAGAGCAACCCAATACTAAAATTTAGGATATCTGAAACTGATTACAATTTATATGAACTGAATAACGCATCGCACAAAATTGTAGGTTTGCTTATACAGACTACATGACTCAACAATTCTCGACTCAGTGACCTTGAACCGAAGTATATACCTCTAAATTAATACACATGTTTAGCCAATTAGCATAACTGTTCAAATTATTCCAAAATAGGAATTCCGCTACCGGACGCTATACCTATATATTTTTCAACATCCACACTATTTCCGGCTTTCCGACGACCTCCAAGGTAGCTATCTCATTCATTCCTTTGATCCATTCATTAAATTTAATGCGTATCTTGCACTTTCATTATACATCTGTTCAATTTGTTGGAATGGCTATTATAATTCTATTCAGCTAGATATTTAATTTAATGACGTAAATGTTCTGAAACAATCAATGATTTTCTGTGCGTATAAAATAGTTCATAAACTTCTCTAATTTCGCCACGACCTTCAGGAAAACAGTCATTAACTCAATTTGAAATTGAATAACCATCTGCACACACGACATGCAAAACTCAAAACTGTATTTATTCTTTTGATCGTAGGTAATATTAGACTTCTAATTGAAGAATTGTTATAGCTTAGTGATCTCATGGAAGCGCGACTATGAATTCATAATTTTGTTTAGGGTAATCATATATTTTTAACGATACAGAAATAAGAAGTTTTAAAAACCGTAGCAAATTTTCTAGGACTGATAGATCTTCGTAAAATGAGAGTCGTAAATTAAAACATGAGTTCTGTATTCACCAGTTTGTGAGATTCAGGACGTTAAGGTCACATATTAAAAATATGTTTCCTATAACTCAACTCCTTCCGTTCCAAAATAAGTATTCCACTTGAACCTTTTATTTATTCCAAAATAAATGTCCAATTTATTAAAGAACAGATAAATTTCTTAAGAAATTATTAACAGCACAAACTGTTGTTCCTTCAAAAAGCATTTCTGTGCACCAATCGACACGAGTCTTTTTTTGTGCGATCGTCAAATTATGTGGGATCCGACGTGCACATAGCTTTTTTTACAGCTAAATGTTCAAGTAATATCGAATGTATATTTAATATACTAATGCCTAAGGATGCCTGAATCTCACGATAAGTCACATGCCGATCTTGCATTATCAATTCGCGCACAGCATCAATGTTTTCTGGCACAACAGCCGATTTTAGACGACTTTTAAATTGATCCGCCAGGGAACTACGACCACGATTGAATTCACTATACCAACGATATTCAGTGGTATTTCTTGGAGCTGCTTCCCCAAAAGCCGAAATAAGTTGATTTAGGCGCTGTTGTAAAAATAATCCACGTCGAAAATCGTAAAAAATCATCGCACGAAAATGTTCACGAGTTAATTCCATTTTTTGGCCGAGACGAAATTTTCAATTCAATCAAAACAAAACAAATAGTGTTCATATGGCAAAATGTTATAAGTATTTATACTGTCAAAAAGTCTAACTTTAGGTTAGAAACGTCAGATCGCACTTAGCAACACGACTGTTGTCAGTTCCTGATACATTTCGAGAACCCCTCGTATTTTTACTACGTGATATATTACCTTAGTTCTACTGCATGGTGAAGTTTGAATAGGGCCGAACAACACTGATCTTCGTATTTACTTTCATTGAGTTATATAGGCAAGCCTCCGTGTTACGTCACGCACCTAGAATAATCGCGTTAAGTCTGGTTCTTGTTTTCGAATTTTCTATTTGATTTTTTCCGGAGGTGTGCGAGACAACATTCAAAACCTGTCATTTTTCGGCCTCAAGCCACACTAATTAATACTGTTTCCTATACGTTATTTTAGTTTCACAACATTCAGGATTTATAGCTGTAATTAATCTTATTATATGTGATAATTTAGTACTAGATTATTCCAGAATACGTTCTTAATTACTTGCAAAATACAGTTGAAATACACTCGTAACTTTTTCTTTGAATATCGACTGATATTTTAAATGAATACGTTTTCATCCAAATACCAACGTATGTTTGGTATTAAGAGGAAGACGCAATTAAATATTATACACGCGTTTATGTGAAATGAAATTCAACGCGCTCTCTAATCTTTTGAAAACATTTGTTTTTTTTGACTTAAGCACGATCAAATGAAATATTTTATAATAATTACTCAATTACGCAAAAACTTTATAACAAAAATGTAGATGAAACTTTTTGAAAAATCGTCCTTTTACGCGCGGAATATACCATAATTATTGTCTATAAATACTATTTTGTCGTCATTAGGAATGAAAATTCTTTTAACCACAGGTTTTTATACATTTATATTCCATATATCGAGCGTTTTAACAAATACGCTTCTCTATGGAAATGAATATTTACATAATTTGAACTTTTTTAATTTGTTCGGGTATGCGGCGTCGTATGTTTACGAAATGACGCTATATGTTCTTTTGATGACTTCTAATCACATCAGTATATATATATATATATATATATATATATATATTGCTGTAGTTGCCCCCTCACTTGTTGTAGTCGGATGTAATAAACGTTCTATTTAACTCCACCGCTCTGTGTTCTCTCAATTTAATATTTACTTTTATTATTATGCCACGGCTAGCCATTTTTAATCTACACAGAGTGCACAACGTTACGATGATCACTTTTCTTTTAACCCTTTTATGATTACCTATTTGAATTGATAAAACGAAGTCAATCAACATTCATATAATGAAAGGAAATAGTATTTACAATTCTTTAAATACACCCTTCAATCAATTAATATCATATGGATTATTTATCCCAAAATTTATATACTTTTAATTCAATGTAAAGTCACCAAAAACAACACCTTTTTACAAAAAAATCAGGAACGTTTGAGACCTTTTTATGATGATTACGTAAGTTTTAACGTACTCAATGTCCTTGTTGACTCTTTACAAGTTTTGGATAAATTGAATAAATTCAGTTTTAAAATTTAAATTGAAAAGATGCCTTAAAACTAGGCAGGTCTGACCTGCTTTGTTTCGTGTTGTGGATCAACACCTCCTTACTGTCTTCAATCGAATACCAATTCTTTGCTTTGTTGAACCAATATTTCAGTACAGTTACCCCTTGCTTTCCAAAACTCACCTCGTTCTTTATTTTATATTTTTCTGCATGTGCTTTGAATCTCTTCCCTTAAATACCACTTGAAATTCCAGACTTCGAATCATAAATTAGCAGCGTATTGAAATTGTCCCATAATTATACCAGAATTAAAATTAGAATTGTTTTATAAGTGAACCAGAAATAGTCCAGAAGCCGATTAGAATTGAATTGTTCTAAAATTAGAATTGTCTTCGACGCAGATTAGAATTGTTTTTCTTTCGACGCAGATTAGAATCATAAGTATTTTCGACGTGGATTAGAATTCTTTTCGACGCAGATTAGAATTGTTTTTCTTTCGACGCAGATTAGAATTCTTTTCGACGCAGATTAGAAGCCTTATCACTATAAATATTTAATTTAAATTAATTAACCAATTTCTAAGCACGTTTTCTAAAAAAACGCAAAAACTCTTCGTGTATTCTTAACACAATATTTATGTAGCACTATTTTTACTATATTATAAATTTAATTTATTTGACGCGTAGATTTCTGGTTAAAAGTGACGTGGATTTAACCTGCTTCAAGTGGAAACTGAACTGTTTTATCACCGGTGGGTGTTAAATAGCTTTTCCCACTACCTTTGGGTTGGGTTTTTAAGCAGTTTTGCAGATTGTCGCGACCAACCAGCTTTTGTTTTTTACTATTTCCTGTATTTTAAGCTGTTTCTGATGAAATTCGTTCGGATTTCCGTGTCATGGTGTTTATTTGCGATCTTTGATACATTATAATTTGTTATCGTGGCCAGACTTTCAACTTACGTCGTTTGTTTTGTATAGATAATGCTTTTGGATAATTGTACAAAAATAAATGATGTAACTCTAGTGCTGTTTTCGTTCATGTATTTATTTATTTGAAAGTGCGTTTTCTTATCAAAGCGCTCATGGTTCCAGCGTGAAGATTTATTAGGTCATCTTATCTTCTGCGTATTTTATCTTATAAACTTGTAGAACACTTGTAAAACACTCCTCAACATAGTTTAAATACATGTACGATTATTTCTCTGCTGAATACGCGTTCTATTGTTGAAAGATATGCTTACTGGCATTGCTTAAAGCTAATTACGGTCTATATACAGGGTGTTAAATGCTTGCTATTTACATAATGTACGAATTACTTATTTTTCTGCTAAATAAATGCAGTTTTCTGATTCCTGTTGCTATCTACGGTTACTACACGACTCTAACTCCTCAATACACCCCTAAACAACCCCAGGAATATATATATATATATATATATATATATATATATATATATATTACTGTGGTTTCGTAAGCTTAGATATGTGCCAAGTATTTATTTATTTGTAGGTACCCTGCACATAGAAATCAATAATTTATTTAAATTGCTTCAATATAATTAGATTGGGATAAAATTAGATAAGATAATGTAGGTTTAATTTTTAGACGTTAATTTAAAACAATGACAACAGTTAATTATGAATAAGATCGACGGCAAAGTCAAAAATCGTGTACAGATGTTATTATTATAAAAGTTTTTCAGTGTAAAAATTAATAATTTAAGCAAGGTACATTTAAAACGTAGCATAAGCTAAAGCATTCGAAGAACTTTACAAGGTTTAGTATTTGAAAATAAGCTACAACAGTCAAGCATTTCATGAAACAGACGTGTGATAAATAAACGATTCCTATAAAAGCTGCGATACGTTGAGAAAATAGTTCTAGGTAAAATGTGTTAACTGAAAACACAAGGCTAAAAGCAACGGTCGAGGTAGTTGAAACGTTTGTAAGACAAGTATATTTTAAAAACCAATAAGCGGGACGAAGATGCAACATGTTTGTAGAAGGTATCGATTTTTCAAGGCGCACATAGAGGAAGGTAGAAACAACTTTGAACAATATAGTAATAGAGGGCCGAAAATAAAGACAGAAAACATGGGGCAGACAAAGATACCAGAAATGTAGAAATAACGTAGACAATTTAGGTAGGATATTAAGACAAAGCTAGGAAATGTTATTATGAAAGCAGAAGTGCAATAGTAGTATGTACGCGCACACGAGAGGCGTGATTGAAGTTGTTTGGGCGTAGCAGGAGAGTGGAGATGTCAAAGAAAATTAGAACGGTTGGCAAGTTTACAGAGTTTTTCGCGGTAATGCAGTGTTTGTATTGAAAATTTCAAGTTTTAAAAGACGGTTGTATTTTCGTGCACGTTTGTTTCTGGAATTGAGTGGTCGTTGACAAGTTTCGAAGAATGTTTAACAAAAATACGTACTACTTAAGAGGGGTTGCGCTTATAAAAGCGTAGTTGGAGGCAGCGTTTGCTCTCTTAGTTTTCAAGTCTTCGGAAGATCATCTTAACCTCAAACCACGCGACTAGTGCAGTCCGAAATCAAATTTACAAGTGTTGTAAATGCACAAGTAGGTGCATGTTAGTATAAACGGGGTGAACCGTAAAAAATCAAGTTATTAATTGAAGCTGGATGACCTGTAAGTAAATAATTAGTTGTAACTTGCATGTTGCACATTGCTTGTAAGAAGAGCTTATGTATGGATCTGTGGCAGCAGTCCTGAGGATTGTTGATGGTTTGGATGACCAGCGGGTTCGAGATTTAATTGCTGTTTCCAGTGGAAGGCAGCAATATGGAGTGATCCTGGTAAGTGCAGTCGATAGGGGAAAGCATCCTCAAACCTGGTGATCTGGATGAAGAATATTCTTCAAGTAATGAATTTTTTTTGAAACTGTTGTGCAGATGCTTATTTGTTTAAACTATTAGTGATTTTGAGTTTTATTTGGTGACAAATTTATGACCCGAAAATTAATTTTATTTACCCATGTAAAGGACATATTTTAAATCTGAAGGTGTAAATACTTGTATATAATAATTATGAATATTTCACAGATGCAAGAGAGTCTTTTGTATAATTTTCAGTGCTAAAATTTTGCACACAAATATAAAAAGTTTATAATGAGCTCACCATAGACCAGGGGAAAGTAAATTAAGGTTCCGGGATAGGCCCATCTACTTTACCATAACACAATGAAATGTAGACGAGCAGAAAATCGGGGTGTATTAAGTTGATGAGTTTTACTATCGAGTAGGAGTATGAATTGTTTAACTTGGATAAAATTTGCAAATATTGAGATTGTGCGAGTTTATTATTTATTTGTCAGAATAAAAGGGTTGTGTTTTTTTTGTCGAATTATTTTTTTAATTTTTTTTATTAATTAAAAAGTTTGTAGAGCAAATGAGTAGCTGCGGCGAGTATCCCTGAAGAAGGAGTGAGCAGAGCTAGCCGTGGGGTGTCATTTTGGAATGCATCTTCAGATGGTACTCAACTAAAACATCTCATGATTCAAAGCTTGAACTCAAAATTTAATTAGGTTATAATTAACGGAGTTTTTATACAGGTAATTTTATAGCAGTAATTAATATCAACCCAAATAAGAGCGATCAAAGTAATCGACTTGTTCCAAAGTATCCGCAGCATTTTTATGACAGACCCAAGGGGGCACGAAGTAATCACAAAGGTTCCCGAGATACCAGAGCAATTTTTATGACGCCCAATTTGTGGGGCATGATTTCTACAGGCAATTCAGAGCAATTTTATGTCAACCCAACAATGGGGCTCGAAAGGCCAGTACGAAGCAATATATATATATATATATATATATATATAAATATTTTAGGTAGTTAATTACACAAGGTGTTACGTCATCATCGAACAATTCGGTATTTTGTGACAATAAATACCGTCAGTGCGTGCATCCTACAGTTGTCAGTGAAACATTATATACCGGCAGTGAGTGCGTGAAGTGACAGTCGTACTCGAGCCTTTACAGAAGCGAGTCGCATCTGAACCCTTGCAGAAGACGGTCGTGTGAGAGCTTTTGAAAGCGACACCATCACCCGGTCGAGCGTGTTACTGGTGGTCCGTCGGAAGCTCTTTGTGTGTGAATGTTTATTGCCCCCAGCGGCACAGGATAAAAGGTATTTATACCCTTTATTAAGTAGTTTGGTGTAGTTGTAGTTATTACATAACCGCTCCACTGCTATCGTTATTGCTTGCAAAAAGCAATTGGTCCTTCCCTGTAATTAGCATATCTTTATCAATTTATATCATCTCCTTAATTATATTAATCATTGGTCCTTCGAGCCGGATTCACCAGTCTTATGGTATACGCATGTCCTAAATTAAATATTATTTTGCATTCCAGCGAGCTTTTTAATTAATTAATGATTTAGCTTTAAATTTGTGTTCAAGCTCCATATGTAGCGGGTTAAAATGTGTAAATATTATTTATACTGTCTTTAGATTAAGCGATTTCGCCGTAATTGAAACCAGCAAGCGTTTTAATTACAAACAAATCCTTAATATAAAATTTGTTAGTTCTCAGTTTTAAATTTATTTTAGCGGTATAAAGCACACAGCAACCTGAAAATTATAGTCGCCTTATACTTCTTAAATAAAAAAGGAAAGGGATTTGCTTTGTATTTAAAAGCTATTGTACGTTTTCTATCACATGCAACCCTTTTCAGTCGGTTTGCGGTAAAATATTGAACATCTGCAGAGGAATAAGGTTGTAAAGTGGCATCTTTCGGCAAATATGTTAAAACCACATGTTTCTGTGAGCTTTTGATGTAAAGGCCGACCGTAACTGTAAGCGGTACATCTTATCTAAACACTTTGTTTGACAAACCGGTAGGTTTCCGACGTCTCGTTTTAAGACCACATTGCAGGCTAATGGTCATAAAACGTGATTTATTGGTTTATACGCTGTCTTACCTTTTCGTGCTTTGAACAACAACCCATAATATTTTAACATTTTTCGCGTACATCTGAGCGTTACGGTTTTATAGCATTTATTGTAGGCCGTTCAGAATAACTGTCAGAATGGCTCCGAAGAAGGCACATGTAGTAGAACTAGAATTACTGAAAACACGTATTATAGAAATGTTTGAGCTTTGTAACACTATACAAAGTGACCCAACTTTAAAAACGTTGTTCCTCATTCAAACAAGGGGAGTACATGACCTTTATGCAAATTTCAATAAAACTTTAGTTGACGTCTTAGCTTCATGTGACGATGTAGAATCATTAAATTACAACGCCTTACGGAAGGAAGTAGATTCCGCTTATTTTTGCATACTGCTGCATCTCGAAACGATGCAAGAAATGAAAGCACCACAAATCATCGAAAATGCTCCAAGCAGCACGGTATCAAAATTGGTACCGTTAAAGCTCCCACTCTTTAAGAATGAGGTAACTGAGTTCGCATTTTTTATCGATTTATTTGACAGTCTGGTCTATAATAACGCGTCACTCACCAATATCGAAAAATTAAATCACCTTATTAATTGTTGTAGCGGGGAGTCTTTAAGAATCGTTAAATCTGTACCCATTTCGGGGGATAATTTTATTATTTCCTATAACGCCTTGCGTGAGCGATTTAGCAACCCGCGTTTATTGGCAACTTTGCATTGGAACGCAATGAAAGACTTTCCACCTTTAAAATCAGAAGACCCTAAGAAACTTAGGGCACTTATTGATTGTTTTCAGAGAACCTTGCTGTTCTAACTAACTTAAAGTTTCCCACTGAACATTGGAACTTTATTCTGGTCGATTGCCTTTTAGAAAAACTCGATCCGTTCACTAGAAAACGCTTCGAACTCCAATCGGATCCGAAGCAAATACCTAATTTCGAGGATTTGAGATATTTTTTAACCCAACAATGTGCAGCGTTGGAAACCTTTTCTTCAACCGCACCTGTTTCTTATTCGACGACTGTCCATACATCTCACACATCAGTGCCTAAGAAATCCTCAGCGTTTCAATTTAAACCAAAGGTTTCTTCTAACGTAGTCTCACTGGACACACCAAGTAGCTCCAGTGACTCAAAGAATTCATTTTCGCACCATTGTCCTTCTTGCAAGGGCAATCACTTAATTTATAGATGTCAATCGTTTCTAAAGCAAACTCCGACAGAACGTTTCGACATTGTCAAACGCTTACGCCTTTGTTTAAATTGCTTACGAACAGACCATGCGTCCATGCAATGCAAATCTTATAATTCCTGTCGAACTTGCGCCAAGCCGCATCATACCTTGCTACATTTTGAATCGCAACCTGCTTCTAGCCGTTCAGCAGAACCGACCGCTACACCTATGCATAAAAATGCCAATAGGACGCAGTCAGCCTCTCCTATTCCGGCAAATGTTTTGTCTTCACAGACGAATTCAAATCTTGGGGTTACTGTCTTACTCTCCACTGCTGTTGTGGAAGTTCAAGACCGGTCTGGTAGATACAAACCGATCAGGGTACTCTTAGACCCTGGCTCTCAAGCTAGCTTTATTCGAGACGATTGCGTGAGCAAACTTTGGCTTCCACGCATACGTTCTCAAGTTCCGATTTATGGACTTGGGCAGACAACTTCAGCAGTCAATAGGGTGCCGTCAGCTGCACCATTCGCTCTATGTTAGACTCTGAAAATCTCTAGAAGTCACAACTTTTGTGCTTTCGTCAATATCTGGCAAATTACCTAGCGTTGAAGTTCCTAATAATTGGGAACACTTATGCGGCCTGCACTTTGCAGACCCGACCTGGAACTCTCCAGGAACTATTGACATGCTCCTTGGAGCAGATGTTTATCCGTTCATCATCAATGGCGGTGTTATACATGGCAAATTTCTTCAGCCTGCCGCCATAAATACAATTTTGGTTGGACTATTCTTGGTCCCACAAAAGCTTGCAGTCTGATACTGTCCAAGCATTTTTTACTTCTGTAGAAGATCCTATCGACCAGACCCTAAGGCGGTTTTGGGAGATAGAAGAGTTGCCATCCAAGCCTTATACTTCTCCAGAAGAAGAAAAGGCAGATCTGATTTTTGAAAACACGTTTTCTCGTGACCCTAGCGGTTCGTTTTATTGTTGCGTTACCGTTCAACGATACTTTGCCCGTTTTTGATAATTCCTTTGACATGGCTAAAAAAAGACTATTTTCGTTGGAGCGCAAATTGCATGCTCAACCGGAGCTACGCGCCCAATACAACAATTTCATGCAGGACTATCTTGATGCGGGTCATATGGCATTACTCGATTCTCCGCCCGTTGGGAACGATAATTATTTTTTACCCCATCATCCTGTGTTTAAAGAGGAAGGTCATACTACTAAAATTCGTGTGGTTTTTGACGCCTCTGCAAAGGCTAAAAACAACGTGTCACTTAATGACACTCAATTGGCTGGACCTAGTCTCCAAAATGACATTTCGTCAATCTTACTTAAATTTCGCTCTCATCGTTTCGTTTTTACTTGTGATGTTCGCCAAATGTATCGACAAATTTTGGTTACCGAAAAACATCGAAAGTTTCAATTAATTGTTTGACGGTTCTCCGCAGAAGAACCCATTCAGACTTATCAGCTTAATACAGTGACCTATGGTATTAAGTCATCGCCTTATCTAGCATTAAAACTCTTCAGCAATTAGCCATTGACGAAGGCAAAGGTTTCCGTTAGCCGCTGAGGCTATACGGTCAAATCTATATATTGATGATTTCGTCGCCGGTGGAGATTCTATACAATCGGCCCGCGAAATTAAAGATCAACTTATCCGACTTTTACATTTGGCTGGTTTTGAACTTCGAAAATGGAGTTCTAATTCAGTTTCTATTTTGGAAGGCATTCCGTCAGATTTTGCCAATATACTTCTCTCGATTTCGATTCTGACGAATCAATAAAAATATTAGGTCTTCAATGGTCACCTACAGAAGATATTTTCTCATTTCGGGTTAAACCATTAAACCCAATATGTACAAAGCGCAACATACTTTCGCAAGTTGCCAGAATATATGATCCATTAGGATTTTTAGCACCACTAACACTTTTTGCAAAACGCCTAATCCAGCATCTGTGGATGTTAGGTTTAAATTGGGATGACATCCCACCAGCAGACATTTCGTCTCAATGGTAGCAATACCAAGAAGAGTTGCCGTTATTATCGTCATTAAAGTTACCACGTTGTTTACCCCTTCGGATCCTTTTACTTGTCATTTGCATGGGTTTTGCGATGCTAGCGAGGTAGGGTATGCAGCGGTAGTGTATTTCAGTTCATAAATCAAACTACTGGAGAAATAACTGTACAATTTGTAACCGCTAAAACAAAAGTAGCTCCAATTAAGCGCATTTCAATTCCACGTTTGGAATTATGTGCCGCCGTTTTATTAACCGATTTACTTTCTTTTACCATTCGGTCTTATCAAGGCTTGATTGACATCTCCGATGTTTCAGCGTGGAGTGATTCTACGGTCGCTCTCACTTGGATACGTTCTCCACCTTTTCGTTGGAAAACTTTTGTGGCAAACCGTGTTAGCCACATTCAAGAAATCATTGCACCTAGCCGATGGTTTTATATTAAATCTTCGCATAATCCGGCTGATCCTGCATCTCGGGATTAATGCCAAGCGCGGTTATTTCATGTTCGCTATGGTGGGCGGGGCCTGAATGGCTTCACTACCCTAGTGACTCGTGGCCGCCTCAACCAACATTGTCAACCTCAATTGCTGAGGTAACTACGGAAAAGAAGATCCTAACATTTGTCGCTCAAACAGATCCAAACGTCATTGACATTTTACTAAGTCGCTTTTCATCGTTATATAAAATCCAAGGCATCGTGGCTTACATTTATAGATTTTCTAAACCCATGGCTCAACGTCATACGGGTCCCTTAACAGACATTGAATTACACAATGCTCTCATGATTATCGTCCGGCATGTACAAAATGTTACATTTTCAAAGGAAATAGCTTCGATCAAGGCAAACCGTAAGTTACCTAAAAGCTTGCGAAAACTTTCTCCATTTGTTGATCCACAAAATATCTTAAGAGTAGGTGGGCGCTTGACACATTCTTCGCTTTCCTATTTCGAAAAGTTTCCTGCGTTATTGCCTCAGCGGCACCGATTAACCGAACTTATCATTCGGTCAACTCATGAAAGGTATTACCATCCCGGTGTTAATACCACAACGTATCTTATACAACAGAATTTTTGGATTCTTTCTATTAAAAATTCAATCAGAAATTATTTATCATCATGTCATAGATGTTTTCGTACCAAACCGGTCCTGGTAACTCCTCCTATGGGAGACCTGCCGGCAGCACGTATTACCCAAATCAAACCGTTCAGTATTGTTGGTGTTGATTTTGCTGGCCCTCTTTTAATAAAGGCTAACCGCCTACGGGGCTCTAAATCTCTTAAGGCCTATATTTGTATTTTTGTTTGTTTTGCCACTAAGGCAGCACATATTGAACTTGTGTCGGATTTGTCGGCAGACGCGTTTCTTGCCGCTTTGCGACGATTTATAGCACGGCGAGGACGCTGTTCTCAAATATTTAGTGATTGCGGTACTAATTTTGTAGGTGCCTATCGTCAGCTTACGAGTTATCTGCATAGTGCAGTAACCTCAGAAAAAATAAAGTGGTCGTTTAATCCACCTAGCGCCCCTCACTTCGGTGGCTTGTGGGAAAGCGGTGTTAAGTCGGTAAAGACACACCTAGCTCGCGTAATCGGCGAACAAAAACTTACCTTTGAGGAACTGTACACAGTTCTTACTCAAATTGAATCTGTTCTAAATTCAAGGCCACTCTGCGCTTTGAGTTCGGATCCAAATGACTTGCGTTGCCTAACACCAGGTCATTTCCTAACTATGGAGCCTCTTTCTGCACCACCAGATGAGGACCATTCAACCAACGTTTTACCATTAAAAACAGGTGGAAACTCCTGCAAAAACTCCACCAAGATTTTTGGGCTCGCTGGAGCCATGAGTACTTACATACTCTAAATCAAAAGGTTAAATGGCACTCTAAGGTAGGTGTCCGACAAGTTGAAAAGGACACTATTGTCCTCATCAAGGACGACCAGCTTTCTCCACTTCAATGGAAATTTGGTCGTATTATTAATACTTTTCCGGTGCGGACGGTATTATACGTGTCGCTGAAATCAAAACGGCACATGACACACTAAAACGACCTTTGGTCAAACTAGCGCCGCTACCGGTATTTTAATTTTATTTTATGTTTAGATGTATATACACATTTTTACATGTATAGTAGTATATTATTTTTACATATTTGCTTATTTACATATATATTTTTATTTTTGCATAGTTGGTAATATCGCTCGCTGTAGTGCACCACCCTATCTTTCGTTACCTGTTTTCCTAGCAAGGTCAAATTCCATTTCCTTCACCCAACCTACTTCCCTCCTTTTCAAAATTCTATGAATTTGGTGGGCGGTATGTTACGTCATCATCGAACAATTCGGTATTTTGTGACAATAAATACCGTCAGTGCGTGCATCCTACAGTTGTCAGTGAAACATTATATACCGGCAGTGAGTGCGTGAAGTGACAGTCGTACTCGAGCCTTTACAGAAGCGAGTCGCATCTGAACCCTTGCAGAAGACGGTCGTGAGAGCTTTTGAAAGCGACACCATCACCCGGTCGAGCGTGTTACTGGTGGTCCGTCGGAAGCTCTTTGTGTGTGAATGTTTATTGCCCCCAGCGGCACAGGATAAAAGGTATTTATACCCTTTATTAAGTAGTTTGGTGTAGTTGTAGTTATTACATAACCGCTCCACTGCTATCGTTATTGCTTGCAAAAAGCAATTGGTCCTTCCTGTAATTAGCATATCTTTATCAATTTATATCATCTCCTTAATCCCATTAATCACAAGGTAAGTTGATAAATACTATCGTATTATAGTGAATAAGATGAAATAATAACTTAGACTTTTATGCAAAGCCCAAATGATCATTTCAAATCGAGCTAGTAACTGAAAGATGGAAAATATAAGGTCTTGGACAGGTTCAAGTCCTGTCCAAGACCTTATATTTTCCATCTTTCAATTGCTAGCTCGATTTAATGATCATTTATGCATAAAAGTCGTTATTTCATCTTATTCACTATATATATATATATATATATATATATATATATATATATATATTGCCGTGGAACTCAAAATCCTCACCAACAAAATATTTCCGAAAATTACATTAAATTTTCAAATTCGAAAATAGAAAAATTTCCAAAAATTTAAAAGTCAAAAAAGTTATTGCTTACCCGTTTTCCTCTCTTCCTCGGTTGAATGGCCTTCTTCAACTGCTTCCGGCTAGCTCATTAGGACCTCCTTTTGGTTAGCTATATTCATTCATAAATCCTATCATTCACGCACACTCCTAATAAAACCACAAAATACAACAAACATACAATCTTTTATTTATTCCTATTTACAAATGCAATTAATTATTATTTTATTGTTCACATTATACTTCAGTAAATTTTACGTTGTACTGTCCTGTATTTAATTTTAACATCATCAAACACATAAAATGTACGCGGAGTAAATGGACCTTGAATAATACCTTCTCTAAAATTCTTTCATCATAATTTATTTATTTATTTTAATACTCTAAATAAACTGTGGGATATGGTGAGCTCATAATAACCCAATTAATGTATGCCCTTCTACTTTGCATACTCTAAAACAAAAAAAACAAAGCCATGTACTCTTCACAAAATTTCACGCTCTGAGGGAACGTTTAAAAGCTTTCTCGACACCTTCAATTTCTAGTTGAATACCGTAATAAAGTTATTTACACATATTCAGTTCAATACGTGAATAATTTACACTACCTTGAAAAACACTCTCATACGTCACCCCAATATTTACAGTTTATAGGAATCACAAATTTAAATCGTTACCTGGAATTTCTAGAAGATCTTCGCTCTGTAGATGATGCCATGTAAATTTCTATCTGGTCTGCAGGACGATTCTCTCAATTACTAGACGACTTCCATTTCAGTTGATCCGCCAACGCCTCCTTCTCGGTGTAACCAAATTCCAAATTTCATTTCACAGTAATCTACGTTATTTAATGTCCCGACACGAGTTGATAAAATTATAGTGTTGATCTGTCTTTCCCTATGTTCTCGAGGTCGTCCATTACTTACGTCGTCGTACCTCTGCAGGTATTCCAAAAACATTTCTCTGTCCACTATGTTCTGTAGTGCAACGTGTTGTCTAACCGCTACCTCGAAGTGTCGCGATAAATACTTGATAATTTGTCGGTCCGTCAGTGGTGGGTTCAGTTGCTTTGCTATGCTATACTTGCGTATAGCATATTGCTCCCTACTTCCTGAAAATTCTCCCTTAAATTTCCCCGTGATTAAGTCGTTCCGTACCTGGTCTTGTCTGTGGTCACTCCAATAATGTTTTAAAAATCTGTCTTCAAAGTCCGTGTAGGTGTCAATTTCCTGTCCTATTAAATTATACCAAGCTTCAGCATGGTCTTTTAGTAAAGCTTTTACAATATTTAATTTGGCTTGTTCGTCGTATACATTATTTATTAACCCTCTAACATTATTAATAAATATTTGCGGGTTTACTCTACTATCCCCATAAAATTTCATTTGTTGTTCTAAAGAAACATTACTTGTTACAAACCTTGGACCATCCTCCATTAAAGTCGCTACATTATGCTTAATCCCGGTTACTTCTCTCTCAACTCGACCTAACTGATCCTTACACGAGTCCGTTACCTCAGTCATTTTCGCATTAATCTCATCCTCACAGAAAATCCTTACATCAGTCCTTAATTGTCCCATTTCCAAATTTAAACCTTTAATATCACGCTCATTTTTATCAACCCTATTTTCAACTTCCCCCATTTTTACCGTCAAACTATTTTTGAACTCCGAAACTTCTTTATTCGTCTTATCTATTTTTTCACTAATTTGCTCAAACTTACGATTCGATTCCTCACTCATTTGCTCCACTTTTTTTTATTCTTCTCCCATTTCTTTCACCCCACTTAATGTCTCATTCATTCTTTCAAGCATCCTCATTATAATCTCATTTCCTTGATCTCCTGATTCAGTCCTCGACTGATCCCTACTACCTCCAGCTTCCTCCATTTTCGAATTTTTATCACACAAGGCACTATCGTCACTTCCAATTTCCACTCCTTGGCTCCTTAACCACTCCTTTCTCTGCATACGTTCAAATCACTCACACACACACACACACACACACACACACACACACACACACACACACACACACACTAAAATACTCTTAAATTTAACAAAAACAGAAACTCTCTCTCTCAGATCGCCAGTTTCCTGGAATAAAATCACTAAAATTTTACTTGGAATTCGAGCCTCACTTTTGGGTCGCCAAAATTATGCCGTGGAACTCGGGTAAAATCTTCACCAACAAAAATATTTCCGAAAATTACATTAAATTTTCAAATTCGAAAATAGAAAAATTTCCAAAAATTTAATAAGTCAAAAAAGTTATTGCTAACCCATTTTCCTCTCTTCCTAGGTTGAATGGCCTTCTTCAACTGCTTCCGGCTAGCTCATTAGGACCTCCTTCTGGATACCTATATTCATTCATAAATCCTATCATTCACGCACACTCCCAATAAAACCACAAAATACAACAAACATACAATCTTTTATTTATTCCTATTTACAAATGCAATTCATTATTATTTTATTGTTCACATTACACTTCAGTAAATTTTACGTTGTACTGTCCTGTATTTAATTTTAACATCATCAAACACATAAAATGTACGCGGAGTAAATGGACCTTGAGTAATACCTTCTCTAAAATTCCTTCATCATAATTTATTTATTTATTTTAATACTCTAAGTAAACTGTGGGATATGGTGAGTTCATAATAACCCAATTAATGTATGCCCTTCTACTTTGCATACTCTAAAACAAAAAAAACAAAGCCATGTACTCTTCACAAAATTTCACGCTCTGAGGGAACGTTTAAAAGCTTTCTCGACACCTTCAATTTTTAGTTGAATACCGTAATAAAGTTGTTTACACATATTCAGTTCAATACGTGAATAATTCACACTACCTTGAAAAACACTCTCATACGCCACCCCAATATTTACAGTTTATAGAAATCATAAATTTAAATCGTTACCTGGAATTTCTAGAAGATCTTCGCTCTGTAGATGATGCCATGTAAATTTCTATCTGGTCTGCAGGACGATTCTCTCAATTACTAGACGACTTCCATTTCAGTTGATCCGCCAACGCCTCCTTCTCGGTGTAACCAAATTCCAAATTTTATTTCACAGTAATCTACGTTATTTAATGTCCCGACACGAGTTGATAACATTATAGGTGATACCTCAAATTAAAATAAGTAATTTCGGCACAGTAACTGCGTTTTTAATTAATTTAGAGGCTACCACTAAGCAATACACTTTACATTATTTGTTAATACTTACAACTCGTTAACTTTCATACGTGCTTTCGGGACGATCGAAATAATAAAGCACGAAGTTAAAAGACAGGAGAGCGAGTCCTAGTTCTCTAGAGTATTTATGTCTTTCGACTGTAACCTCTCCAGGCCCCCAGTTATCCGAAATCCCGCTCACAACAACACATTCTCACAATTTTGCACTCAACCCCAATTTCAAATCTGCGAATTTCAATACCTCGTTATAAAATTTTAAGAATATCACGCTACACTATCCTCGTGTCTATGTCAAGTCAAACTAACTTATCGACCAATGGTAGACTTAATGACGTTTCTTAAATCACTCCTATTCTATTGTGGTCTTATGCTTATACCTTTTCAACGTATCAGTCTAACCTTGCTTGAGTGGTTGAAAAATCGATATCCTTGTTTGTGCGATGTTTACACACGTGGACTCTCTACGTGCGTTAAATAACCTCCTCATTAGCATTTCCCGTGAATATAAGCGACGGTTTATCCGACGTTCTCTGTAACCATTTGTTATCAACACAATTTAAGCAGAACTTGACTTTTAGAAAAATACGCAGGTGTTCAATCGTAATATTTTAAATAACACTTCTATGATTTGGATTTTCCACGTATTCCAACCCTCCTGATATATTTGTTCGTTAGCAACGCGTCTCATCTTTGGTATTACCGGGTTTTTAACTTATAATCGTTCAATTAAATTCAAATTAATTAATAAATTAATGGCATTGGCTTCTACCATTTAATTTCTTTGCAAACCTACTTAAATTTCATTAATTATTTATAAAATTTCGTTAATACTAGATACTTAAAAATGAATTAACTAATATAATTTTCGCACGTAATTTCTGGTTGTTTCTTTATACAGGGTGTGTTGAAATTGTTTCGCTTATATTTATTTTTGATCTTTTAAAACCACTATAATATATATATATATATATATATATATAATTATTACTATTGTGTAGTCTACCTATGGAAATAGCCCCACGTTGGGCGCCATAAATATTGTGTAGTCTAGGCTCTAACTACTCGAGCCCCTCCATTGGGAAGCCATAAATATTGTGAAGCTTACCTTGGCTGCTCCGCTCCTTCTATATAAATGCTTATGAAAAATTTTCCAAGAAGCTTACCTGGACTGCAGAGTCTCAACTCCATCTAACTGCCGTTATGCTGTAATTTAAAAGAAAATACTTCCCTACAATCCTACTCAAAATAATGCAACTTACAAAATATATCACACTCTATTTACACAAAAAAAAATTAACATCTTCCAAAGATCTTTTCATTACATACAATAATATAACTTTGACTAGAAGCAATTCAATTTCAAAAATGAGGTTGTATTAAATATCTTTATCAAACATATCCGATTAAAGTCAGTGGGCTATCCTCATAGCTGACTTGAACTCTCGTCTTAATATGAGCTCTCAGTAAAACTCTTTAAACCTGTGTGCAACATTACAGCACTGCAATAATAAACGTCCCCTTTACTTTGTACAAAACAGCCTGGTTATCCTTACATTAATTATAAGCCTGTTTTCATTTACATATAAAGTCAATAAAATTTTCAGTTCATCAAAATTCATAGAAATAATCACTCAAAAGCACAAAATAGTTAAAACACTTCAAATAAACAGCACAACAATGTTTTATAAAAGTTCGTTACCTGTAACCATTATACTGTAAGCAGCTGCAAACCAGCCCTCGAAGAAGTTGCCGTCTAGAATGACTCTAGGCTCTGGAACCACTCTTGATGTTGAATCACCATACCTCTTGGCACGCTGCTATCCAAATCTCTCCTAATTTTCGATAGAAAGTGCATGCAAACTTCCAAAATTTTCCTTTACCATTCTATTTTGAATCAACACATCAATACCATTAAAATTCCATTTAAAAAAGCCTTTATACGCTCAAACACTCAAAATAGCAGTAGTTTGTACTTACATGCTTACTAAAAGCTTCGCTCTTAACTCTATATTTACTTTAAAATTTCCACTTATGCCAATTCATTACCAAGACACATCAACTTGTGTAATTACAATTAATAATATTTGTTATAAAATCACTAGGTAAGATTGATTACATTAGTTAACCTCGATGGCGAGCGAAGAAGTGGGAGAGCTTTACCCTACCTCTACGGTGTTTATATAGAGCTAAACGTACCCTCCTGTTTTCAAGTTTTCGTACAATTTTCCAACGGATAAACAAACATTCCCGGTATTCTGCCAACCTTCTTGAAACTCCAAGCATAACCGCCACAAAATTACACCTAAAACATCAACGGTTTTCCACCCTCCATCAAGTTTAACGCTCGCACACAGAAAATACCGAGAAAGTCGCTCCTAACCGTCCAACGGTCGGTGCATTCGCCGAAAAACTAGCCTCAACGGATATTGATTCCTGCTAGATCACGCCTCACAACTGAAACGAACTTAGTCCCTCTTTGTTTCTTTCACATACAAGTATTTTCCATCTCGTTTTGTTATTACTAACCCCACTTGGATAAGTGTCCTCTCTATTTTTAAAACGTCCTATCATATTTCTTAATTCCTTTTCCTATTTTCGATCGATACAAACATGTTTCATCTTACTCTAGCTAATAGCATCAGAACTACACCCTTGTTTGTTATGAAGTCTAACTGATATTCGACTTTTGCGTCTCCCTCTTGTATGTGCTATAACCAAGTCAGCCCTTGTTTGTGATATCGATCCGTGCCTACCTTTAACGTTTATTTACATTCGTAGAAATTATTGATTTTCTTTCCTATCCATACCAAGCTCGTGCTTTTAATACTATCTTACGCTAACCGGGATTGAAATGTTTTCATATTATTAACATATGCTCTTCAAATTATCGATCCTACGCTAAAGCAAATTTTAAAAGGTTTCAAACCTTTGTACATCGTTTTATAATAATTAAAGCGGCATTTTTATCCTGTACACAAACTAAATAGCTCTTGTTGATAGATGTTTAATCTTTATCGTCTTACTCTATAAATATTATAATAGTTCTTTACAAATAAATGCAAAGCTGAAACTAACATAAAATTAACTCTAAATTCCTACATTAAGTTGAATAATCGTTACCTTGAATATCTAAAGCACCTAATTAAATTTTTCATAGATAGTATCTCCACACCCAAGCTTGACCTATGACCTATATATCTATTTTTAACCTACAAATTACTCAATAATATATATGTATATATATATATATATATATATATATAAGGCCATCTTTGATACAACTGTTTCTGCCATTTTGTTAACATCCCAACGACCATATTTAACACTACTGTCACTTTAATACATCCGCGATTTTTTAATAAGTTAGGATTCTTCCTGTATATGACCTTTCCCTCACTCTGTATATGAATTTTGCGACGTATTGTGTATTTCCAATTTCATTTCACTATGTACATAACTTTAACCGTGTTATCTATTGACATCTCAACGTATCATGAGGGAATAGAAATTAGTACACAAGTTAATGTGTCGGGGGGTTGTTGGAGTTTAACCGCCGTATTAGAATGCAGTACGATTCATCCTGTATATGAACCTTACGAAGGCTATATATGACTCAAACTGTCACATACATCCGCTATTTTTGAATAGGTTTTGATTCAACCTGTGTACGACTTTACTCACCCAATAAACGAGTTTTGTAACACCTTGTTTTTCCAATTTTGAATCACCCTGTACATAACGTTTACTATGTTATCCATACCATCGAACCTGTGGAAGAAGATTCTTGAGAATATAGTACTTTTTTATAAAAAATAATATAATCTTTTACATAAAGTTGATACATATATGATATCCACAAATACATAACATAAGATATAAAAATTCCTAAATAACAAAATAATGGGGGATAAAGGCTTGCTATAGTAGAAACTAGGAAAGAGGACATCTACGTCATAGGTGTCTCACTAAATTTACAATATGCCTCTTTATATAAAATAGCAGAAATCGTATTGCTATCTTTATCATGTGCATGGTTAAACGCTTAAAGAACCTTAAAGGCAGGTTATGATTTTAGTCAGACACATATGAGCCAGATGTTTTCTTTTCTGGTTTTTACTATATTAGGATCAGGTGCAAACATTTCAATAGTGTATTGTTTTAAATATCAGTATAATATAATAAACACACGTGAATCACTTGCATTGTGATGTAATTAAAAAAAATTTTTTTTAATTTTCTTTGGGATCAAATCGTAAATGAAGACGATTTTAACAACTATGAGTGGTCAAAATTATTTTGACAACGATTCTAAGTCATGGATCGAAACGTAAATAAAGACGATTTTAACAACTACGAGTGGTTTAATTTCCAAAGAAGATTAATAACAAGTTGAAAATGCAAGGCATTGTCGCAACGAACTTCCAAATGTAGACTTACTTTAAAACAATTTAAAGAAATTAAAATTATTATGTTGTAATAATTATAAGTATTCAGATAAAATAAAATTAATTCCCGGGGTCGGGTATCCGTGGTCAGATTTTGTGGGGTACCATATTTCGACTCAGCTATGTTAGGGGAGTCCAAATATGTATCGCACATTAATTTTGGACCTATTTGAAATTTTAATTTTCCGACGGAATATCGCGGGGCACGGCGTCCCCGTGGCCCGATTTCAACTGACATCAAAACTTAAGCTCAGGACACCGAGCTGAATCGATTGATGTATCACATTGATGTCCGACCATTAGAAAGGCCTCGGACGGACAGACGGACAGACAGACGGACGACAAATCGATTTCATAAACGAACGAAGTTCGTTGAAAATACAAAACAAACCACAACAAACCACAGGGATTATCAAAATTTTTATACCATGGATAAAAATATAAGGTATATAAGACCAATTCAAGATAGTAATTTTACAAATTATATATGTATAATTAACATTCTGAAGTATAAGCCTGTTAGAAATATGAGTCATACTAAAAGAGTGCTTTAGATATGACCTTTTAAATTACAAAATGTAATTCGACTGTTTTGGTAGCATAGTCTAGAATTATATAAAGGTTTTCCAAAAGTTAATACATAGCGAGAAGTCTAATTTTACATTTAAAATTTAAGGCATTACTGCATATTATGTTTGTATTTGGAGAATTTGCTTTGTTTTTAAATTATCATATTAGCTTGGATTTCTTTTTGTTGCAGGTAAGCACTTTAATCAGCTGAATGTTTTAATATTTCGAGAGGTATGTATATTTTAAATATATTATAGACTATTCTGTTTAAATTTAGTTCTAGTGTTAACTTTAGGGCTTGCTTTAATATTTGAAACCAAATTGAACAAAATATTTCCTATTCGTGTTACCGTAAAGTGTAGTAGTCTACATATTGTAGAATTCAGAACAATCGTATCTCATACGATCTCTAAATCTAGATGAAGTCCTTATTCTTAACCTATTCTCTCGTCCTCATTTTCATACATCCTCTCTGATCTTCATATTGAATGTATTTAGTCTTTCGTTATCTTGCATAATTCATTCCTGTTCGTCTGTTCTAATTTTCCTATAGTCGCATATAATCAAGTTTGTATCGACATCATCAAACCTAGTCTCAATTTCCGCTCTTACACTAAGCATTCTGTTGTCCACCACCGTTTCAACTTCTTCTGCGGTCTGCATATAGAAATTATTTAGTCGCCTGTTAAGATCTTATTTCTTATTCATTTTCAGTTATGAATTTTTATTATCCCGCTTGATTTTTTCAATTTATTCTCTGGTCTAACCTCCCGCTATCTTATAAAATGTTTTCTAACTTGTCCTTCTTCTCGCCTAAATCTCGTACTCGCTTGTTATTTTTATCTAATTCTTTAAACTCGTCCTGCTTCTCTTTTAACTGCTGTGCTATTTTCCTTCCTAACTCGTCCTGCTTCTCTCTTTACTCCTGATTTTCTGTACGACTTTCACCTGTATTTGCTTTCATTTTTTTTCTACATTCCCACTAACATTAACAGCATCTTGTTCATTATCGACAACGCTTCTGGAGATTTTTCTGCTTCCGTTTTATTCTCCCCTCTCACCTTCAATTAAGCAATTGTCATCAGATCCTACCTGCTCACCTTGCTCTCTCAATCATCTCTTTTTAAGTTCCTTCTTTATGATTCACACCAATTGATAAGACTTAACAAAATTTCCACCAAAGAAACTACCAAATTCTAAAAAAAAAACTACTCGAAAGTCTCAAAATTTGTTACGTTCAATTCTACCCGTATAAATATGTTCGTTTAATTTAAAATTCTTTTTAAATATCCCAGCGCTTCCATTCCGATATTTTGGGTTACTACCTGTCGTGGGGGACGCCTCTAATTACGCTTCATAATTAAATACATCGATTTGTTCCCGTAAAGCTCATCAGAATACGATAGAAACAAGTATTTTTCCAACACTAGAATGTTATTGGCGCTTTTAGTTTAAGTTAAAAATACTTCAATCTATTGTTATTTTTGAGATAACGCAGCAAATATACTCGGTTATCTACAAATTTTGTTTTTTGAAAAGAATATATTCGCTTAATTATAAGTAATAAAGTTTGCATAGCACAAATTTGCTATAATTGTATTTATATTTGCCGATTTTCGTTATCTATTTATACATTAAAACGACTTTGGAAGTGTTCTCTTGACACGTGTTACTCAAATATTTGAATCGCTTATCATCTCGTTTTTTAATTTCACTTTTACTTTGATCCTATCTTTTGCCGTAATGGCCTGTGCTCTCTCCGTGATTAATACTATTATTGCAAGAGCGATGCACGTTTCTTTTCACGAGAAGTGGATATCTTGGGTGCATCGGTAAGTTCTTCTGCGCTGATCAATACTAGTAAAATTCCCTTTTTAGCTCTTAGACGTAGGTCCAAGAGTTCTCCTACGTTTCGCTAAATTGCTTTACTACGTAGGCAGTGCTTTTCTACGTAGGCCGACGTGGTTTCTTTTTATGGAGACCCAACTGCGCTATTATGTGGTCCGCTGTTGCAGTGATGGTCGCAGCGCTCAAGATCTGGTTACCGTTGTGACGCTGATTCACCTCCGCAGAAGCAAAGTACACACGATACCGCACATGGAGGTATGTTGCGATAGCTATTATATATATATCGAGAACACCTTTTTTTCTACTTTGGGTGTTGGTGCGTCGCTGATGCTACTTAGTACTTTATTAAATGCTTACTAGAATATGTCCTGCCGTTAAATGTTTCTAATTTAACACGCTGGTTTTACGAGAATGTGTAAGCATTACTTCTTTTTTTTTACTAATAAATTTTACATGTTAAACGACGAAATGCGTCAACTCTTAAAATTTGTCCGTAAAATATAATTATTTATTTATTTATTTTTTGGTTGTTTAAAATAGAAATTTTTATTTTTATAGTAAAAATAAAATCGATGGCGATCTACTTTTCTTGTCTATGCGACTCACCCCACTTTTCGCAATTGTAGTTTGACGGTATTTGTAAATTCACTTATCTTTTATACGTAATCGTGATTCGGGTGGGTCGTTAATTTATTGTCCTATCTGTTTCTATCTGACCCGTGCGTTTCCTAACCTATATCATATTTACGGTTACAAATTTTTGACAAATTGAACGAGTGGCCTCGATTTTTTTTTTACCCAATGTTTCATCGATTTTTTTATTTAACTTTTGCCTCGATTTTCGAAACCGCTCATTCTCTTAATGGTTGGCCAGATTTCTGGGAAACTTTTAACTTTTAACATTCGACCCCGAATTATTTTTGTACATACATCATTCCGTTGTGATAAAAATTTCTGTTGTGTTCGTTTTATTGTCCTTGTCTATTACTTGGAGATTTTCGGTAAATTTTATGTCTTTCCGAGTTACCAGAATTGTGTTTTTGCCGGCGATTCGAGTGTTTGAAAACACTGGCGCCCTATTTCTATCATTAGTCATAGATTCTATTTTGTGGTTTCTATGTATTTCTGTTAGTAGCTCTAGAATTTATTTTCTCGCTCCTACCGAGTCGGTGCGTTAGGATTGCAATTTTTTCTTTCACGTGTATTTTAACGCATTCTAATAACTGTAATATTCTTTGATTCATACCCCTTTTCGGCAAATAGGTCTTCAAGTAATACGCCGAATTGTGCTCTTAGATGTTGGAATTGCAATCAAATGGGGCATAATTCTACTAATTGCTCTCGCCCCCAAGTTTTGCACTGCTACGGGTGCGGCCGCAAGGGAATGACTCGGTGCGACTGCCACAGTACTATGGGATTCCATCAAATTGTCGATAGGGTTCTCGGACCAAGATGAAATCCCTACGTTGTCCTTAGTCTCAGATTCTTCCTTTCAGGATCTGAACGCTCAATCCCCGTTCCGTCTTAGATTTTTTTTGTGCGCGAATGTTCGTGGCGACAAACGCCCATATCTGTCCGACTAAATTTTTTAACTTTTTTGTAGTGGTCTTCTGGACTCCGGAGCTACGCGTACCATTCTTGGTGATCCCAGTTGGAACCGTTTACGTTCTCTACACCCTACGCTTCATTCTTTTTTTCCTCTTTCTGTGGCCTAGTTGACAACTCCAAATGTCTTATTTTAGGTTCCGTTTCTTACCCCATTACTCTTCCAAATTCCGTCATTACCTTAAACGACCTTGTCCTGCCTGACGTTTCCCATCAACTAATTCTGGGTATCGACTTTGGAAGTGGGTACAATGTGTTCCAAATATTTGCGACGGGTAATGGACCTTCGCTTTTCCATCCTTATTTACCATCACCACTCACGATTCTGCGCACGTTGTGTCCTCTTATTCCCACTCAACGTCATCAGTTAGATTCCCTTGTTTCCACCGCTTTCTCTAAACTACATCCAGGCCTTGGTTTCACCCCCTTAGTCCAACACCATTTCTGTAGATCCGCAGAACCTATCAAACAAAGCTACTATCTTTTTTCCCCTCCTATTCTTAGAATAACCCATTCTGAACTTGGTGAGATGCTTCGCTTCGGGGTTGTCAAACCTTTCACTAGTCCTTGGTCCAGTCCAATTGTTATAGTAAAAAAAGACGAATCTTATAGGTTTGCATTGACTTCTACAAAGTTAACCAAGTCACCCAAAAAGACGCCTATCCTATTCCTTACATCTCCACGATCCTAGGTCGTCTCCGTGATGCTCGTTTCCTCTTCTCAGTCGATATTCGCACCCCCTACTGGTAAATTGCTCTCGCCTCCGAATCCAAACCTATCACGGTCTTCACTGTCCCTCATCGTGGTCTATTCCAATTTTTCCGCCTCCTCTTAGGACTGCACAATTCTCCCGCTACCTTCTAACGCCTTATTCACCAAGTCAACGATCCTGATCTGGAACCTATCTGCTTTGCTTATCTTGATATCATCATAGCTACCCCTTCTTTCGACGAACACCTGCGCACCCTCAATCTAGTTTTTTTACGTCTTTTTCAGCCGGTCTTTCCCTTCGTCAAAATAAATGTCATTTCTGTCCTCCCGAATTCCGTTATCTTGGTTATGTCGTTAAGCGACATGGTCTCCTTGTAGATTCCAATAATGTTTCCGCTATTCCTAAGATTCTCCTCCCTCCTCCATTACCGAAGTTCGTCAACTGATTGGCATGGCCAGTTGGTACCGGCGCTTCATTCCGAATTTTGCCACCTTGACTGCTCCGGATTTTAACTTCACCCGCAAGAATACCCCTTTCTTTTGGATCTCCGATTCTCAATCTGCGACTCTTTCCCTTAAGCAACACTTGGTTTCCGCTTCCATCCTTTCCTGTCCTAACTTTAGTTTACCCTTTGCCATCTTAAGCCAATCCTATTCTGACGGCGAGGAGGTCGGCAGCTACATCAGTCATTCACTTACCAAGCCTGAGTGCAACTACCCAGTTACTGAGAAGTAGTGCCTAGGAGTGATGTAGGCGATTGAGAAGTTCCGCCATTACGTCGAGAGTTCCAATTTTTCCGTTATTACTGATCACCATTCCTCCTTTGACTCAATAAACTTCAAAGTTCTTTCGGTCGCTTAGCTCGCTGGTTCCTTCGTCTCTAAAATTGTAGGTAACCAAAGCTTTCTCTTCTTGCTACACTGAGATAGTTTTGGAGCGGTATTTTCACTTTTAGGATGAAATGAACTCTTCTCGCCTAAACGATTTTACAAGTTTCGAAACAGTTTATGACCAAAGTCAAAAATAGTATAATTCTTTTCTCTGTATCCAAATCATAACGATGGCAATTTTCAAGTCGATAACCCAAAAATTTTCAGTATAATGCCAACAATTGAAATAAAATTATAAGTTTCAAAACCCTTTGCTTCTTAAACCATCAACATTCGGATAAGAAAAGTTTAGCTCAATGGTCTTTATTTTATGCATAGTATTTCCAGTTAACCGTTATGAGATTGTTAATGAAACACCCTCTATATATACAGAGTGGTCCATTTTAAACAATAGTCATGTATTGCTTAAATGATAAACATTATACAATTTCGAATAAAAGTTATTGAGTTAAAGGGGGGAAAGAAAGCTGTGATATCAGTTTCAGTATAGAGGGCGCTGCTAACACTAGGCGAAGATCGACTTTTTTTTTTCAAATGAGACATTATATTTTTTTATTTACAAATTTGATTTTACTAATAATGATAAACAAAAAAGTATTAAAGCTTACATTGGCTACAGTTAATCATGTGTTAGATATCTTTAAATTATTAATGAAATTAAACTTATTCTGCATAAATTAAGTTTTGCACTTGTTTTCTAAATAATTACTTAGTAGGCCGTCTTAATTTATTTTGTAAATTATGTATTATTTGGTTGGACATTTGGGTGTCACAATCTCTGGTCGGTGATTCGATTTAATTAAGTAATTTCGATAATTTATTTAAAATATGTATGAGTACAGTCTAAATGAAATTGTGGATACGTTAATAGTTCTTGGCGAGTGCCAAATGAATTATTGAGCCGCAGCACGTTTATATCAGGAAAGATTTTCTAATAGACGAGATCTGAACGGTGTAAGGATTCGTTCACTTGAAGCACGGGCAAGAACTGGAGTTTTCAAACGCAAAACGTCAACAACTTAATCTATTAGAAGATGGAGCACGAACTGTTGCAGTTTTGGATATGGTTTACGCAAACTTCCATATCAGTAGCCATCAAATTGGAGTTTGGTATACACAAAAATACAATTCTAAGGATTTTAAAGAACTCCACTATTGGTTTGAGGAGAACCCGCATTGGTATAGACCCCACAGACTATTCTATTTATTTATTTTATTTATTTGTTCCAACGTTTCACTAGTCTGCTACATGAAATCTAAGCAGACCTGGCTTCCCCCAGAAAGTAACCGTGAGTAAGGTATGTGTGTGTGTGTGTGTGTGTGAGCGCGCGCATGCTTGAGGGCATGTGTTATGTGTGTGTATGTGTGTGGGAGAGGTTGTGTGTGTGTGTGTGGGAGAGGTTGTGTGTGTGTGTGTGTGTGTGTGTGTGTGAATGTGTGTTGTGTTTGTAGTGTTGATATCCGTGTTACGTTCCCCTTCTAGGACCAGGACCATCGGCAGCCGGAAATCCCAGTCGTCAAGAAAGAACGCTCAACGGATATTGCCATATCAGTCCGGACCATCGACAGCCGGAAATCCAGATGTTGAAAAGGCAATGTAAGTGTGAATATGCATTTGTGATTGTACAGCGTTTGAGAAAGTAACCGTGAGTAAGGTGTGTGTATGTGTTTGCGCGGGCTTGAGGGCTTGTGTTATGTTTGTGTGTGTGTGTGTGTGTGTGTGTTTGTGTGTGGGTGGGTGGGTGAGGGTAATGTGTATGTGTGTTGTGTGTAATGTTGATATCCATGTTACGTTTCCCCTTTAAGACCAGGACCATCCGCAGCCGGATATTCCAGGCGTCAAGGAAGAACGCTCAACGGATATTGCCTTATCAGTCCGAACCATCGGCAGCCGGAAATCCAGTTGTTGAAAAGGTAATGTAAGTGTGTGAATAAGTGTTTGTGTTTGTGCAGTGTTTTAGAGATGTTTTGTGTGACCATTAGCATTGTTGGCGTCTTGATGTTTGGTGTGGCGTCGTGAATGGGTATTTAATTGGACCTTACTTTTTCGAGGGCACTATGACTGCTCAGTCGTACTTCAACTTTTTATTAAACAAATGGGAGGATTTATTATAAGGATTTGATTTTCAAACACGACAAGGAACGCGGTTTCAGCTAATGGTGCATCAGGTCGTTCTACCGTTTGAATGAGGGCGATGGATTGGTGGAGGGGGGCCGGTAATTTGGCCGCCGAGATCAGCGGATATGAACATTTCAAGTTTTCTCTCTCTGGTGACTACTACAAAATAAAATTTACCAGCATGCACCGATGAAAATATGATGCAAAGAATTATTACCGCTTGCAGATGTATATCTAGGGAAGTATTATTACTCAGCGTGGGTCAGTTTCAGAGAAGAGTTCAAGCGTGTATTGATGTGGGAGGAAATGTTTTGAACATTTAATACGTGAATGTTTCGATTATTATTATTTAATTTATTAATGTTTTGTTTATTATTAGTTATTTCTTTTGGAAAATAATAAATTTCCATATTATAATTTACAGATATCTCATAAACTGTTGACCGTAGCTTATGTGAGCCTTAATACTTTTTTGTTTATTATTAAAAGTTGAATGAAATTTTATAGGTAAGAAATATATCTCATTTGAAAAAAGAAAGTCGATCTTCGCCTATTGTTATCAGCGCTCTATACAATGAAACCTATATTACAATTTTTTTCCTCCTTTAATCTAAATAACTTTTATTCCAAACACTTTTGTATAATGTTTATCACTTAAGAAATATTTAACTGTATTGTTTTAAAATGAACCACCCGGTATATACTGTAGTCATATATCCTTGGAAATTGGTCAGTTTTTGAAATCAATAGTTATTTCAATCAGAAAACAATAACTATAAAACATTGTGAAAATAGTTAATTATAACAAAACCCGCTTTGGTCTTCTTGACCATTTTAAATTTGCTTTACAAATCCTTCAATATTTAACTAAATGGTAATGAGTTATATTGTTATACATACCAAAACTTGAAGAGATGGAGTAATGAAATGATAAAAATGCTAATGTATTTTATTGTGAGATGGTTGAAAGTTTTAAAATAAATAAATAAAATAGTATATTACAAAAAAACATTAAAATATGGTACTTAATAAAACAACATTTATGGGTATAATGGCAAATGTTTTGTTGTTGGCTATTGATATTGATATAATACTTGTTATTAGATAGATAGCGGTTTAAGAAAATGTGTTATACTAAATGATAGTTAACAGTTCTGCTATTAATTACAAGTATGATGTGAGGATATTTTTGAGTGCAAATTATGACATTAAATTTCGATAGAATTGATTGAAATTCTCTTGATCACTTTTTGAATTTTTTGTTTGTGTATTTTTTTAAATGTGCAGGTTTCTAAAATATTTCTTATATTGTCGTTTTATAGAAACTAGCTTAGCAACCCATACTTTAGAATATTTACTTCATTTTGATTTGAACAAAGTAAAAATTTTATGGTATTGAGAAATTTATTGTGTTATTCTGAAACCAGTATTGTGCAATTGTTTATTCTAATTTTAACATGTGTAAGCTGAGTGTATGCATTTGTAGAGACCTAGCACAAATACATAAAAAAATGGTTAAGCAAAAGTTAAATATATTAAAAGTACTTATCTTACTTAAAAACATTTTTGGCTAATAATGGTTAGTTTCTAATTTCTTAATAACTAATAACAATAACATAGATTGGTTATCGTTTATAAGATCACAAACTTAAAATGTTTACTAATTGAAGAAAGAGGCTGGTTTTAAACTTGTAGTACAAATACCTAAGGAGTAACTAACTGTAGCTACCTTAGATACAACTAAGATATAGGTCTCCTGAAATCAATCCAGTCGTTCTAACCAGTTTCCAATTGAAATTCTGGGACTTCGCTAGTAGTTGGATTTTGCTTAGTTGACATGCTTGGCTTCAACTTGGTAGGATATATTTCCGAACTCTATTAACCAATCACATAAATCAAGCCCAATCCCTATATATTCAAAGGTTAACTGTACCTATTCAAGTTTGCATGTTATCTCTTTTAATGAACTTGAAGTGGCCAACAAAAGTGTATTCCGTCCATAAAACGACTCAAAATCATCCTCGATGGGATTTATAAAAATGAATTAAGACTGCAAATTGAAATTTCTCTTGTTTTCTTTTTCTATCTAACGTCTGTACAATTATCTTAATAAAACATTAAATTGAACAACAGAAGGGGTTTTACAATTTTCTGAGTCGACACAATTTAGTGTGAGAACATTTTTTGTCTATGACGACACGTCATAGGCGTCAACTTATTCCATTATTAATCAAAACCAAATGAGTCATAAAACTACAATAATTTAGAAAGACAGTAATGATGATATCATTCCAACCTTTAAAACATCATCATAATGAATTTGACAACCTTTGAGAAGGAACAATATAAGATTACAGAGTGAACTACAATAATCCTTCCTTAGATCAATAATGCATTTACACTAAAATTGTATTTCTTAAAAGAACCCTAAACCTATTGGTGGGATTTATCAACACAAAAACTATTAAAATGAAATATGATTAAATATTTCAAAGGAATGTTACACGTTTTCTATTTTATGAGTTTACCTGATCTAGATGGCTTTTAGCTTACCGGTATAATGTCCCGACACGTTTTGTAAGTAATTGAGCTCAGTATTCGTACATTGGACTACTTGCAGATGAAAATGAATATGAAGTGTCGCATTCTCTTTTCTTAAAGTATTTTCAAAAATCAGCTTAAGAAACTATGTTGTATAAGAATAGGCGTGTAGAGGAGGATTCATTTTAATAGCATTCACGGAGTTGGATTTAATTTGTTTGCCTACATAGAAGCCTTTTGTGCCATTTATACTAATTAAATTACACCACATATCAATTGATTATGTTTTAAAATAAAAGATTTAAGATTTTCTCAGATGTTTAGAATATTGTTGAAAATGTATTCTTTATACCTAAGACGGAGTAGAACGAAAGTCAATTTCTATGCAAGGAATAAAAAGCATAGCCAATCAAATATTTTGGACTCATTATGACTATCAACCCTTCGTTTAAATCATTTTTAAAGCAACATAAAGCTAGTAAAAATGTTGAAATTTTGAATACTGCCGATAATGAGAACAACTTCTAAATATCTGCCTGGCTGTCCTATACATGTAGCTATCATGTATTTCTCGAAATTTATTTTTTGAACTAAGGCAACAGGTACTTATTATTTCTTCATAAGAAAATTTTCAATTTTGGAAATTTTAGAACCTCTTAAGGCGCGTGGAGCAAAATTAGAACGCGTGATGAACTTAGGAATAATTTAACTTTTGCATAAATAATATCGCTTTTCTAATATGATGAGAAAAGGTTAAAAGTGGGCTATAAAAACATTATTTAATTCTCCATAATTTATGGTTAATTCTTATAAAATCATATTACCTTCTATAGAACAAAAGTCAAATAATTATATGTCATTACAATAAATCAATAAAGTGCATACCAAATATTTTAGGCAAACTTTTAAAGAATATGCTATCACACATGTCTTCACTAATGGTATTGATTTTATGTTTGCTTTATTCTGCTTATGTATCCTACAAGACGCTGAAAACTGAAGATATTCAAACATACGACCGATGTATTCGATATTGGATTAGTATTGCTATTTTTTTAAGTTTAGAATGCGTGGTTGAAGTGTTTTTTAGCTGGTTTCCATTTTACTACCTGATCAAAACTGTAATCATTCTCTGGCTTACATCTCCCAGTACTGAAGGTTTTAAAGTTTTCTATGGAAAATTGATACATCCGTTTTTACAACAAAAAGAACATGATATCGACGAGTTTTTAGCAAAAGCAAAACATCAGAGTATGAAGCAAATATTTGATTTCTGTGGAAATTGTTGTATATCTTTCACACAATTGGTTAGCAAGAACATTAATTCAACATCTAGGCGTTATGATTTTACAAATACGGCACTACTTAGTGCTGATAGCGACGAGCCTGTAGTGACAGAACAATATAGAAATAGTTCTCCCTCAGGAACTGTTAGACGAAGACTAAGTGAAAGAAGAGTTCGAAAGAAGAGCATTGGCAGGAACTCATTATAAATCCGATTGAAAAACGTTTATACATTTTAATAAAATAAATATTTGTTTATTATTCTCTTTTCAGTAGTATACACGTATCCGTTTAAGATATGTTTTTAGATTTGAAAAGAGTTTGAATTATTTTTTGGAATTAACATCATAGATCTAAATTACACTAAATAGTCAAATTAGTATGATGTTTTGGGATTATAAGTTTTGGTTCTGCATATTATAAACTTTTTGTTGTTTTTCCAAGCAAGGTAGCGATCTTTAACGTGCGTGACAACACACACACACACACACACACACACACACACACGGGACCTACATTTGACCTATCATCTGAACGAGGACGTATTTTTATTAAAAATGCACGCCTAATATTTTTCAAGCGATCCGTGTCGGGAATCGAACCCAGGACCTTGGGCTTAGTAGTCATACGCGAACTAGCTAAGCCACGGAGCCGCCTTGTGCATTATGTACCACCTATACACATAACATTAGGCATCATCTGCTGGTTACGAGGTCATAGCACGTAACACTATGCAAACAGGAAACTTAAGACGAAGGTCGCCAGCTGTTGCTGCCAGATAACCATTAAACGATTCTACATTTGAAGACATAAAAAGTATCCATTATTATTTGGAGTTTGTGTTTTTCCAAGACGAATCTCGATCTGCATATAACATGAAGATGGAAATTTTCAGTAATTTGAACCAACATAATCTAAATACTTCATTATACGTTCTAAACTCTGATTTTTAATGAAATCTTAAGTACACCTTAGTATTTTCTTAGTGCGTTTTTAGTGCATTCTAAGTACTTTCTTAGTGCTTTCTCTGAAACAAAGGAAATAAATTCTGATAAGTTAAAATGAGTTTCACTTACCACGAGTCGGATTAACACTATAGTTTATCCGACCAACGACCATCACTTCAACATTTCATTACGGAACAATGCCTGAAATCAGTTTCGGAATCAATCTATTTATTAAAATAGATATATGTAAGTCGGTCGCTGAGACGAACTTCCTTGACATCCTCTTTCAACAATAACAAAATACCAACCGTCCGTAAACGCTTTATAACAAGTTGTCGAACAACGAAATCATCCTTGCTATTGGTGCATTCAAATACTACGTTGCAAAAGCAAGGTTAAAACCAAACTTTCATCTGTAGATAAATCTGTTTATAGAACATTTGTTTGATAAAGCGAGATTCAACTTCGTTTTTGAAGATTATATTGGCAATTATTCTACATAAACATTGTACAGTTCTTTTAAAAGAAGATGCAGTTAAAAAAAGATAACTTTTTGTAATGTGTAAGAATTATTATTTTGAGAAATATGATTACCATGAGTGTTTTATAAGGCGACGAGATTCATTAGCACTAAGAATACCATTTAGTGATCTCAAATTGTCCGTGAGAATTTTAGATCGTTACAATATGCGTTAAAGATAACGTTAGTATGATTCTGTAGTAAATGAAGTTTAGCAATGAGGCTCAACAAATTAGTTAATGCAAAATATGTACATATTTCAAATTATTATTTAAGGAGAGTCTAAAAATGTCTTTTACTATTATCGGTTCAATTTTACTTAACTACCATTGATCAAAGAAATTTGTAATTCATGCATTGAGCATTTTATTTACTTCTTCTTGTTAATAAATTTATATCTTAACTCACTATTAGACTAAAACGCCAACAAGAGACAAATCGTGCAATAGAATTGCAGGGCTGCGTCAAGAAATACTGCGATATTAAGCTCATACGTAATACAAGGGATATAGTACAATCGGGTGTGATGATGTCCTCAACCAGCGGGCGACCAGAGAAGTAGCTATTCCACGGAGACATGATACATGTTATAAGAACATAAACTTAAATACATTACTGCAGCCGGTAGCTGTAGACCTGAAAAGATGACGCTGTGTAACACGTATCTGCCGGATCGTAACTGGCGTATAGAAGATTTAAATAAATTGTTATTTTGAACTGTCATCACCATTTATATTTATGGGAGAATTTAACGCTAACAACTCCATGTGGGGATCTTATACAATTTATCAAGAGAATCGCATTTTGGAGCAGTGGCTAGAAGGGAATGTTATGGTGCTTATGGACACTAGATCGAGCACTGACATGAACAGCTATAGATTTGGTGGCAGCATCCAGTGTATTATTTTCTCTACTTACTTAAAAGGTATCCGACGATCTATATAACAGCGACCAGTTCCCGAAAGTGATAGAGACCCATAAGCCTAGAGCTATCAAAACTAATTGGCAGAAGTTTACTGAGGTAATAGTAGCATCAAAAAATCCAAGTTTAAATTTATTTGGTGAAACAGACTGAGAAGAGTATCTCAAAACCCCCCGGTAAACCGTGCAAAGGAATGGTCCCGTGGTGTTCATAACAAGTGGAACAGGTTATTCGATCTAAAAAAACAACACTTAATGGATTTTAAAAACACCCTACGATTGAGAATCTGGCACAGTTTAAAAATTACGTGCCAAAGCAAGAAACCCAACGTACCAGAAAAATCCTAGCAGTCTCGGGAAGAAAAATTCAATATTCGGCTGGTTTACTAGTACCCTTACCAGGCTCAAAACGCGTGATGAAGAATAAGCAAGAAATCAAAAAGTTATTAGCTGCCCATTTTGAAAGAAGCAAAAGCTTTCTAAATAACCGTCGTTTTAGGGTACCATCTAGTGATAAGTTCTCATCCACATGGGTACTGTAAAAAGTTGTGCCGCAAAGGTCGACTCTCAGTTACATACTCTTTTTGCTTGCAATTAATGAAATCTTAAATAACGTAATCGTATCTACATGTATGTGCGTAGATAACTTGACTATTTTCTGCGCCGGGAAAACTGTAGGCAATGCAGTACGTCAACTGCATTCGGCTATTAACGCAGTAGTTGAGAATGGAGAGACTGTTGGTTTCAAGTTCTCAAGGGAGAAAAACTTTTTGCTTCCAACTCTGCAGGCTTAGGACTACACATTGCGATTCTGTTTTCTACATGGGTGATGAAATATTGTAATGTAGCGACACTGTCAAATTCCTGGGCGTTAAAGTGCCACCAAGCAAACATAGGACCCGGAAAATATGTGAACTAATTTCAAACAACAACATATGGAACCAATCAGAAAGCGATTTGTTTCAAAGTACACTGCGGGAACAAAGCATTTTTAAGCAAATTAAAAATTTCATGGTGTGTTGCGTATGTGCATTCTAAGGCCAAACTACTTCTTTTCATTTGTGTGTATTTATTTTATTATACATTCTAGCGCCGTAGGCTTTTACAGTCGCTATGTTGTGGATTTCAACGTCGTTTAAAAATTTAAAGGACTAATTGCTTTCCTGGCAGTAATAATGTGTCATCATTTATGTCACTATAACCTTACTCTCGTCGTTTTTAACACGCTTGTTTATTTTTGATTATCTGTAATTGAAACGAATTTGAAGATAGAATTAAATTGGCAATGTTGCTTTTTTCTATAAAACTTCTCAATTAATATAAGTGAAGGTCGTTTAACTTCAGGAATTCATATTTATTCAGACGAATAGAAGTGATTCCGCAGATCGTCTTTTTTCGTGGTCCCAACTAAAAGCAGCAGTAAGAATGCACTCCGCGGTTAAACCTATTTTGTACCTTGATATTTGACAGTCGCAGAGCTCTTTTAGACGAGGCTCTTAGAGATAAAACTATTACGTCACGGTTTGTGCATGAGGATCCGCGTTACTTAGATTATTCATATGAAGTGTATTCGAGAGTTGAATTTTTCCCGGTTATAAATGCTGGCTTGTGTAAAACTTACGTGTTAGCCGTTAGGATATATTTTTGATTATACTGTTTTAGTGTGTCATTCGGAAGTTTGGGATATTGTTTATTGTTTTTCGTGTATGTAGGTTGTGGTAGTGTACTTGCAAATATACTCTATTTTAAATACTGCCAAACCACACATGAAACATCAATTTGAAACTTGATTTAAAATATTGCTTACTGCATGTCTACCTTTTATAGCATTCTGCTCCGGATTGAAATTCTTCCTCTATAAATTCTTTAACAAAATTCTGAGGGTTAAAGTGCTTCAACAAATGATGGCAACGCACTTAAATAAGATGTAAAAGAATTCTGAACACTTCTACAAAGGTCACTTTTTTTAATAAAACCTCATCTTACAACGAAAATTATTATACTACCCTGCTAACTTTTGAAAATATAACCACAAAATTATAACTGTTATAGCAAGACAAAAAATTAGCTATCTTCACACTTTATATGAGTAATCTAAACAACGCGGATCCTCATGCACAAAACGTGACGTAATAGTTTTATGTCTAAAAGCCACTCGTCTCTTTTAGTCATTTATTTTAATTTTTCATCATTCGTTCGTTTTATTCCTTTTTATTCAACAGTCTTCAAAACTACTGCTTTTTGGCTTTCTATATAAGGTAAATAATTATGTAGAAATATTTATTGAAGATTCAGTGATATAACCACCACCTAACCTTACAAATATTTCAATTTGACAAATAAAAGCTTTCTACTTTTAGTGTACTTCCTAGCAGGCAGTGACACCTAGAACTCACCTCCCAAGTTCTATGTTTGCTTGGTGGCACAGTACTTTTGACAAAAAACTTACGTGGGAACTACATATTGAGAACACAGTAACTAAGTGTAGGAAACATCTCAACATTTTTAAAGTGCTTGCCCTCAGGACCGGTTCTAGTATGTTTTGCGCTACAAGCAATAATGTTATTTTCCGCAAATCGTTTGAAAATTTTGACATTTCTGATAAAAATTCTTAAAGAAAAGTTGAATATTTCCAAGTGTTTAGTCGTTACCAAGCAACGACAGATCATTGTAAGGAAATATTTATTACTGTATTGTACAGAAATAACATGTGTATACATATGGACTACAAAAAACGACTGAGAACATGCTTTCATGGTAAGTTCTATTTAAACAATCTTAGCACGTTATGTAAATATAACAAACAACTAACTGCAGAATGTATTTAATTCTGAAGTAAGTTGTGTGTGATATTTTCAGGTATTTAACAATTAGTACAATTATAGAATTTGTATTGTTACTTTCAAAAATACCAGCAATCATATTTCAATGTGTCAAGTTTGACAATTCAGTATCTTGATAGGAACGTTTTCATGGTTACGCATAAATTTTTACTAAGAATTTGACAGCACCATTTATATATAAATAAAATTAATCAGGTTTTTTAAAATTAGTATTTTAATTTCTGTCTTTTTTTAACGATTTGGGAAAAAATAGTATGTATACCACGTAGGAAAAGCAACATTCCTGGACTCCGTGTTGTTTGTCTTGACTTACACCTCGACAAGCAATCTTCATATCGTCCGGGAATGTTGAGTTTTTCCTACTGGGTATACAATATACTATAGTTGGGCCCACATGTGTGTGGGCAGTCTTTTTATTACATTTAAAATATAGAACAGTAATGGATTTTTAACTGATTAACTATAGTTAATCTTAAATGGTGAATATGAATATTTTCTTTAATAACACAATTTCAGTTTTTTTACTACATAAACGTCCTCAACATAACACCTTTCAATATATATATATATATATATATATATATATATATATATATATATTACTTAAAATATAATTAAGGGGTTTCGACCTTATTAAAACTATTACGTTTATTTTTAAATGTTTTATTAAAAACTATCCAAGCTTTCGTTGTCTATTGGACAACTTCATCAGGGAAACTAAAAGTGCAAGTTGATACAATGAGAAATCATCAGTAGATTACTTACATCTTTGTATAAATCACAATTCTAAAAATCACAGTACATATTAAAAAACAATGGTTTATATCACCAATAATAAAAGTGTAATTTACATAACTTCTACATTACAACAGTCTTTTTGACGATTACCTCGTGCTGGTCAAGATGGAAAAGAATATAATTTTAATCGTCACTTGTTAATAACATTTGCTTGAAACAAACCGGCACTGACAGATTAAATAAAAACAGATGGTTAACTGTCAATAAACACAGGTATGTTCCGTATTATAAGTATTGGATGTTATACGTTGATGCGTTCACAACGATGGTTTTGTAAATGTAGTAAGTACGCATAAATGTTACTCAGTTTTTGAGTATCTTGTTTTTTATTAATTTCTGCTTGTTGTTTGTAAATGTGGTACATTTCTAATATAATTCCTTTGTTGTAATGTTGAGATTTGGCAAGGATTTTAGGACTATTCCAATCTATGGAGTGATCTTCATTATTTATAATGTGTTCAGAAAGCGCACATCGGTTTTTATTAGTCCGGATGTCGCTTTTATGGCCTGCCACCCGTTGTTTCAGTAGAGTACTTGTGTGTCCCACATATTTTTGGCTGCAGCTACAACTCAGTTGGTAAACCAAGTTTGATTGGTATAATGGAGGTGTTTTACTTTTCAATTTACTGTATAGTATAGATCGAATTGTTTTATTAAATTTATATGTTACGTGAAAACCTTCTTCTTGAAAAACTTTCCCAATTTTTTTAGATAGTCCTGTAAGATGTGGAAGGACTATGGTCTTCTTATCAATCGGATTTTGTGATGGTTGATCCATCCTCTGTTGTATAAAATTGTCTTGTAATAAATTGTGAATGACATTGCCTGGGTAACCATTCTTTATCATTATATCTTTAAGATGTTTGATGTTTTTTCTGTGGTAATCTGGATGAGAAATTTTCAGTATCCTATTTTTCATTTGTTTGATTAAGTTAAGTTTTATTTTACCATAATGTTCAGAGTCATAGTGAATGTATCTATTGGAAGCTGATGGTTTTTGATACCAATCTAATTTTATAATGTTATTGTGTCTCACTACTAAAGTATCTAAAAAAGGAACGCTGTTGTTGTTCTCTTCTTCTATGGTAAATTGTATATGTTGATGATAGCTGTTCATAATTTGTAGTATTTCTTGACTTCCACCTTCTATAGGAACTGCTAATATTAGGTCGTCTACATACTTTTTAATAAAGGGCAATTGAAAACTTAATTTTGGACAACAAATATCTAAAAGGTCATCCATAACATATTGCGCCAAAATCGGACTTAGTTTTGAACCCATCGCACACCCAAACACTTGTAAATAAATTTCTTCATTAAATATGAAGAAATTATTATCAATGATAAATTTAATAATGTTAAAAACCAATTTTTTATGTCCCTTAAAAACACTTTTAATTAAGTCCCAATTTTTATCTAACACTTTAATAACTAATTCCCCTGAAATGTTCCCAAATAAGTTCACCACGTCTAATGAAATCACTTTATACCCTTCTGGAATTGTATAATTGTTCATAATTTCAGCAAATTCGAACGAATCTTTAATAAAGTAACGATTGGTTTTGTTATAAGCCCGTTTTAATATATCTTCCATTATGCTTGCAAGGTTGTTAGTAGGACCCTGCACATCTGCCACAATCGGTCTCATAGGGTAACCCTGTTTGTGTATTTTAGGGTTACCATACATTTTTGGGATTTCAGAATTATAACGTCTGGCTTTTTTAGCTTCTTCTTTAGTCAAATGGCCTGATTTTTCTAGAGATGTAATAAAGTCATTGCTCTTTTTTTCCACTGTTCTTGTAGGATCTTGGTTCAATTTGGTAAAATTATGTGGATCTTGTAATAAAATATTCATTTTGTCGATATAATCGGTTTTATCCATAACCACTGTGACATTGCCTTTGTCAGATTGTAAGACTAAAAGGTTTTCATGATTTTTGAAAAACCTTTTTGTATTATAGATCATTTTGTGTAATTCATTAGGAGTATCATGGTGGTTATGAATATGGCTAGTTATTAAAGCAGTAATTTTAGATCTGAATAAATCTTGTTTTTGTTCATCAAAAGTCTAAACTCTTGTTCTTCTGTTCTTCATTATACACAATTGGCGTAAATTATTAGAAAGGAGTTTTTCTTGCTTTTATCGACTTGAAATCGGTAACAATTTCGTCAATGTCTATACAAGAAACAATATCATGTTCAATGGATAGCATTGCCAAATCCGTTAGGCGTGTTTGAGTAATAGATGAGCGCAGATAAGTTTTAATCAGTTTTAATTTTGAAAAACTACGTTCAGTACTAGCCACTGACATGGGTAAAGTTAACAAAATACGAAGGGCCACAAAACAATTTGGATACAAATATTGGGCGTGGTTACGAATTATATAATCCAGCACTTCAACTGGACCATCACTGTTCTTAAGCTGAGTTGAGAGATCAAGTCAATTTCTTCATAAAGTTCTTTGCCATCCACATCTTTTGAATCATTGTGTGTTAAAATAATCTCTAAATTATTGCAACTCGAGAGTAGTTCTTCCTTATTCAAATTTTTAAGTTGTGCTATATTATAGAGAAACCCAAAATGCTTTTTATGTTTCTGGAGTTGTTCAAATGGTTCTGCTGCTGATTGGAGAGCAACATCTGATATTAAAAATAACACATCTACTTTAAATTTTTGTTTTTGGTTCAATATTGGATCGTCATGACCTTCGTACTCAAAACATCTTTTTTTTCTTCACTTCACAATTTTAGATTTTTCCTTAAACTGTGGTTCGATTTCTAACAATCTTGCAATGTCTATAGCTTAACTGAGAATCAATTCAAACTCTTCATCGTTTCTTATCTTTCTTAGACTGAAAATAACATTTTCAACTATTTTGATAGTATCTTCTAAATGGCATGTTACACTTTATAACATTATGCTCGCAAAATTAATCTTTTTGGCACCATGGGTGCCGATTAGATGTCCATCTTTAATTATTTCAATCAAAGCATCATAAATTTTTCCATATTAAGTCGTAGAGGGCGCACAGCTTCGATTCTACTCGCCCACCTCGTTGAGCTTAAAGGTTTTAAAGTTAGACCTTTCAGATGTGTTTTGAAAACAGACCATCGCGATGTTGAAGATGAAAAAAAATGTATAAAGTAACTGAATAGTGTCAAAAAAATATAACAGCTTCAGTGTTGCAGTTTGCAGCATCATTCAAAACAAGATTCAATGTATGATTACTACAAGGTACATAAAATGCTCGAGGATTTTCATTTATAATAAGTTTTTGAAGGCCAATATTTTTTCCCTTCATGTTTGCATCATTATCATAACCTTGTCTTCGGCAATTATACAAAGATAAATTCACATTCAAAAGTTCAAGGAAAAGTGAATCTCTTAATCCTTTGCCAGTGGTGTCCTCAACCGGCGTCGCCGTGGATCAATGTAGTAAGCGTAAGACTACGGATCCCAAGGTCCTGGGTTCAAATCCCGATACGGCCGACTGCTTGAAAAAACACAGGTGAGCATTTTTCACAAAAATTACGCCCTTGTTCGGATGAGAGGTTAAATGGAGGTCCCGTGTGTGAGTGTTGTCACGCACGTTAAAGATCCCTACCTTGTCTGGAATGGCAAGGGTTCGGCAAAATTCTAAATTTCCAGGCAACAAATAACTCGCCTCCTGGCCAATGTAGTACCTTCTGGTGGAGCATTGGAAATATAAATGCACGGTGTCCTCAACCGGTAAAAACTTAATAAAATGTTCTTCTACCTGAACTTTTTCTTCGACGGAAACAAACCTTATGATAGTAGAAAGTTGTCAAGAGTACAGACCAAAATTACTGAATAATACAATGGAGATTTAATTTTATTTATGATGAATTATTTGGTTTTTTCTGCTGGTAAATGGACTACTTCATTTTGAATGTTTTTTCCTAAATAATACACTTGTGTTTTTCGATTTGTTATTTTATTTACATGTTTTTTCAAAATCGAGTCATACCAACTAAATAGCTCAATGATTTTCAGAAATACTCCATTATTAGGAATATTTATCACATCAGATGTTCCTCTAAAAGATAATTTTAGTTGAGCTATTGTTTTGCAAACTTTGCAATTCTGTGTAGGACATTACGCCAGTACAATTTTTCTTTATTAATTATTGTCTCGTGTTTAGCATTTATTGAGGTATGTGTGGATAACCTTTTTTTAACATTCTGCCCACTGTACTCCACTTTTTTCATGATGAGAGAAAGATCGGCGTATGTTCCTCCAATCACTGTATCCAGATGTAAATCTATTAGTTACCGTAGTAAATAGTTTGCAACAAAAGCAATATATACAATTTTGTGTCTTAGAGTATATCAACAAAGTTCTTTTAACTTTTTCTCCATTTTGCTGCCTCTTGCAATTTTGCGCTACAAGCGACTGCTTATTCCGCTTGTACCTAAAACCGACTGTGCTTACCCTCACAAAGTGGGGCGCTGAACCAAGAGGAAGCGTAATATACACCAAGCAGTAATTTTCTCAAGAATCAACTAGGGCAGCATTGTGTATGGCTCTGCCCGCAAGAGTGGGCGCCGATCCCTAGATAACATACATCATACGGCAATCTTGTATTGTTTCGATGCTTTTCGTACAAACTCAATTCAAAGTTTTTACTACGGATCTGACTTATCCTCCCTTGACTTAAGACAGATAAAGCAAATGTCTACTTACATAGTTATTGTCAAATCCTGTCTGTAACTCTTATTTATCCATCGCAGTAAGCCCATATAGAAGCAAACCAATAGCCACACGCCCAGCAGGAATTCGCTTCAGAGAGACTGAAATCTCTGAAGAACTTATAGCAAATGGCCCAAGCGAATTTAATCCATGGCTCGTACCTGAAATAGAAAATAGAATTGACATAACTTTGCCAAATAAAGACTCTACATCGCCAGAAATTTACAGAAAATGGTTTCAAGAAATCAGTAGCAAATATCCGGACTGGAATAGAATATACATAAATGGGTCCAAAGTGGATATTGGCGTAGGATGTGCAATTAGGACGAGGTACGCGTCCAACCAGTTCTAGGACTGAACACCTATTGATGATGAATGCGTACTTTGTATTATGTTAACGATCGTGATGACATTTATTCTAATATGAAGAACAATTCCCAAGAAAATTTATGAAACATTATTTACACTTAAATTTATCGAATAAAAAGGTAGCAGACAGAACAAGTGTAATCATCAGAAATAAATATGTAAATAAAACAGAACTACAGGAAATAAAACGTGAAGTAGATAATTTGGTATCTAGTAACGAAATAAATAAAGTATCCTATAACAACACCACTATACACCTAACCATACAGTCAATCAAAAATCGACATTATTTGACAGAGAAATTTACCAATTTTTTAGTAATTGTTAGTAATTCTAGTTTTTATTACACTAATCCAAACCAACGTTCGGCAATTGCTAAATTGAAATACAAACATAATAAAGAATAACTTATTTTGTACATAAACACATCTTTCGAAGAATTAATACTTAATAGCTGTTTTACACATAACAATTTATCGATCAATTTCTAGAACTTAAAAATAAGTAGAAAATTGTTAAGAACCTTGATGGCCATGAATAGTTTTACACAGATCAATTTATCAACTATTTTCTGGTCATTTTAGAAGCAACAACTGTTTTTCATTGTTTACTTCTATTTACATACCTTTTACAGATTGTTGACCTAATTTATATTAATTTAAGTTGGCAAAATTACAGTATTTTAGGTAATTCACAAAAACATCAAACAATAAACGCTTAACCTATTATTATTACAAAAATAAACAAGTCAGTGAACATACTATAGGTTGGTAATAGAAAATCGCCAGAAAATTAATGAAAAACTAGAATTTACTCTATGTCAGCTTAAATCGACGAGCACCGTTCTTGAAATTGTTCTATAAATTGGTGTATGTAATATACACTTTTGAACCAATTTGCTGCTCAAAGACAACTTCTAGAAGTTGGTCAATAAATTGTTGTGTGTATAACACTGTTAGTATGCAGTGTTATTATAACATTTAGTAATTTGAACGAATAAACCTTAATAAATTAATCTAAAGCAGTTTCCCGGAAAAAAAGTTGTAATATGTATAAGCTAGTTAACAAAAGAAACATACAATCTAAGAAACCGTATAGATATTTTTTTTTTGATTGTAAAAGTCTATAGTGTAAAAGTTGATTTCTAAGTGAAGAACGTTAAATTCGTATACGAATTAAATTGTAACAGTAACAATCTTTACACTGGAAAAGTTTAAGTAATTTTTAAAATTTTTGGTAACAATAACAGGACAATAACAAACTAATAAAAAATATCCATATCTTACTTTTATGCAATCATCATCGTCATCAATAAATTTTTCGGAACCGAACTCCATATTGATGTCACGTACTATGTGAACCTGAAACATGCAAAAAAACGCGATTCAGCGTGAATATTGCTCAATATAAGAGAACCGCCAAACGCTTTTTCTCTATGGTATATCATGATCTTGGTCAAGTTCGTAAACCAATCAATAGACTTCTGTAAAATTGTGGCTTGTGATAATGTTGCAGTACTGCATTTATAATAATTTACAGACGATTTTATGAATGAAATTTTCAGCTAAAAATACGAGACCAATGCTGATATCGTGAATTTTAAACCAAAAAGGACATTAAAATTAACGGAAACAGTTGTAGGCGGTTTGTTATAACGCGCGGCATTGATGGAGTGAATTTACCAAACGAAGTACATTAGCATAAATCCCTCTTGCGACTTCAGTTTTACGATTATTTCACGGATATGAAAATGGAAATTGCATGTTTTACCCAGCAAACGTAGACTTGTTTAACATGCAGAAACACCGATGTATTCGTTTACCATAACCACCCATACTGACTGCTGCGGGATTGGTGCATTAACTGTTGGCGTGGAATCTACGTCCTAGAAAGATATGTAAAAATCTTTAAGAAAACATAATACCTGTTAACGTTTTAAGAGTGGGGTTTTACTATTCTTGTTTTCAGCAATGTCTATTTTTATATCAACAAAGTAGAAAAATAACGATTAACATCTTTCGTAAAATGTTCACTTCTACGTCAAAGATTATAACCGTTCCTATGAATTAGCGTTTAATTTCATTGAAGTTTTTGTAAAAAATTAAAAACATTTATTTATAGGAACGTAGTATTCACTTTAGCTTTTAAAAAATCAGTTGAAATGCGTCAGTTTCTTGTAAAGAATATATTGCAGTCGTGCTTTGGGAAGCTTTGTATATGGCAATGCAGGTATTGCGATCTTAGAAACTAGAAAATATAGCAATTCGGTTTAACTGTAAACGGTATACCGAATTATATAATTAAATGAAAGCCAGTTTGATTAAGGTACAAAGTATTTAAAATTTTGACTGGTGTTTGAAATAATTGGAATTATTGTATTTTAAGAAAACATCCTATAACTTTTTAATTTTTTAAAATATTTGTATTTTATACACACTTCCTTAAGAAAATTTTTTACTCAACAATGTGGTGTGTCATGTTATTTAGGCGTATTGTATTTAAAGCTACTGAATAGAGTACAATTTTTGCTTTTCAGTGACGTATTACTTGTTTAGAAAATTATTAAGAAATATATTCTGTCTCCTTTGTTTTATAATTCCATCTCACAAAAGCGTAAAAAGTTCAAGTCCCTTTTCCGAATTGTTGTTCTATATCCTCCCTAAGGGCTCGAGTTGGAAATATTAAAATTAAAACGTACATTAGCCCACCAACGTGGAGCTAAAGAAATAAAAATTTGATACGTATTTTACACAGAACTGCGTATGGTGTTAAGTCCTCTCGCCCCAACAAGGTGAAAGTTACCCCATGAGAAGAGTAAAATGATCTAAGCTAAAGCAGGATTTGTAGATTTCTACAGGGTTATTCTAAATGATGGACCTATTTTTAAAAATTCGTATATATTAAAGTACAAATCCAATATGAACAATCGTTTACCAATGAAAAGAGGAAGTTTCATAGTTTTTTTTAATATATTATAAATGTTCAATTTGTCCACCGTTTGCTGCACGATACATCCACGCGGTAGGTAAACTCATTCCACACACGAGAAAGCGTATCTGCTGTTACTGAGTGCACGACAGCAGTGATAGGTTCCGCAGATCGTTCAGAGTTGTTGGAGTGAAATCAGGAGGTCTCGGTGGCCAAAAGTGTAGAGCCAGGTCTTCATTTCTCCTGCGACCTATTCTGCGCTGGGTAAGGGATTAATTCAAAAATTGTCGTACATCGAGGTGCCAATGGAGCGCTTCATCGTTAAAAATTATACGCCGTAGAAACACATCATCCTCCATCATTTGTAGCACATAACCACAAAATTCTAGACGCTTTTCTTTGTCATTAGGCGTGAGAGCCTGCAGAAGTTGTAATCGGTAGGGCTTGTACAGCAAACGCCGTCTCAGAACTTTCCATACAGTTGTTTGGGGTATTTTGAATTCTCTACTAGCTCTATTGGTAGAATTACGTGGACTGTGAATAAAACTTTCTTCAATCCGGCTGACATTATCCTCTGACACATGCGGTGGCCTGTGGTCTTTGTTTTACATACACTTCCAGTCTGTCGAAATGCTTAGACAATCGGTTAATGCTTCTTCTAGTTGGTGGTTCAATACCGAATTTGTTACGAAATGCCCACTTTCACAAATTATAAAATTTAATAGATGCAGTTAAGTGCTTATTCATCAGCATTGATAAAACTTATAACGTTTAAAAATAATTCAGAATTACCTCTTTCATAATACTAGACAAAAGAAAAGATTTTTTAATCTACCTCTTTATATATTTTTCAAACGTATATCATTGCAATTAGATTATATTTGCAAACCTTATTATCCCGACCAAAAAGGGGCTGCAGTTCATATTTCTTGTTTCAGTAGTTTTATTAAAGTATGACGTTACTTAAAATTGTTGCGAACGGGAATAAGTAACTGTTTAATTACCAACTCCTTAGTCATTTTATTCTAATGACGATGCTAAACTAATTTGTGCTTCATAGTTTCGGTATTTAGCATTTGTTTCAAACTACTTCAAGAAGTCTTAGAAAAAGTCCTTACTTGTTTGTTCCAGAAACGGTAACCAAATTTACAAAAATTGTACAAACTTACAATAACCTGATCTGACAAGGTAACCGTTCTAAAACTTTGCACACACGTTTCAATAAGATGTCGCTGGGTTTTCTGGCTTGTGCGTGTAGCATACTCCCTCGTAATAGAATCATTCACTTGTTGCTATCAAAAAAATAATTATACTAAGCATAGAAACGAACTGTGGCACAATGTATTGGAAATGTCTTCTTTTTTAGCAAGAAATTTATATAGTGTGTAAGAACTCTGATTGAGAGATGAATGTGAGGTAACCCATCCGCGACCTATGGGGTGGTCCACGAGTGGTTTGTCTGGCGATACGACGGCCCACAAGCGATCCACTAGTGGTTCATGAGGTAGTCCGCCAAAAGTCCGGCGGACCTTAGGGCGGTTCACTAACGGTCCAGTGGGTCATGGGATATCCACAGAGACCCAGCAACGATCTAATCTTAGCATATAATCTAAAGTTATCCACTAAAGATCAGGAGGACCGTAGGACGACCGACAAGCAGCCCTGCAAAATTAGCAAATTATTCCTTAATTTTGGATTGGGAAGGTTGGAGTATCCTATTTGGAAGTATTGTAATGTATGTGTGTATGTGTGAAAATAAGTAACTAAAGAATCAACATACAAGGCGAGTAAATAAATTACTTGAATATGTTGGATGATATGCAACACAAATTGCAGCGTGTGGTAATACAAAAGCAGATTCAAATAATACAACTACACTACTATTATTGTCTGGTTATGTGGTCTAATGATTAAGGTACTCGTTTTCTAACTAGGTGGCTCGGGTTCGAATCCCGGTGCATTCAGCTTTTTTCCTCTAATAATTATAATGTAAGCAAAAATAATGGGTGTGTTAAAATGATAGTTGTGACTTAAAAATTATATAAGTTAAAATTGGCCGCCGTCTTAATGGCGTGGCAGAGTGTCTATTGCGTAAAAGACGATCGCGGTGACGTAAATAAAGAGTGTCAAAGTGACAGTTTATATTCAATCCCTGGTCGCAAATAACTCTTTTAATTCGTTCAACCCTTTTAACTCTTTCGGAGGAAAGAACCCTTTGCGCCTCAACCGGCCTATTTACCATACTCGCCTTCTTGAGGCCTTTAATGCTTTCTGTACGTGCTCCAAGAATACTAATTGTTTTCTGCCTTTCCGATAGAGAACGTTTGATGTTCTTCAAAGTGCTCTTTAATTTGATCATCACGCTTTTTAGTGCCCATTTCATATTTATTTTCTCTTGGTTTTTGAAACATCCATAATTTAATAAATTTTTACAGTTTTGGAAAAATATCTTCAATTTGTCTGCCTTAATGTCACTTTTAAATTATGTACTATAATCCGAAACCATTTCAAATGTAATAGACCATTCTTAAATTACTTAAAACACTCATTATTTACGTCTCTATATTTGGTTCGTTTGACTGCATTTGGTTCCATCGCTATCCTGATTTATTTGTTTGTTGCAACTTACCTAATTTTATTAGAAATGGGCATTTTCATGTTACACATGAAGTGAACTATTTTTTTAACATACTAGAAATCTGGAAAATAGTAGAAATTATAACTAAAATTAAGTAAACAGTTTGAAATGAGTTCATACAGAAGGCAACTAAATAAAATAAGTTTTTTAACAATTTTAAGAAATGTCGAGAAATTCTGGGATTGACATTATTTTTAACTTTAATTTATCGGATTGTTTAATGCGCGGGGTCTTATAATTTTATATATGGACTTACCCCCGCGTTGTTTTATTGTTCTAAGGTGTAGTTCCTATTCTTCAACTACGTGAACTGTATGCGAAATATAGTACGTGTTACATTTGCACTTTCACTGTGTTTTTTAGGGGTTTATCGATAAATTCGGCGGCACTATTGACTAACTCACTTTACCGAACGAACAACCGTTTCACTCCGATATCGATGAGAGAGTGTGTCTGTTACTACCCCTTTTTCAACTTAATTCACACATGCACAAAGGAGGTTTTACTACAGGATATAACGGGACAAGGGATGACAGCTTTACTATTTGATTTACAACTACAAATTTAAAATAACTTAAAATTAACCACACAAACGTGCGACAAAGAGACCGAACATCTCGCCCACCAAAATAAGTATGAACTAACTTATTTTATATTTAAAAATAATTACAGCTATTAACTAAGAAACCTAAACCGACAAACTTATATAAGTTAATATAATTATACATACCATTAAATATTAAATAATTTGCAGTAAACATAGTTTCACTAGAGGACGTTTAATTAACCCTTGGGATGTATTGACTGTAGCTACCCGAACGATACCATCCCTACCAGGATGAACATCCACTACTCTTCCTAAACGCCATTGTAGAGGGGGGTTATTTTCGTCCTGTAAGAGGACAAGCGAATCAATAGGCAGGGTAGCGGAATTCCTCAGCCACTTACCTTTCTGTTGCAACGTGTGCAGGTATTCAGCACTCCATTTTTTCTAAAACTCTTGTTGCATTTGCTGCAACAGTTGCCAGTGATTCAAACGAGAGGGGTTTATGGACAACAAATCCGGATCTGGTAACACCGAGACTGGTTCAACGTTAAGAAAATGACCCGGGGTCAAATATGAAAAGTCATGCGGTTCGCAACTCAATGCACATAGTGGACGTGAGTTGAGAATCGCTTCGATTTGAATCAATACCGTCGAGAATTCTTCAAACGACAAAATTTGTTCACCGATAATTCTTTTCAAATGGGATTTTACTTTTAATCCCAGCCTCCCACAACCCACCAAAAACAGGAGCAGCAGGAGGATTAAACACAAATTCGATTCCCTCAACGCTTGCCGAATGGCGCATCAATTGAGAGATTTCACGAGAGGCCCCAACGAAATTGGTGCTATTGTCACAATGGATTTGAATACATTTGCCTCTTCGACCAATAAATCGACGTAAAGCACCCAAGAAAGCGTCTGTCGACAAGTTAGACACTAGTTTCAAATGGATCGCTTTAGTGCTGAAACAAATAAATAAACAAATGTACGCTTTCAATGATTTTGCGCCACGACATCGATTCATCGTGACAGAGAAAGGTCCACCAAAGTCGACTCCCGTATGTAAAAACGCCTCAGCTGGAGTTAATCTAAAAGCTGGTAAATCCCCCATAAGGGGGCATAAAGCCACATTTACACAAAAATAACGAATGCAGGATTTCAAACATTGTCGAATAGCCCTCTTTGCGGACAAGATCCAATAATTTTGAGTTAATAAAAATTGAGTTGTTCGATTTCCAGGATGTAAATGTTTTTCATGACAACCGAATATGATAATTTCAGTCAACCGATGCGACCGAGGAAGCAAAATTAGAAATTTTGCATCATGCGATAACTCTGAATTACGTTGGCGACCGCCCACCCTCAACAAATCAAGACTATCTAGAAACGGACTAAGGCTACGAAGTTGTTTACTAACAAGTTTTCCAGTTTCAATATTTGCAATGTCTTGGGCAAAAACATTTGTTTGAACTCTTTTAATCGATAAATGTATAGCCTCTTGCTGCTGAGCTAGAGACAAACCATCAGAATATTTTGAACGCAAATCTGCCTGACATTGAACATTATGCATGAAATGACGAATACATGTAATAATCCTACAAATTTTCTGCAGCTTTGAAAATTTATCCAACCACAAATCTAAGAAATTCTCAGACATAACGACTGCTAACGACAGAGTACGATGTTCTACGTCCATCTGAGATGGGTCGATAAGTTTTGGCAGCGACGTTACTGGCCAGTCTTCGCTACGCCGCACTAACCAGGAAGGCCCGGTCCACCATAATGGATGATGAACCAACTCTGAAGCCAAAAGTCCACGTGAGGCACAATCCGCAGGGTTATCCTGGAACTTAACATGAAACCATGAAGATGGAGGAATACGTTCTTGAATATGCGAAATGCGATTGCTAACGAATGTCTTCCACTTATGTGAGGAAGACCGAATCCAAGACAAAACAACAGTAGAATCTGACCACGCGAAAATATTACTAAATGATAAACTATCTGTATAAGTATTTTTGACGAAATCTACTAAATCTGTCAACAGTACGGCAGCACACAATTCGAGACGGTGCAATGAAACACGATTAGTAGGAGCAACCTTCGATTTTGCACATACTAATGACATGGTAATATTACCTTCTAAATCGAACGAACGAAAATAGATGACAGCTGCATATACAACTTCAGAAGCATCACACAATCCATGCAACTCCAGCTTTTTAAAATTGTTACATATGATGCGACGCAAAATCTCAATATTCGAAACCGCTGGCAATTCACCCAAAAAATGTTTTCATTTTTGTACGACTTCCAATGGCAGGTCTTGGTCCCAACGTAGACCTAAAAGCCAAAGATCTTGAACTAAACGTTTAGCGAAAAGTACTAAAGGCGCTATCAAACCGAGAGGCTTAAACATTTTTGCGATACCTGACAAAATATTACGCTTAGTGCAAGTGCGCTCTTCAACGTCTAAGTTGTATAAAAATACATCTGTAAGAGCGTGCCACAAAAGGCCCAAAATTTTTATTGAACCACTATCTTTATCTTGAAAGGTAATTGCTTCTGAGCTGGACAGGGACTCCTTCAAGTTGGACATCACTTCCGGGCAATTACTATTCCATTTTCTTAAATGAAAACCACCACTAGTGCAAATACTATTCAACTCACCAATTAATTGATTAGCCGCTTCAATCGAATTGCATGCAGTGACTAAGTCATCAACATAGGTATCGCTCGCCAATACCGATGACGCGAATGGAAAATTAATCGATTCTAACCTTGCCAATTCTTGAACAGTACGGAAAGCCGAAAAAGGCGACGACGAAACTCCATAAGTCATAGTATTTAATTTAAAGGCCATAATAGGATCTGACGGAGAAAATCTCCAGACGATACGTTGATAATCACGATGACTATCTTTAACCAAAATCTGCCGATACATTTGTTTCATATCAGCTGTAATTACGATAGGATGTACACGAAAGTGCAATAATAAAACTGCACTTTTTGCAGAGCAGGGCCAATAGCCAAGCTATCATTTAACGAATTTCCACATTAATTCTGACATGAAGCATCGAAAACCACACGTAGTTTGGTGGTAGTGTTATCACGCTTATGTACAGTATGATGGGGAATGTAATACATTCTCTTATGAACCAACGAAATTTCAGGCGATTACACTTGAACCATGTGACCGCTTTTCAAATAATCCTCCATAAATTTTCAACGAACTTCGTTCGTTTATGAAATCTATTTGTCTGTGTGTCTGTCTGTCTGTGTGTCCGAGGCCTTTTTAATGGTCGGACATCAATGTGTGATACATCAATCGATTCAGCTCGGTGTCCAGAGCTTAAGTTTTGATGTCAGTTAAAATCGGGCCACGGGGACGCCGAGCCCCCAGGAAAATCCACAGGGATAATTAAAATTTTAAATAAGTTTAAAATCAATATGCGACACATATTTGAACAATTTATGGCATTACATGCCAATTATTCCAATATTATAGACATTGTTTAAACTTAAATTTTGATTACCGAAAATAATTAGATTCATATAAAAAAAAAAAATTTCTTATCTTATTGATGAGAACTAATATATAGCTTTTAAAATATTTATTCAATAAAATAAAATATATTAAAATGTCTCTTTTGTTGTTTATAAATTTATGTTTTTATCTGAATACTTATAATTATTACAACATAATAATTTTAATTTCTTTAATTTGTTTTAAAGTAAGTCTACATTTGGAAGTTCGTTGCGACAATGCCTTGCATTTTCAACTTGTTTATAATCCGAATACAATTCAGAATTTTTTAGCAAACGACGTTCTAATGACAAAAATCTTTTAATACAAATCGATCTCGTACCGACAAATGAGGGTTCAGAAATTTTAAAGGGCAAGGACACTACAAAACGACCGTCCTTGTAACGTCTATAATTTTCCACAAATTCCTTTTTACACTTTTCTTCTTCAGGAGAAATGTGTTTCTTGAAGGGAATATTTTCTAATTCCCAAAATCGACGAATGTCGCTGTCTGAGGGCTCAACGAAAGCACACAACAACGTAATAGAATTATTCGGGGAAACGACCTTTCCCGTTAAAACCCAACCAAAGATTGTTTTAATAGCAACTGGCTCGTTAGTGACACCCCAACGAGATTCGTTCAACAAAACCTGAGCAAAGATTTCCGCTCCGAGTAGCATGTCAATTTTACCAGGAATATTAAAATTAGGATCAGCTAAGGTCAAACCTCGAGTATGCGACCATTCCTTGACCCCTATAGACGACGGAGATAATTGATTACAAATGTTAGGTAAAATATAACAATCAATTTCATAAGCTGGAGACCTTGCTCCCGAGGGGCTGACTACAAACTATAGTGTACCAGACACCAACGACGAATTCAAGCCAAGTCCTTGAACAGTGACATTGGCTCTCCGTTTTTAAACCTAATTTCTGACGGCACCTTTCAGTCATAAAACTTTCTATGGATCCGTTATCTAAAATTACACGAACAGGTTGCAATTTTCCTATATAATCAAGCACCGACACCATTGCCGTAGCTAACAGCGTGGTTGTATGTTCTAATGACGTCGAAATTAACGAGCTAGTGGCAGGTTGTTCATGCACAACCGCCGACGACAGATTGTCTTCACTGGGTCTACTAGTAGAAGTAAGTCTTGGCGCCGCTATCCGAGGAGACGCTGACCTTTGACGATGAGTTTGTTTGCCGATTTTTCTCGTTTATCAATGTGAAGTAACGAATTGTGTGACTAATGACATTTTCTACACGACCAATCTAACTTACAATTTTTCATCGGATGTGAAGTATTTAAACATGTAATACAAAGATTTTTAACCTTTACTACCTCAAATCTTTCTTGAGCGGTATTATCGAGAAACTGCTTACATCTATAAATAGGATGCACAGCTTGACATAAACTACAATTTTCAACAATCATTCATGGTACCAACTAAAAAAGTTTTAGCCGAAGTGCTAACGAATTTTCCCTTTTGTTTCACGGAATCTGGAGATTTTAAGCATGTTTTTGAAGCAATCTCATTTATTTCCAACACTACATTGTTTTTCAATGTACGATTTTAAATTTTTAAACGAAGGAATCTCGTCACTATTTCCTAATTCGAAACGCTTTAAAATGTTTGTATCTAATTTTTTCGATAACAGATTAAACAACATGAAATCTAGTGTATCAACGAGATACCAAAATTTTTCAACTGGTGACAAACTGACATTATCATGAATCAATTTCTTATAAATTGCATGATAACTCTCAAAATCCGAAATGCGTCCTGAGAACCGCTGGAATGAAAGGTGTTTCAAGCTAATTCCACTATTTACCGACAAAGAATTATTAATATTTTCCACCTGCGGCTTATTTTCTATGCGATCTAATTCACATTGTTCAGCGATAATACGAATAGATAATTATCGATTTTCAGCCTAAGAGCCGAAAATTCGTCCAATTGTTCACTCTCCTCATCAAAGAAAATATCCTTGTGGAAAGACTTGACATGAGTTTCACTTTGCTCGACACTTTTAATCGATGCTGTAATTAAAGCAATCGGTTCATTTTCCAGTTGATTAATCTTACTGTATATATGATCCAACCTTTTAACTACAAATCTAGCTTCAAGAATAGCTTTATCAATTGATATAACCATATTTGATTAATGATTAATGAACGACAATAAAAATTAATGTAAAAACTATGCGTGCCTCAAATACGCCAGGACACCTAACAACTAATTAATCTACGAAATTAAATTATTAATGGATAAATGCAACTAATTACAGTGCTCGCCCGACAAAAACGTTTAACGTTTCCTATAAATTCCAACCCCTTTGTTATACTAAGTTGGATGAACCCGGGTTGTTCCTCAACTTGACGGCGAAAATAAGGTAAGGATTTACAATACAATAACCCTCATAAATTTAGTTTACCTAAAGTAAACTGACCGACCACTAATCTTTGCGACAAAGGACAAGGGATATATTGTAAAATCTACCGTTACGACCAAATGTTTCTACCATTAAATGTGTAAGCACAATGTTAGTCTCTTTGCAACACGCTCAACATAATCAAAACTACGACAATTATTAAATTTAAGTATAAATGAGGAGCGAAAGGGTAGGAACTAATTAATTAATTAAATAATCTGGTTACGAAGGCCATTTTTAATGTGCGGGGGGTCTTATAATTTTATATATGGACTTATCTCCGCATTGTTTTATTGTTCTAAGTTGTAGTTCTTATTCTTCAACTACGTGGACTGTATGCGAAATATAGTACGTGTTACATTTGCACTTTCACTGTGTTTTTTAGGGGTTTATTGATAAATTCGGCAGCACTATTGACTAACTCACTTTACCGAAGGAACAACCGTTTCGCTCCGATATCGATGAGAGAGTGTTTCTGTCACTATCCCTTTTCCAACTTAATTCACACATGCACAAAGGAGGTTTTACGACAGGATATAACGGGACAAGGGATGACAGCTTGACTATTTGATTTACAACTACAAATTTAATACTAATTATATTGAATAATATTGTTAACTACTCGTTATGAGTTAACATTGTAGCACTTCTGTGGTGTTGGCCATAATTCTTCAAAACTCAAAAGCAATATTTTTTCTGTAATTTTAAAGGTAGCACATTGTTGAAAAGCAAAAATTTTGTTTTGTTTGAGTAACTTTTCAGTATGGCATCCTTAAGAAAAATTATGCCTGATGATTTGAATGGACTGAAACTTTAAAATTAAAATATTGCTCAACCACATTATTTTGCATAAAAAGTTGTTCTCACTGTGTGCGGAATAAAAATGTTTTCAAAAATAAAAAGTTTTGAACCTTACTCAAATTGCTTTTAAGTTATGTATATCCATATAACAGATGTTCTATCTTCCTTAATTTTTGAGTCGCAATACATACAAAGCCATTTTGGACCACACTTTTTAAATTTCTGTTTCACGTTAAGAATTATACCTAAAGAAGTGAGCTTGTTACATTTGAACCTGTTCTTCCGTTATTTTAAACGAGATTTGCAATGAATGTTAATACGGATTAGCAGATATAAAATGTTCAAATCAGACTGTATTTAGAAGTCATTTATTACAATTAAGGGTGACGTTGCGTCGTTAAGTAAAATGTAGATATTAGCCAGGTGGTGCCTCAGACGGTCACAATAATTCATAAGCTACGCTGGCTGCCCTGTTGCCCTATGACCTGATCATCAGATCTTAATGTGAAGGGTCTGTCGGTGTAAGCAAAGGAGACCAGTTTCACCAGCTGGTCGGCACGCGTGCAACACGTCTAGACTTTGTATAGGTGTCTTCCGGTTTCCGAATCTCTTAGTAATATTAGAATATTTTAATGTAATTTATGTACCTATACGAGTCGAAAAAGTTAGGGTACATGCTATGCGAAGAGCGCTAGAAAGCATTTCTTGTTTGTATTGAATATAATATTTCTTATAAGGGCGCTATCTAACCTGCAGATTTAACACAATCAAGAAGTTGCAAAATGTTTTTAAAATAGTTATTTGTATTTTACGATCAGCTATTCAAGTTAAAGATTGAAAAATTATGTGCGGTTATCTGTAGTTAACGTTTATAAGTTACCTTGTTCAAATATTATGCATTGATGCACCAAAAAATGATGAAAAACAATTTGCTAAAGTGCCTGAAAATGTCTTTTAAATGTTACCTTTCATTGCAATTATAATTTTTATTTTATAACTTTCTTGTTAATTCAGTCGATTTTCACGTTTTTTCGTTTAACATACGATTATAATCAATTACTACCTCTAGTTATCTTTGCTAAAAGTTTAAACGCATTTGTTAAATCGGCGTCGGAAAATTATTTTAAAGCAAATCTTATGGCTCCATTTTGAAAAATATCGTTATAAACATACCATGAACTCCAACGAAATTCCTGTAATTATACCACAAAGAAAAAAGCCTAATCAGAAAAAGCGTAAAAGTGGTGTGCAATTACTTGCTAGTGATAAGTAATTAAGTTTATTTCAAATAACGACCAATCAAGTGTCATCTAAAGGTAGCGTTTCTTAGCTACTGTGTTACACATCCATAGTAGAATTATTCCCATAATTAGTATTTTACGAAAATTGGGCTTTTAGTTTTATATATATTGATGTGGTAAGGCCCGCTTTGATGTGCTGCTAAAAGGTTGATATGAAAATGACCGCACGTTGTAGCACGGCAGAAAGAGTGCTATAACAACGCCCTCGTTGTGGCGCCACTAAAAGAGTGATGTGATAAGACTCGCGTTGTGAGCACCGCTGAAAGAGTGTTGTGATACAGATACAGCAATTTATAGAACTTGAAATTGTTCGTTTACCTTCCTTTCTAACTTTGTCTGGCTAGCTCAACAGAATTGATGGAGTTTTCAAAATGAAATCAAACACAGCAATATCACAAAGTATTTGTACAGTATGAAATATTTTGTCTCATACAAAAGCATTTACAACATCGTTTCTTTCAAACATACAATAATTTCTAAGAAGTCTTTGTTACAAACAAAAATATTGTTGCTTATCTTATTTTACATTTACAGAACTAAACTTATTCTTTTGAGGATCTTTCACCTGGTTATAAATTATTTCCACGCCGGTAAGATTTGTTATGGCCAGAAAAAATCCTTGACATATAATCTATTAAAAGGTCAGAGTTTTTCGAACTCTGAACACAAACTCCTGGTAAAAAAATTCCTCACACAAGAAAAAAAATTATTAGGATTATCTTAAACTAGATCTAAATACTCTAATATCAGTTAAAAATAAATCTAACAGTGATACTTGTAGAATCCACAAAACGCTTAACAATCTTCTTATTTTAAATTGATCTCCAAATCGGGTTACAAGTTTTTCCAAATTAATATTTCTGATTTCCAACAGCAATTATCAAAGTACTTTTTTGGGTTAAATCTTCTTTTCAATTATTTAATACAGCTTTAAAAATAGCTTTATATTGAAGAATTTTGCCTTTTCTTCGTAATTAATAATTCCATTTTTGTATGTAATTTGGGTTTAAAAAATCACTTCAATATTCATTGCAACCGCGCAACTATGTTTTATTGCATACCTTTATAAGGCAACGGCTAGAGTTTTAAAATAACATTTCTTGATCTACTTTACGCGTCGACTGCATCGGATCAAACTTAATGAATAAATTCCTTTCGAAACGATAAGCGCTCCTTTATATACAAGTTGTACAATTTTTCTAGAATTTCATCAGTATAATCTCGTACATTACGGTGTAAGGTTTCCCGGAATACTTAATTAGCGTATAAAATTTCAACATTTATTACCTTCCTATCTGTTCTAGATATCCGTGGCGCGTTCTCTGTCCTTGTTTCTCATATACTATTATTGAGGCGTCGCATACTAATGCAAAAGATATTCGATTATTCCAGGGATTTTGCAGGTTTTTTCGATGTTCAAGCTGCTTCTTGGAATGAAATAGTTATTTATTATACAAGGGAAAAAAGTACTAGATTTTAGCTCGAGGTGTGTGTTTGTCTCCCGACGCGAAGCGGAGGGAGACAAAACACCGAGAGCTAAAATCTTACATTTTTACCCGCGTATAATACACTATTTTTTTCTGTGACTGGCAAAACAATGATTTAATATTTAAAAAATATTACCAATTATATTAAAGTCAAAAATCAATCTATGTCAAATTTGAAGTTTCAAACAGGTAGGCTGATGTACTTATAGGGACAGTTAGATCTGCGTTGCTAAGGAAACCTTTAAAGTAATCAAATATCTGTCAATTTAATTTTGCGAGTGGTTACAAAATTGCGAACTTAAGTTGTTTATATCGATTGTTTTGAATATTCAAAATTCAAAATGGACAGTACTGATTCAGAAGTTTCTCTTACTCCACCGGAATTGGTAGAGGCAGCGAAAGTAGCATCAATAAAATTATTGCCAGCTAAATCACGAAAATTTACGAAACTGCGTATTCAAGATTCATGGAATGGAAGGCGAAAAGACATGTAGTTCTTACTCGGAGACGGTGTTATTGGTTTATTTTTCGGAACTAGCGCAACAACAAAAGCCATCAACAGTGTGGTCGAATTATTCAATGATAAAAGTATGTTACAAGTCAATAATAACGTAGACATTTCAAAATATTGCAAACTAATTACGTTTCTGAAACAAAATGGGAAAGGTTACATGCCCAAAAATCTGCAATATTTACGAGTACACATATTAGTGATTTTTAAATAATGCTCCTGATGAAGTTTATTTATTGGTCAAGGTTGTTGTTGTATTTGGGATTGCAGGAGCCTGTCGAATATGTGAAATTAGCCAGGTAACATTAGATGATATTGAAGACGTGGGAACGTCATTAATTGTGAAACTTAAGCAAACAAAGAATGATGTAAATAGGAGATTTATAGTTACTGAAGAATATATTAAATTTTACAGAATGTACATGGCACTTCGTCCAGCAGCAGCAAAGGATCGCCGCCTGTTTTATGCATATCGCAATGGGAAATGCGTCAATCAAGTTGTGGGTAGAAATCAGTTTTATAAGGTACCTGAAATAGTAGCCAATTTTCTTCGACTTAAAATGCTAAGTCATATACAGGTCATGCATTTCGAAGATCGTCTGCTACACTTTTAGTTGAATCTGGGGAGACTTGATGACACTAAAGAAACATGGTGGTTGGAAGTCATCAATGGTCGCTGAAGGGTATGTTGATGAATCGATAGTGCACAAGACAGAAATAGCTAAGAAACTGTTTAGTTTGTGTGGCAGTGCATCAGCTGAAACAGAATCCAATTTGCGAACAAGTACATCAACGGCAGTTGTGTCAGTGGCACAAAATATTATTTCAAATCAAGAAAATTCCACTGTAGCAGACATTCCTAATTGTTCAAAAAACATGTCTTTCAGGCAATGTACATTTAATAACTGTACTTTTAACATTAAGGAAACGTAACTTATACATAATAAAATATTCTAAAATTAAATATCTTCGTGTTCTTACTTATTTGCACTTACCAGGGAAAAAAGTACTCATTTTTTTCCCGGGGAAAAAAGTAATTTTATATAAAGTGACATTTTGTTACCTGTCAAGAAATATTAAATGTCACATTTTTTTCCCGTCGCAGAAAAAATGTATTTAATGAGTTTATACGTAGTTTTAAATACCGATGACTCATATTCTAGAACGTTCTTTATTTAGAATCAATTCTACAATTCACGGGTTAATTAATTTACTTTAATTGCTTTTTAATGCAAAAGGGTTTGCGTTTTATAGTAATTACACGAAATTATGTATATTTATGCTAAATGCGTAAAGCTCGTTCTATACTATTTACACCAAATTTTATCAAAAATGTATAGATTTGCATTCTCATCGATATGCGTTTTACGGTATCTTACAATTTACATATCCAATTTACGTTACTTGCTATTTATTTACAATATGCTTGTATCATGAGTGATTATTTATATACGCGCAATTTGCGTTTTTGCATTATACATCAATGAATAAAGGTACGATTGTATTACACAAGGCGTAACCATGAATTTACGGAAAATTCCATTTTTCCGGATTCTATTATATTTTAGTGGGATTTATTTATAGAATTAGGGTTTCAATGACCTCTCGTAAGCTCCTATTACATCAATATATATATATATATATATATATATATATATATATATATTTGTTATGGCCAGCAAAAATCCTTGACATATAATCTATTAAAGGTCAGAGTTTTCGAACTCTGAACACAAACTCCTGGTAAATATATATATATATATATATATATATATATATATATATATATATATATATATAGTGAAGTGTACGTAAGAGCTAAAAGGGTATACGGAGTACTTTATTGTTTTAGGGTTGTATATATGCCAAAAAAAAGCCAATGACCAGATCACGTAATTGTAAATTTTGTGTTTGCCGTACTTTACAAATGGTAAAGTATTTAAAGTAGATTGGTCAGAGTAAGAAGTGCCAATACGTGAAAGAATGACTTGATGACGTGAGAAAACTCAATATTCCAGGATTTATACTAAGTTGTACGTTGATAATCCATAGAGTGTAAATTTGCTGGTCTAAAAGCCGGTTGTGTCTGTGTAAGTTCCACTGTTCACAACACATGGCCAGGTTTATATGTGAAAATATTGTATCAAAAATGATTTAAGTGCGACGCGATCATATGTACCAATGATCGAGCAGTTATTTATATATCCGTAAAGTGTAAAAAGATAACTAATAGGTATTAGTGACACAACACTAGTTGTGACGATTTAATTGGGTGTTGGGTTTTTAGAAATGTATAAAGAGTAGGCATAATAATTTTGAAGGTGGCGGTATCACCTAGGTAAAATAATAAACGAGAACGATTTGAATAATTTTGGTAAAAAGACGTGTTTTGGTATAAATGTACTAAGTTGGATATTTTAAAGTTGAAATAAAATCTTTTGGAAGTTAAAGCTTTTGATTAAATTAGAGAAGAGTGTAGATAGTCAGAGGCAACAGTACGAGTCAAGAAGAGTGGAAAGTTAGAAGATTAGATATTGGAGTGGCACCGAGAGAGGTGTAAATAAGAGTTGATATTTAGAGTGATTTGGATTGAGGTAAAAAGGATTTGGAGTGGATTTAGTAGACCGAAGGAAAACGAATTGGAAGTGATTGGGGTATTACATAGCGATTGAAAGGTATTGGGTGGAAAGTATAAAGCAGCACAGAATTTGAAAGAGAAGGTTAAAGATTGGTATTGGATCGTATATTGTTGGATTAGAAGGAGTGTTTAAACAGAACGACGGTATAAGTAGAAGAAAATTAGCGCGGGGAAATTAAAATTAAAGGTATTCTAAATTCTAAATTCAGTAATTATTTATAGATTTGGGTGGATAATAAAATCAAATATATCAAAAACCTGGTGTCTGGAAAGCCAAGTAAGTAGTCCTTGTGATAGTGGAGCGTAGTGTGAAGACACATCCGGTGGCCGAGATCGTTAGCCAGAGTTAAGGGAAAGGCCTACAGCTGAGGATAAATCGGGTGAGTACTGTGTTTTTCGGAACGTCAAAGTCATTTTGGTAAGTGTATTTGAATTGACACAAGGCTACGCGGATCTGTTTGTTAAATTTGGCATATACACATAAAAAAGGATTACTTATACAAAAATTAAGGTAGTGCTGTTTGATCGGTGTCGTGACCATCTACCTATCACCGAACTCACGGTAGGTAGGTGTAGATATCCTGAGAAAAAGAGGTTTTGAATAGTCGAGGCACACTTATATGAGTTTTTGTTTTTGTAGACCGACCAGACATATGTAAAGCACGAAAAATAGAGTTAAAATTTGTACACCTACAAATAAATGAAAAGTATATATAAAGTATTTAAAAATATAAATAAATAAACAATATTATATATATTATATTATATATATTATATATATATATATATATATTATAAATTATATTATAAATTTCAATGCTTTTTTGTATAATGTGCAAACACCTATTGCACGCCACGTACTTTTGCAACGTTTGGTTGGTTATCTAATCCAAATGTTTATTACTATGCCTCGACTATATGAACTCTTTTCTCAGGGTGTCCACCTACTTACCGTGGGTTCGGTGGTAAGTAGATGTGCAATGCCCAACCAAACTGCACTATCTTTTGTTTTACTACTTTTATATAAATTTACCACTGTATATGCCAAAATTTAATGATCAACGTAGCCTTGTGCCAAATTAATTAATAATACACAATTTCTGTCTTTGACGTTTTAAGATATTTCACAGCACTCACCTGGATTATACTTCGTTGCTGGCCTTTTTTTTTACTGCTGGCTCAAGATCTTTGTCGCCGTATGCGTCTTTACATGGATTCACTATCGTTGGAAACTTTCGTATCGCCTCCAGGTATCTTAGTATAATTTTGTTGATCCTCAATCTGAAATAAATAACCCGAATTTTAGAATTTAGAATAACCGTTTTGTTTACTTCCCCTGCGCTAATTCTTCCGTATTACTTTCTTCGTAGCCTTTAACTCTTCCAATTGCCGCTCTCAAATCGCTCAATCCAAATCTATTCTCGTGCCGCTCAATCCAAATCTACTTTCCGTTCAGCTCAATCCAAATCTATTCACGTTCCTCATCTTAAAAACCACTCAATGACCCGCTATACACAACTCTATATCCAAATCAATCCAATCAATGCCCCATTAACCATAAATCCGTAACCAAATCAATCCAAATCTTATTCACGCTTACAATTCTTCACCGATGCCTTCTGCCAATACCAATCTACACTTTAATTCGTCGTCGCTATTCTTTAACTAACCACTGATGCTTCTCGTTACTCCACTTTAATAAATTAAACTCTTCAAATTCAAACACATTTATTTCTTTTTCAAAATATTTAAACAATTTTAGCGCAGGTTTACAAAATACGTCTTTACACAAAATTAAATCGAAAAGATCTCCGTTGTTTACTTTCCAAGGCGATTACTACAACAAATCCAGCTTACTTAATCACATTTTACATAAATAAAACATCCAATAACATTTTATCCCTTATTTTGTGTCACAAATACCTTCACTGTTGTCCTTTTACACATTCCTAGTTTGTACATAATTCTATCATTGGTCCTAAATAATTCACAATTCTCCAATCACATTTGACACTGCTATAAATTATAATTTTGAAATTACAAATTTGTCCAAAAGTTGATTCTAATTAAACAAAAGCCAAAATAATTCACACATGACCTGGATGCGTGGTTGATAGTAGACATCCGTAGACGCATCCGGTTTTCGGATGGCAAATGTACTTTCAATGGCCTATTAAATTGTAACTCAGTATAAAACCTTGAGCACTGTGTATTTTATCAACGTCATTAAGTCATTATAATTTACCTTTTGGCACATACATTTCAAATTAACATTGTAAATACTTTAGCATATGTAAAGTACGGCAAAACATAATTTTTGAATTACGGGATCTGATATATGGATCATTCTATTTGGCATACACCCCCTTTAACCCAAAACTACCCTTAGCAACCTTGTAGCTCCCACCTGACACTACATTGGCCCCACTGATTTTGAATAAAAGTGGAAATTTCGTCTGCTTTTACTCTTTTCTTGGTGTGCATAATTTCTACTTTTTATTTAAAATCACTCCCCGTGTTTCTACATATTAATTATCCAACCCCTATTTTCCTTTCTCAACACGTCTGTCTAACTACGCTATATACTAACCTACACTATAAACTAAACAAAACTAAACTTTCCGTCGCATGAACTATATAACAAACTATCCTACTAAACCCTCTTCTTGCACTATTTTGTATGGATATAGATTTTCCAAGTGAAAACGCCCACGATATTCCCCCGTCATATTATCTAATTCAAATGTATTTCCTTCAGCAAAAATACGCGTGATTTTGTACGGCCCTTCATAAGGAAACAACAACTTCGCGCAAATGTTTCTGTCGCGGTTTGAAACCCTTAACCTTTTTACTACTACCATATCCCCTATTTCAAAAGTCGTCCTTTTCTTAATCCTGCTACACCTTCGCTCGATGTCCCTACGCTGTATCCTTTCGATCCTACGCCTAACACTACCCAACAACTCTGTGATGTTTTGCACCTCGACTTCTTCCCTCCATGGCCTAGCTGGTATAATCTTCCTAATCAATGTTATCGGACACGTTTTTGTAACTGAACTCGGTACGCAATTCATAAAATTTTCAATCTGTGGCAGATATCTAATCCATCTATCGTGGTGCTCCTGCGTCGCCAACCGTAGATATTTTATTACCTCTCGTATATAACGTTCGCATGGATTTGCTTTCGGATGCCGTATACTGCTAAATGATACCTTAATGTGCGCTCTATTTAACCCGTTTCTAAATCTTCGGTTGTTGAAATATGTCGCGTTGTCTACCAAAATCCTTTCCATCTTCCCGACCTGGCTTCCAAATTCTCTAATCGACTGTAAAGCATGCACCGTGTTACTTCGTCTTGCCGGAAATAATTTAACAAATTTCGAAAAAACGTCCACCATTACCAATATGTGCCGATACCCCTGTTCACTCGTAATCAGGTTGCTCAAGTAATCAATAGCTACCAATTCTAACGGTCCACTCACGTTCACATTCATCGGTATGTTCTGCAACACCACGTTCTTGTCTTTCCCTAGAATACAAATTTTGCACCTATTGATCCTTTCTTTAACACCGTGATATCATTTCTTGCATAAAACGCCTCTCTAAATACCAAAAATGTTTTTCTAATGCCTGTATGTCCGAATTTTAAATGAATTTCGTCTATAGTTTCCACAGCCGCGTCTCTGGATAACACTACCAGCTCTGCATCACCTATCCTTTTTACCACAAACTGCCCTACGATGGTAAATCCACGGTAATCCTCCACATTTTCTCTTGTTAATTTCTCACGTATCGAGCTCACCTCACTGTGCCTCTGCGTCTCCATAAGCTTGGCGTTTGTCCACCGACCAACATCCCTGAACTCCTGCAAAGCCACTAAACAATCCTTCACGTCATCTTTGTTCGCCTCCACTTGCGGTCTGCTTAGAAAATCCGCCGTCACATTCTCCTTTCCTGGTTTATGTTTAATTTCAAAATCGTACTCCTGTAATACTAGTGCCCATCTGTACAACCTACTGTTTAGAAACTCCTTTTTCTTCATAAATGTTACCACCGTGTTGTCGGATTCTATCAAAAATTTCTTCCCTAGCAGATAAAAACGCAACTTTTTCACTGCATATACTATCGCCAACATCTCCTTCTCTGCCGTCGCGTATCTGGTTTCGCAGTCTTTTAATACCCTAGAAATAAATACAATCGGTACCTCAGCTCCGTCCTGGATCTGCACCAACTCAGCCCCTATCGCATATTTCGACGCATCCGTCCTCAAAATAAATTCGTCTTTGAAATTTGGATATTTTAACGACAACTCTTTATAAAATGCATGTTTTAAATTTTGAAACGCCTTCTCCCGTTCAGCAGTCCATTTCCATCTTTCGTTTTTCTTTAACAAACTCACCAACGGCACACACAACTTAGAATATCTCGGTATAAACCGTTTATAATAATTTAACACCCCTAAAAATCATCGCAATCCTCTTACATTCTTTGGTTGAGCAATATTTTTCAACTCGTCCAACCTTTGATTACAAATTTTCATACCATGTTCACTGATTTCAAATCCTAAATACGTAACCTTGCTCTTAAACAATTCGCATTTCTCCACGTTCAGCTTCAAACCCCCTTCGTCCAGTCGTTGGATCACCTTTTCTAAATGCTCCATGTGTTCTTGCTCGTTCCTTGAAAAAATCAACAAATCATCCACATAGTGCGAACAGAAACATTCATACTCGTTAAACAGCTTCTGCATGGCCCTTACAAGTGCTGCTGAAGAACTACTTAAACCAAATGGAACTACAGAAAACATATAAATCTCGCCTTCAATACTAAACCCTGTAAACTTCTTACTGTCTTCATGCAACGGAATCAACCAAAATGAATTTCTTAAATCTAACTTGCTAAAAATCTTCATTTCATACACCTTATATAACAAATTATCCAACCCTTGTGGTTGTTCGTATTGCGCTTTTGTAATCGAGTTCAACTTCCTCGCATCTAAACAAATTCTTATATCTCTTTTATTCGGTTTCGGTACAATAACTACCGGGTTCACATATGGAGTTTTCGCTGGTTCGATGATATCTTCTTTTAACATTTTGCTTATCTCGGCTTTAACCCTGTTTCTAATTGCAAATGGGATTGGATACACTTTGGTATTAAACCCACTATCTTCCGTGACCTCTAACTTATGCGTATATCGCTTCGCAAATCTCGGCTCTTCATTAAACAATCCTATAAATCTATTAAATAACTCTTCTAGCTTCGCTTTAATATCAATACTCACTTTCCCTATCTGTTCATCATTAATTAATCTCGCAAACATATTACATAATCTCACTTCAACCCGTCTATAATTATTCTCTCTAATCATTCCTAATCCTGAATTATCTATATCATTTCCATTCCTATATTCCGAACTAACCGTAGGCACCACCCATAACTTATCTTTATCAAATATCCTAATCGACCTATCCTTTCCATCTATATTCACTCCAAAATCCTCTATAAAATCCATTCCTAATATAAAATCAAGCTGCAACCCCTTTGTAATCAAAAACTCTGCATCTCCTGCTTTTTTATTCCCTATAAATATCGGTACACGGATAACCCTATAAATCGTCGTTAGCTTTTTGTTCATTGCCGACCATAAATTAACCCCATCAATTGTTCCTATTCGTCCCTTTAAAAATTCTTCATGTTTTATCACCACATTTTCATCTACCAGCGACAACTGCGAACCACTATCAACTAAAGCAACATATAAACAATCTCTTAAACTAATATTAATAAACAACAGGTTCTTTTTATTAAAGGTATAACTATTTAACAATAAATCTCTTAAACTATAACATACGTCTATATTCAACCCTAAACATTCGGTCTTCCAAAAATTTGCGTTTTTTTTTGTCCCGACGGCGCCTCGTGTATCTGTACTACCTCAATCTTATCTGTGTCCTTTGTCCTCGCGCTGGTCGTCATGTGGTGGACATTTGCGTCTCTGTCCGTCCGGCTGTATCCGTTACTCGTTCCGCCTCCCGTCGTACGGCCGTCATCCTTGTCGTTGCCGTGCTGGTATCTGTTTTGTCCTTGGTATTCGTTCGCCCGGTGTTCCCTATTGTAATATGGTCGTCGGTTTCCGTCGTGTCCCCAATGATTTCTCTGTCCGTGGTTGAAATTGTCCTGTCTGTAGTTAGGTCTGTGTTCGTGGTACGCCTGTCGTCGGTTATCGTCTCTATACCCCCGGTTTTGTTCCCAATAATTTACGCGCGTCTTTGCCTCCAGTGCCGTTGCTAAATCGAAATTTCGCATCACTCCTAAAAATTCCCGCAGTGTCTTTACATTCTGTACCACGACCATCTTTGTCACTTCTGGTTCCATGTGTCTTGTGAGTAGTAATACCATGTCGTCCGCGCCCAATTTCGGTGTCAACTGTTGTGCCTGTCCTTGCAATTGTACCCGTGTATTTTCAGTCTCGTCGTCTACGCGGTCTACGTTGTCTTGTAGCTCAGTCCTGCGTTCGTCCTTTGTCCGCGACTCTTCGATTTTGTCTGTTGGTTCCGTGTGTAGTTCCGCGTGTGGTGTCTTAACATCTGTCCGCGACTGTTCGGTTTTGTCTGTTAAGTCCGTTTGTAGTTCCGTGTGTGATTCTGCAATCGTGTTAGTTACATCCGTTTTTATTTCCGTTAATGCTGTCTTAATAGCTGTCCACCACTCGTCAATTTGGTTAGTTAAAACCGTATGTAACTCTTTTTGTTCCGTACGTGATTCTTTTTGTTCCTTACGTGATTCTTTTTGTTCCTTACGTGATTCTTTTTGTTCCGTACGTAAAGTTTCCATTTGGTTTGTTAAATCCGTTTTCAAACTCATCAGGAATCGTATTATGTCCGCGTCCGTCATCTCTGCTGCCTATTTTTGCACTCCTTTTCCTGAAAATATTTAAACTACGGGCCCCACCTAATCTCGGGATCCCGTATCCTACTACTGTTTCTGTCTAACTTTCAATCTATCTAGCCCCCTATCTATCTAGCCTTTTTTCCAGCCTTTTATCGAGCTATCTAACCAGTCTAGCCTTTTTTTTCAGCCCCACGTTGGGCGCCACCTTCTTATATACCACCCCCTCAATTCTTACTTTATTACTTTATTTTTGTGTCGCCGCGCGCCCCTTCTTATAAATTTCAATGCTTTTTTGTATAATGTGCAAACACCTATTGCACGCCACGTACTTTTGCAACGTTTGGTTGGTTATCTAATCCAAATGTTTATTACTATGCCTCGACTATATGAACTCTTTTCTCAGGGTGTCCACCTACTTACCGTGGGTTCGGTGGTAAGTAGATGTGCAATGCCCAACCAAACTGCACTATCTTTTGTTTTACTACTTTTATATAAATTTACCACTGTATATGCCAAAATTTAATGATCAACGTAGCCTTGTGCCAAATTAATTAATAATACACAATTTCTGACTTTGACGTTTTAAGATATTTCACAGCACTCACCTGGATTATACTTCGTTGCTGGCCTTTTTATACTGCTGGCTCAAGATCTTTGTCGCCGTATGCGTCTTTACATGGATTCACTATCGTTGGAAACTTTCGTATCGCCTCCAGGTATCTTAGTATAATTTTGTTGATCCCCAATCTGAAATAAATAACCCGAATTTTAGAATTTAGAATAACCGTTTTGTTTACTTCCCCTGCGCTAATTCTTCCGTATTACTTTCTTCGTAGCCTTTAACTCTTCCAATTGCCGCTCTCAAATCGCTCAATCCAAATCTATTCTCGTGCCGCTCAATCCAAATCTACTTTCCGTTCAGCTCAATCCAAACCTATTCTTCTTTCAGCTCAATCCAAATCTATTTACGTTCCTCATCTTAAAAACCACTCAATGACCCGCTATACACAACTCTATATCCAAATCAATCCAATCAATGCCCCATTAACCATAAATCCGTAACCAAATCAATCCAAATCTTATTCACGCTTACAATTCTTCACCGATGCCTTCTGCCAATACCAATCTACACTTTAATTCGTCGTCGCTATTCTTTAACTAACCACTGATGCTTCTCGTTACTCCACTTTAATAAATTAAACTCTTCAAATTCAAACACATTTATTTCTTTTTCAAAATATTTAAACAATTTTAGCGCAGGTTTACAAAAATACGTCTTTACACAAAATTAAATCGAAAAAGATCTCCGTTGTTTACTTTCCAAGGCGATTACTACAACAAATCCAGCTTACTTAATCACATTTTACATAAATAAAACATCCAATAACATTTTATCCCTTATTTTGTGTCACAAATACCTTCACTGTTGTCCTTTTACACTTTCCTAGTTTGTACATAATTCTATCATTGGTCCTAAATAATTCACAATTCTCCAATCACATTTGACACTGCTATAAATTATAATTTTGAAATTATAAATTTGTCCAAAAGTTGATTCTAATTAAACAAAAGCCAAAATAATTCACACATGACCTGGATGCGTGGTTGATAGTAGACATCCGTAGACGCATCCGGTTTTCGGATGGCAAATGTACTTTCAATGGCCTATTAAATTGTAACTCAGTATAAAACCTTGAGCACTGTGTATTTTATCAACGTCATTAAGTCATTATAATTTACCTTTTGGCACATACATTTCAAATTAACATTGTAAATACTTTAGCATATGTAAAGTACGGCAAAACATAATTTTTGAATTACGGGATCTGATATATGGATCATTCTATTTGGCATACACCCCCTTTAACCCAAAACTACCCTTAGAAACCTTGTAGCTCCCACCTGACACTACAATATATATATATATATATATATATATATATATATAAAATGTCAAAATGGTGTAATTATTTTTTGGGATATTTCCTTCAATTGATACGTAAATATTAAAAATCCATCTGCATTTATTGTTTACGTTTCGGTTTATTTAAAACCTTAATCATAACCTAACACATTACAAATAGAAACAGCTACAAAGTCAAAAATACTTACAATAAAAACTTGAATTAAATTATAAAAACCTTACATGCGGTATCGATTTTGGATATATTTTATATAACTGTCATTCAATAACTACTAGATACATTTGTGTTTTGTCTTGATAGGTATTTTATGTGTGTAACAGAATACTTTATAAAAGAACAGAAGTGAAATTTTTGTTTTTGTGAACTTTTTTAAAACTGTATAGATATGTGTATATAGTGTTTAAATTTTGTGTCTTGTTTGTTGTTAATACTGTCATTTAGTTGTTGAATATGAAATGCTTCTAAGAATAGTCTATTTTTATAATTGTTTTCAATATCTAAAATTTCAACATTGTCGTAGTTCGGTGAGTGGAGTGTGTTCACTACGTGTGTTGTCAATGCACAAAATTTTTTTTTTAATTTAATGTCACTTTTATGTTAGGTGAGCCTATTCTTCAGCCATTGATTAGTTTGCCCCACATATGGTCGATTACAACTACACTGCACTTTATATACTATATTACTGTACATCTTTGTTGGTGTCTTATCTTAACTCTCGAAAATAACTTTTTTATGCACTTTTCATATTTAAACGCAATGACAATATTCGGTTGTTTTAATAATTTAGTAAGCAAGGGAGTTAATCTTTCTATATATGGTAAAGTTTTATAAATAATGATATTTTGTTGGTCTTGTTTGTGTGTGTGTATTGTATTAGTAAAAAGTAGCTTTTTTAAAAAAATTTTGGGGTAACCATTATTTAGTAACATAGATTCTAATTTTTTTTTGTTAATTTTGTGAAATTGTGTTTCGCTAATCTTTTCTATACGGTGTTTTAGTGCTAAGATTGTGTTTATTTTATGATTGAAAGAGTGATTAGAATAGTAATTGATGAATTGACCTGAATGTGTTGGTTTATTGTACCAATCAAATTGTATAGTGTTTACCTCAGTTCGAATAACCAGTGAGTCTAAAAATGGTAGAACATTGTTTTCAATTTCTACTTCAAACTTTATATGAGGATCAAAACTATTAAAAATTTTTACTGTGAAATTTATCATATCTGAAGGGACTGCACAAAGTAGGTCATCTACATATTTACATATAAATGACATATGAAAGGGTAATTTAGGTAATATCGAATCTAATAACTCATCAAGTACAATTTGAGCAATAATTGGTGATAATGGGAAACCCATGGGAGTGCCAAACTCTTGTAAATAGAAAGTGTCTTGGAAAACAAAGTAGGTATTTTTGAAAATTAAATTAATAGTAGCCAGAAAGAGTTCTTTTGAGATACTGCAGTTGGGTTCTATGTGTTTCCATTTGTTAGTTATTATCTTGATAACTAGTTGAATGGGCATATTTGTGAATAATGAAATGACATCCAGAGAAATTAAAATGTAGTTATCAGGCAGTTGGAAGTTTTTAAATTTATCTACAAAGCAAAAGTATCTCGTATATTGTATCCTTCAGATGGAAATTAAAAACAATTATAAAAATATACTATTCTTAGAAGCATTTCATATTCAACAACTAAATGACAGTATTAACAACAAACAAGACACACAAGATTTAAACACTATATACACATATCTATACAGTTCACCAAAACAAAAAATTCACTTCTGTTCTTTTATAAAGTATTCTGTTACACACATCAAATACCTTTCAAGACCAAAACACAAATGTATCTAGTAGTTATTGAATGACAGCTATATAAAATATATCCAAAATCGATACCGCATGTAAGGTTTTTATAATTTAATTCAAGTTTTTATTGTAAGTATTTTTGACTTTGTAGCTGTTTCTATTTGTAATGTGTTAGGTTATGATTAAGGTTTTAAATAAACCGAAACGTAAACAATAAATGCAGATGGATTTTTAATATTTACGTATCAATTGAAGGAAATATCCCAAAAAATAATTACACCATTTTGACATTTTAAACTATCAACTTCAAGTTATCAATTTAAAAGCAAGACATATATATATATATATATATATATATATATATATATATATATATATACAGGGTGAGTTTTTAGTGAGGCACCGGCCGATAACTCCGTTATTATAAAAGCTATGTAAACCAAATTTGGAGGCATATTAAGCATACCTAAAGTGCACATTTTAAAAATATTTTGAAGCATACAGGGTGTTTCATAATTCCAGGGCATATTAAACTTATATTTTTTTTAATGGAACACCCCATATATTATTACATTTTTGGAAAGCCCATAAAAAGAGCTTTAATTTGATATCAAATTGTATCTATCTATTCCTTTTAGTTTTAAGATATTCAACTGTTTTTAAAAAAAATGACCCTGATTAGATACATTGCCACTGCACTAATACACAACTTATGTTAATTTTCAAGATGCAGAAAATTTTACTATATACCATAGTATATTTGTAAATATCACTCTTTTGAAATTTCTTTACAGTATACAGGGTGTGGTGTCAGGTTTCGCAAAATGCAATTTTTAAAACTTTTTTTAAATGGTACCATTACCAATTTTATTGCTATAATGGTTAGCTCATTAAGTGTCCTTTCATTTTTGTTAAGCATTCCCTATACCTAAATCCATTACTTTCTAAGATATTTTTGATTTTCTTTAAATTTTAAGAATGTTTTTAATTTGCATAACTAAAAATAACTTACTATTGGATAATATTATAAAACAATTGATACATTTTGATTAACAATCAACTACACTTATCCAATAACAATTTTGACTAAAGATATAACAACCTACAATAATACGCTATCAACAGAATTCTGCCAGATATCTAATTACAGATAATGGGTCACAATTCCGTAGCCCTCAACTCACCTCCTTATATGCCCGTTATCACATCATAATCCTTTTTACTGCCCGTTACCATCCTCAAGCTATTCCTACATAACGCATTAACCGTGTCCTTAAGACTATGATCTCTTTCTACATCCATCACGATCAACGCTATTGGGATGGTAATCTTCCAAAAAAATTTTGTGCCATCCGTACCTCCAAACATGATATCGTTGGTTGTACTTTTTTTACCTTATTTTTTTCGCGAACATATCCTCTCCGGCGATTATTTCGGGCAATTGTCCGAGATAAACGACATATACATTCCTGACCCTCATCCTTCCCCTGACCTCGATCATTTCAAAACTATCCATTCCCATATTCTAAAAAACTTTCTGTTACGTACCGAAAACCCATCATCGTTACAATTTGCGTTGTCGTCCCATCTCCTATCATATACATGATCCCGTTTGGCGCCGTAATTCTTCCCTCTCCGACGCTTCACGTCACTTTAACGCCACACTGCTCATAAATTTCTTGGTCCTTTTCCCGTCACTAAAGTGGTTTCTCCTTGGACATACGAACTCACTGATTCTTCTGGTGTCAAAGGTATTTGGCATTTCAAAGGTCTAAAACCCGCACATCCTGACGATCCTACTGTCTTTAATATTGCTTTGCTCTCTTAATGGCGACGTAGTCGTCGTAAACCACATTCGTGATCCTCTCGCTCCAGATTTCTTATGCTGACTTCGCTTTGTTCTGGTATTTTCTCTCTGTTCTTATACTTGTTGCCTGGCGTTCTTGATTTTGGTTTTTCTTTTTTCTTCTTCTTTCTTCGTTCCTTTCGTTCCACATTCCTCTCCTTTTTCCTGTGGCTGGTTTTACTTACTGTCAGTCTTCGTGCTGACTTGGTTTGATTTTCGATCCACTACTTGTTTTATATGCTTCTTAGATCTTTCGTTTCGTTTCTTTGGAAATTACGACTTAGTTGATTTCCCGGTCTATTAGCGTGGTTTTTTGGGATTCATCTACGACGATTTCCTATTACCACAGTGTGAAGTACTTATATATTTTTATACTCCAACTCCCTGTTTGTTCCTGTACATACTTAAGACTCAATACTGGCTTGTTTTGGTTGCTGCTAGTTTTCTTCCTCGTTTACTTTTCCTACTTTTGGTTTTCTGCAGAAACTAACTTCTTGAGTTTGAAAACTTTACAATTTTTTTCTTAGAAATATCCATCCTTCATCGACTTTTGCGGTGTTAGGCCATTTCATCTGTGCTTTCGACGATTACTTCCCATACTTTTTCCCTTTCCGAATTATTATTTTTTTAGAGTGTCCGATACTTGGGTACTTCGGGCTGGATAAAAATTTTTTTGTTTTTTTGGGTTTTCTGAAGAATTTTTTCACCCCCATTCATTCTATTAGTATATAGTGATCATTTTGAGCCGGCAAAAAAATTTTTTTTGTTTTTTTTAAATTTTCTTGGGTTTTCTGAAGAAAAATTCTTTTCTTCCATTCATCTGTTTTCTTTCTTCTTTCTGTTGTCTGAAAAAAATCTCCTGGTGATTTGTTCTGCTGGGTTGTTGGTTGATCCGTCGCTTCTGTTTCTTACCCCCGACTTTTTTATTTTGTTGGGGTGGGGAATTTGTTTCGTTCAGTTACATCTTGTCGAATGGTTTGTATTTATTTTAAGTTTTCTTATAAATACTCCCGCTCTTTCGTTTCAATATTTCGTGACTACCGGTTATAAGAAACGCCCCTGATTGTACCTGCTAATTAAACCTATTATCTATTTCTCTAAATCGCATTCTAAAACGCTGGAAATAAATGCTTATTTAACATCCTGTATGTTTTAATTTGTACAACTATTATCTTGTGAATATAACCATTGCTGTTGTAATAGAACAACAGTTTATTTATCAAAACCGTGGCTCTCAGAAATATTATTCTAGGAAATATATTGGATTATCTACAATTGGTGATTTCCAAAGAATGCCCTCGTTCTATTTTGAAAGAGGAATGCCTGTTTAAATAACATAAGATTCTTTCAAAAGTACTTAATAAACGCAATGATAGGTAAATTTGCCGGTTTGGTTATCTAATAACGACATTTGAAAGTGTTTTGGTAACACATGTTAATAAAATATGGAAATTGCTTATCTTTTCGTTGTCCGGAATTTTATTCATTTTCAATCCTGCTCTTGGCGGTGAAATACACACCCTCTACACTTCTACAGGATTAACACCTTTCTTATCTTCAGGAGCAATGCACCCATTTTGCGGTTTCACGAACAAGGAGATATTGCTGGATGCATTGATAAGCCCTGGAGCATTGATTCATACTAGCGAGGTTTTCTTTTTTAGCTCTCGGCATAGTCTGATCTGACCTTAATCACAGGCCTCGTTAAATTTTCACCATAACCACTAAAAAAGCTTGTTACTGCCGCCCGAAATAATTCTGCCCAAGGAATTTTCGTCGTGTCTGACACGATAGAGGTAGCTAAAATGATGGTAACGTGCAATGCTAAAAGAAAAGTTCCGGTTTACCGTTAGTGAACTCGGATCGATGGTGCTTGTTGCAGTTGCTTTGAAGATTTTGCGTGTTCGTGTTCGTGTATCTGCTGTTGGCAAGGAAGCAAATCCGATTGCAGCTGATGTTCTACCCGTTTCTGTGTCTTAGTCTACTGCTGTCGTAAAAGAAGCAAATCCTAACGCGGGTGATAGTCTCCTTTTGGTTTTTCCTGTTGTTGATTGTAGCAATTAAGTTTAACCGCTTTCACTTGTGAATTTTTTTCTTATGTTTCAAGCACTTTACTGCCACTACCACGCATGCTGGCTGAAAATCACGTAAGTAATTTATTTTCAATTTAGTCATAAACGGTAATATTGCTATGGGAACCAAGATTTAGCATCGTAATTTCGATTGTAATAGGTGTTTCATTGTGTATAATACCTAAAAAAAATCCTTTGGGATAATTTGTTCTATATGAATTAATATTTCCGTCGTGGACTGACTTTGATTTTCGTTATTTTATTTGCTTATACCACATGTTTCTCTTGTGCAAATTATAGCTTGTAAATAAAATGTATATCTGGATGCCGCCTGTTTTTTCTTAAGTAAGAAAATTTGGCACACCTCAACTCAGCCCACTTTCCGTTGTTTTAGCTAGCCCGGTTTATCTAGATTCCAGTTACTTTTTTTTTATATAAGTTTCCCCTCTTCGGCGTTTAAGTTCTAATGACGTTTCTTATAAATTAACTTATTCTGTTGCTTAATCCCGAAAATTCGAGAAAAACTCATTTAAAAATAAATTTATGTTATACACAGGGAATTGTGTTTACGCTTTGAATTTTAATGGTTATGTATTAACAACACGCTTATATTATAGAGGATGGAACAATGGATCTTTGAAAATTTCAACTTTTCGGTTTCCTTTTTAATTGGGTGGGTTTTATTTGTAGAATTTGGGTTTCAATGACTTTTTGTGACCTCTTTATCACGTCGATATATATATATCGCGACAGTTGGATGACGATTTCTGGTAATTTTGCTTTTTCTGGGGACGGTTACTGGGAGATGGTTACGCGAAGACCTATTACAATAATTTTAGAATATTATCCAAAATTTTTGTTATAATAAAGAGTCATCCACATTTGATAAATATATTAAATTGAAGTATTAATGCAAAGAATAAATAATTAAAAGATATTTGATATAATATACGTTGTTAAAGTACACAAGTGGATCGTTATTATCAATTGCCCATGTGGTGAGTAGTAATAGTGTGCTTTTGTACAAATAGTTGAAATTAATTCAACAGGGCTTCACTTCGGGGACCCGGAAAATAATCTTGGTTTGTGAAAATTTTGTTAGTAGAAAATTGGTTAGTCTGAATATTGGAATTGAGGTATGAAGATATGAGTAATGAGGGATACAAATTGTAGTGCATAGCATTATTTATTGGAAGGTCATTCACGTGTCCACGCTGTAGTATTGTAGAGCTGTTTATTGAAATACTACATCGCAACATCAGGTGTATACAAGTAGATGAAATTAGCAATGAATTCGAGGAGCTAACTCTATAAAGGCGTCCTGAATGGACACAACATTCTTTTGTTGTAGGCTCGCTGATGGGAGTACCATCCAAATAGTCATTGCATGTAGAGGCGGAACTGAAGACATAGGTATTAACTGTATGTTGCTATCAAAAAGGTATGTGCTACTAAAATATTCAACAAGTATTGATAAATGTGTATAGTAAAATTTAACTGGCTTCAGATTAGTAGAATTATATAGATAGTAATTGTTATTTGTAAGGTACCCGGGGGAATGTATTCACCTAGTATCGTGCTTTTAAGTAAAAGGGGTTAATGCTCCAAAAGTGTGTGTAATTAATCTCATTAATCTATTGTTGTGATATTATTGTTGTTGTTGGTATAAACTTATTAATTTGAAAAGAAATAAAAGAAAAGTGAAATCCTAGAAGTTGTAACGATACATTGCGACCCTGAGAGTAATTTTTGAACTTGTGCCATACCTGAAGCTTAGTCTGGGATATGTTGGAAGCGGGCCCGTTCTTGCTTATTTCACAGCAATATATATTATAGTGGTTTTAAAAGATCAAAAATAAATATAAACGAAGCAATTTCAAAACACCCTGTATGAAGGAACAACCAGAAATTACGTGCGGAAGTTATTTTAGTTAGTTCATTTTTAAGTAGCAGGTATTAACGAAATTTTATAAATAATTAATGAAATTTAAGTAGGTTTGCAAAGAAATTAAATGGTAGAAGCCAATGCCATTAATTTATTAATTAATTTGAATTTAATTGAACGATTATTGATGTATAATATGCATAAAAGCGTTTAAAAACCCGGTAATACCAAGAGGAGACGCGTTGCTAACGTACAAATATATCAGGAGGGTTGAAATACGTGGAAAATCCAAATCATAGAAGTGTTATTTAAAATGTTACGATTGAACACCTGCGTATTTTTAAATGTCAAGTTCCAATAAATTCTGTAGATAACCAACAAAGATTCTACGTATATTGTAAAACCGTCGCATGCGTTCTATAGAAATACTAATGAAGGGGTTATTTAACGCACGTAGACAGTCCACGTGTGTAAACAGTGAACAAACGAGGATATCGATTTTTCAACCACTCAAACATGGTTAGAATGAGACGTAGAAAACGTATAAGCATGAGACCACAATAGTATAGGAGGGATTTGAGAAACGTCATTAAGTCTACGATTGGTCGATATGTTAGTTCAACTTGATATAGACACGAGGATAGTGTAGCGTGATTTTCTTAAAAATTTATAACGAGGTACTGAAATTCGCGGATTTGAAAATTGGGGTCGAGTGCAAAATTGTGAGAATGTGTTGTTGTGAGCGGGATTTCGGATAACTGGGGCCTGGAGAGGTTACAGTCGAAAGTATATATATATATATATATATATATATATATATATATACCAGATAGAAAATTTACATGGCATCATCTACAGAGCGAAGATCTTCTAGAAATTTCCAGGTAACGATTTAAATTTGTGATTCCTATAAACTGTAAATATTGGGGTGGCATATGAGAGTGTTTTTCAAGGTAGTGTGAATTATTTACGTATTGAACAAAATATGTGTACATAACTTTATTACGGTATTCAACTAGAAATTGAAGGTGTCTAGAAAGCTTTTAAACGTTCCCTCTGAATGTGAAATTTTGTGAAGAGTACATGGCTTGGTTTTTTTTTTGTTTTCGAGTATGCAAAGTAGAAGGGCATACATTAATTGGGTTATTATGAACTCACCATACCCCACAATTTACTTAAATTATTAAAATAAATAAATAAATTTTAAAGAAGGAATTTTAGAGAAGGTATTATTCAAGGTCCATTTACTCGGAGTACTTTTTATGTGTTTGATGAGTTTAAAATTAAATACAGGACATTACAAAATAAAATTTACTGAAATGTAACGTGAACAATAAAATAATGAATTGCATTTGTAAATAGGAATAAATAAAAGATTGTATGTTGGTTGTATTTTGTGGTTTTATTGGGAGTGTGCGTGAATGATAGGATTTATGAATGAATATAGCTATCCAAAAGGAGGTCCTAATGAGCTAGCCGGAAGCAGTTGAAGAAGGCATTCAACCGAGGAAGAGAGGAAAACGGGTAAGCAAAATCTTTTTTGACTTATTTAAATTTTTGGAAATTTTTTCTATTTTTGAATTGGAAAATTTTATATTATTTTCGAAAATAATTTTGTTGGTGAGGATTTTACCCGAGTCCACGGCAATATATATATATATATATATATATATATATATATATATATAAACGCATGGTTCCGGCAAAACCAGGATACAGGTTCAAGTCCTGTCCAAGACCTTATATTTTCCATCTTTCAATTACTAGCTCGATTTGAAATGATCATTTGGGCTTTGCATAAAAGTCTAAGTTATTATTTCATCTTATTCACTGTAATACGATAGTATTTATCAACTTACCTTGTGTAATTAACTAATATATATATATATATATATATATATATATATATATATATATTGCTGTGAATCCTTTTAAAATCCGGGAACTCCATTACTAGAATCGAGCCCCACAGATTGGGCGTCAAGAAATGCTGTGAATCTTCTCATATCTGCAGGTACTGGCCCTTTCAAAAAAACATTCGAGCCCCACAGTTTGGGCGTCAAGAAATGCTGTGATACCTTTAAAATCCGTGAACTACGCTTTTCGCCTCGGCTGCTCTCGATGTTATAAACCTCCTCATTCATAAAAAACAAACACATTCCTACCAAAACATCAACGTTAACTCTATTTACATCAATATTCAGAATACATTAAAATTTCAAATTTAAAACTCAGCATAAATTTCAGTTTTAAAAGAATTTCAAGATTAATTTTATTATCATTTTACTGTGCATCCACAATTAAAGTCCTTGTTGGATGCCTACTAATTAATATAACAATATAAGCAGACCGAGTCTGAGTATAAAGGAGCATCTACCACCCCTTTACGTTAATTAACCAGGTTCGTCTAATTGAGCTCAAAGACATACCCAAATTTTCATCATATTCCCGAACATCAATACTAAATACCCTTTTACTTAAACAAGCAAATTTCATCTTAAAATTAAACTTTTATGGTTAGAACAATTTCACTAATGTCCATTTAAAGTAAATCAATTATAAAGTCATTCAATACACACAAAATGTCAAACAAAATAGTATAATTTACCTGAAGGTTACTGTCCTCGTAGCTTCAAAGTATCGTTTCTTTAGTTAATCACACCATTCAACAGGATTATATTTACGGCTTCTGATTCTCTACGCTTTTAAAATTTGCTCCATCACCATCCATTCAAAGTCGTTTCTGGGCCTTTCCGGAACTCATCTGTGTTTATCTGACCCTTGATTCATGGATCCAGACACGTATTTGAACCATTTAATTATTAACACCCCCGAAAAATAGCAAAGAAATTCATGCTTCTGTCACCAATATATACGCCAAAACTGCCTACTTTTGTGTATACATTCGTCGTTGTAAATTTTGCTAATTGGTACAGTGAAACTAAATTTTATTACCTTGTATCTAAGTGCACTGAAGTACATTCATGTTAGCACGTAAATAACAAGCTATTTTGAATCACTAAAATATACTAGCAAACTTTAAATTATTTAATCAAACTAAAATGCACGGTTTAATATCTTCAATCAAGTCGCATATGTACGAGCTTTTAACGCATCGAATCGTCAAAAGTCTAAGAGAGCTTGTTTATCTTCATCTCGGTATATATAGCAAAAAGCCTGTCTGTCGGTCGGTTCCCCAAAACGGGTAATTCTAAAGAATTTCTCATGCCATGTTCCCAGTCTGCCGCTCACGCGTCGATTTTTACGAATTTTCACTCGCCCCATTCAAATCTCAGAAAATTTCCACACGGCACGCAAGCATGTCCGAGAAAAACTAATTGATTTTGTACAGAAATTGTTGTTCTACCTCTGATATTTGCATCCTATTTTAACCAATTGTGACCCCGTGACGTTGCTTAAATCCCGCCTTCTACAATATGTGTCTTTGCTTGACGCATTTTCTCTTTCCTTCTCTACCGTGTTCTTATTGGTGCAACTTGATATTCTTTATTATCGATTATTTTAGTCCACATGGAGTGTGAAATACCCAGCTTTAGCAATTCTCGTAACTATTATGCGACGTTTTCCCAAGATTCTTTGAAACATTAATTATCTGCAAAATTTACGCCGAATGAGCTTTTAAATAAACCCAGGTGTTTAAACATACTATTAATTCTCAGAGCCTTATTCCGTGGTATTTTAATCTTGGGTTTTTACAAGTTTCTATAGGTATTATATGTTATTAACGGTTTAATTAACTCCAATTGATTTCTATCCTTTTCATTTTTAGCGAATACAACTTAAATATTAATTATTATAGGTACACTTTGTTTTACTACCGGTTACTTAAATAGAGTTAATTAATATAAACTTTGCACGTAATTTCTCTTTGTTTAGGAATAATTACATTACACGCAGAGCTTTTCAATACTGCTTCTTTTGATATAAAGCGTCTTATAAATAATTTAAATTTCTTATTTTTACTGAAACAACCGAGTTTATTTATGCTTCATGGTTTTAATAACGCGTATTATTTAATGAAATTCCTTATACACGGTGATTAAAATTATTTGATGTGATTATTTAATTTTCTACCCTGGTCTAAATATGAGTATTTTCCCCCTATTTGAATACAAATAATCCCACTTATTTGACTTCAAATATAAAACATTTAGACAAAAAAAATTACAAAAAAAAATTGCCTATCACTCTCTACCCTTATCTATCTAACTTACCTACTTTGTCTCCAATCCAAAAAATATTTACATCTATCCTATATCCCTATCCTATTCCTAACTCTCACCTACTTCTATAAACTGAAATTATCCCTAACTTCATCCTACTTATCCATCTAATCTTATATACATCCTATATACCTATCCTATTCCTAACTTTTAACTAATCTTCACCATACTTTACTTCCCCCTACCTAATCCTATATACCTATCCTACTCTTACTCTATTCCTAACTCTCCACTAATCTTATATGAAATATCTACACTTAACCTATCTTATTTTCTTCCTACATTTACTCTTTATTCTCATCCTAAACTTATTTCTAATTATCTCCCATATTTATCCTATACCTAGCTTTATTTTCTATCCTATACTAAATTCACCTATCTCTATCCTTTGTTCATCAAGTTATTTAAATCTAACTCTCTTCTTGACCCTCCAAGTCTTTCTTCTCACCATCCTAATACTCTTCATCCCTATTTCTCCTCCTTTTATATCTATACTTATCATCCCTATTATCTCACATACAATAAACTTATCATCCCTATTATCCTTACTCTTAAATATTACTTCTTCTTCAGTCCCTACACTTGTCTGTTTCTTATTTATTATTGTTTCCCTTTCTGCCGACAAACCAAACGATACTACTTTACAATTATCGATTTTTCCCTCTATGGAAAATCCTATGTACCTTCTAGACCTCTTATGTAATGGAATCCGCCAGAATGAATTCCTTAAATCTACTTTATTAAAAACAAACTTGCCACTTAACCTCATCAAAAATAATTCTGCCTTCACCTGCTCCCGATATGCTGCTGTTGCTTCTACCCCCACTAATTCTGCATGTTTTTGTATTAAAGCTTGAACCTCTACTCTCCTATCCTCTGGACATCTTATTGTGTTGATCTGTTTAACCTCATCATCCTCTACCTCTACTACATTAATACTAAACCCAGTGTCATCCTCTGTGACTTCATAACTGCCCTTCCATGGCACTACCCTATCCTTAATCCTTACTACCTTCCTTTCCATATCTATCAAAACCCTAACTTCATCATACAGTCAACACCTAAAATGCTCTGAAACTTCAGTCCAGGTACAATTACAAACTCCTGTTCACAGCTAAAACCTCCTATATCTATCCTAAGCACCACAACACTATTTACTACAGCAAACTTCTTTTTATTTGGAGCTACTAAATGGCTACGCTTTATAGGCATAATTCTATCACAAACCTTATCCCTAATTTTGCTGACGAATTCCTCCGATATTAAACTCGCCTCTGCCCCTGTATCAAGTAATACTTCTACATTATTTTCAAAATTTCTAAATTAACAATTGGCAAACATAATTTTCCTCAGTTTCTGGCTCTACTTCCTCCTCAATTTTGAAAAATTCACGTGGATGTTCGTATACATTTACACAGAAATCTAGTGGTCTGTCACGTTCTAAAAATCCTGTCTCATCCTGTTTTCCGTGCTTGGTCCTGGTTGTCCTTCTACAACCTGTGCGTACGTCCTCCTCGTGTTAATATCCGTGTCCCTGTCTCTATTCGGCGTGCTGGTCACAGTCCTGTTTACTTCCGGTAAACTGTTCTGTCGCGTGTAACTAGGTCTTGGCGTCGGTCCCCTAGTCGCACTATTGCTCCTGTATTCCTGTCCTCGTCGTTCCCAATTCGGTCGAAAATTTCTGTTGTAGTCAGGCCGTCTCGGATAATTCGGTGTCCTGTTGTCAAACCTAACTGTGTTAACGTTTCGTTCTCGTATCTCTCTTGTCCGTCCTACACATACATCGTCATATCTCTGCAAATACTCTAAAAATGTCTCCCGTTCTGTGATGTTTTGTAAGGCCACGTGTTGTCTAATTTCCAGTTCAAAATGTCGTGATAGGTACTTGATAATCTGTCTGTCCGTCAATGGTGGATTCAGTTGTTTGGCCACACTGTACTTGCGGATGGCATATTGCTCCCTAGAACCTGCAAACTCTCCCTTAAATTTTCCTGTAATCAAGTCGTCCCTAATCTGATCCTGTTTGTGATCACTCCAGTAATGTTGTAAAAATTTGTCTTCAAAGTCCTGATACGTGTCTATGTCCGTAGTCCTACTAAATTGTACCACGCTTCCGCATTGTCCTTTAATAAAGCCTTTATCGTATTTAGTTTAGTCTGTTCGTCTAAATAAAATTTCACTAATTTCTTACATATTAATAAAAATATGTGGATTTACCCTGTTATGCCTACAAACTTCATGTGTTGGTCCAATGATACTCCACCTGTAGAATAATCTGGGACCATCCCCGTTAAATTTGACATGTTGTATTTAATACTACTAACTTCGCGTTCTACCCTTGTAATTAAAATATTTACCTACCGCGTGAGTACCAATTAACAAACATAAAAATAACAGGACCTTAACACATCGTACCTACGTCTTCACGTGCTAGCACAAACACGGAAGGTTCATTAAACTAAACTTAACTGAACAAAATTCATTATTTATTGAAAGCACTACAGTTACTAGGTGTACACACCCAATAACAAAGATTATAATTAAACTAACCTTATTAAAGGCCACATGGAATAACGAGACCCTTTTGAACCAGGGTATCTCGTGCACTTTCTGAAGAATACGACAATCTCAAGGGAAATAAATAGTGACCGTAACTACTTACAACTTCTAGCAAACTTTTGCAATCTCAGGTGTAGTCTCGTGGATTAGTGATTAACGGCCTCTGACACCGTCGAAACACAATATAATAGAAGACCCTTCTAAAACGATGCGGTCTCCAAAGCAATAATCAAACGGATCAATTTACTTGAACTGGGCATTCACCCGGAGTTGTACTTTATGGCAGTCGACAAATACTGTTTTAAACAAATAACTGACTTATGCTGCATAACACAGCCTTGAGTTCATAGTAATATCACATATACTAATTACTTACTCAGAGAAATAAATAACTTAAAACATAACGGCCCCACATAACTTCAAAGAAATAAACACATCACTAGTAACCGTTAGCTTTAACCTCTAACGCGTCTGGAAATAAACAACCCCGATTCCCACCGGCTGGCCTCCTTATATACATTTTGGTTAATTGAAAATAACCCTTTCTTGACGCTCTTACTCGGCTTAGGATGCGCCGGTCGTAAATCTTTAATTTTAATTAAAACTGTCAATGCCTAAGATAACCACAACCGTAGCTCTCAGAATTGATTTTAGTTGAGTGCTCAGCTAATTGAAAAATTGCTTCAGACCACCCTGACATAAATAGGATCCTAAAGCATGATTGACATCTAATCATAGATATGGACTAATTTGACATGTTTAGTGCCCTTAAAGTAAGTGCCTTTAGAAAAATTGATTAACTCTTGGATTAGATCTTTCTGGGAACTTCGCTGAGAAGCTACTTGGGTGATCCTGCAGCCGCTACAATTCTAATAATTAGCATGCTAAAATTAAACTAGAAACTAACTATTTTTAGGAATACTAGAACTATTAGAGCTTATTAAAACAGTATGTTACACCCTGCCTAACTGATCCCTACATGAGTCCGTCACTTCAGTCATTTTTACATTAATCTCTTCTTCACAAAAAATGCGTACTTCGGACCTTAAATGTCCCATTTCCTGTCGAAGACCTGTAATATCACGCTCATTTTTATCAACCCTATTTTCAACTTCCCCCATCTTTACGGTAAGACTATTTTTAAATTCTGAAACTTCTTGATTCGTCTTATCTATTTTCTGACTAATCTCCTCTAACTTCCTGTTCGATTCTTCACTCATTCGGTCAAATTTTCGATTTGAGTCCTCTCTCGCTCTATTCGATTCATCGCTTAGCTGTTCTAATTTTCTGTTAGACTCCTCCCTCGCTCTATTCGATTCTTCATTCATCCTCTCTAGCATTCTCATTATCATCTCGTTTCCTTGATCCCTGATTCCGTCCTCGACTGATCTCTACTGCCTCCAGCTTCTTCCATTTTCGAAATTTTCTCACACAATGCACTATCGTCACTTCCAATTTCCTCCTTGACTCCTTAACCACTCCTTTCTCTGCATACGTTCAAATCACTCACACACACTCTAAAATACTCTTAAATTTATACACAACCAGAAACTCTCTCTCAGATCGCCAGTTTCCTGGAATAAAATAACAAAATTTTATTTGGAACTCGAGCCCTCACGTTGTGGTCGCCAAGAGATGCTGTGAAACCTTTTGAATTACCTGGTCCGTCGTCTTTCTTCTGTTAATCGCCTCGGCTGCTCCTCTAGATAACTTACATCCTCAATCATAAAAGAAACAAACACATTCCTACCAAAAACATCAACGTTAACTCTATTTACATCAATATTCAGAATACATTAAAATTTCAAATTTAAAACTCAGCATAAATTTCAGTTTTAAAAGAATTTCAAGATTAATTTTATTATCATTTTACTGTGCATCCACAATTAAAGTCCTTGTTGGATGCCTACTAATTAATATAACAATATAAGCAGACCGGAGTCTGAGTATAAAGGAACATCTACCACCCTTTACGTTAATTAACCAGGTTCGTCTAATTGAGCTCAAAGACATACCCAAATTTTCATCATATTCCCGAACATCAATACTAAATACCCTTTTACTTAAACAAGCAAATTTCATCTTAAAATTAAACTTTTATGGTTAGAACAATTTCACTAATGTCCATTTAAAGTAAATCAATTATAAAGTCATTCAATACACACAAAATGTCAAACAAAATAGTATAATTTACCTGAAGGTTACTGTCCTCGTAGCTTCAAAGTATCGTTTCTTTAGTTAATCACACCATTCAACAGGATTATATTTACGGCTTCTGATTCTCTACGCTTTTAAAATTTGCTCCATCACCATCCATTCAAAGTCGTTTCTGGGCCTTTCCGGAACTCATCTGTGTTTATCTGACCCTTGATTCATGGATCCAGACACGTATTTGAACCATTTAATTATTAACACCCCGAAAATAGCAAAGAAATTCATGCTACTGTCACCAATATATACGCCAAAACTGCCTACTTTTGTGTATACATTCGTCGTTGTAAATTTTGCTAATTGGTACAGTGAAACTAAATTTTATTACCTTGTATCTAAGTGCACTGAAGTACATTCATGTTAGCACGTAAATAACAAGCTATTTTGAATCACTAAAATATACTAGCAAACTTTAAATTATTTAATCAAACTAAAATGCACGGTTTAATATCTTCAATCAAGTCGCGTATGTACGAGCTTTTAACGCATCGAATCGTCAAAAGTCTAAGAGAGCTTGTTTATCTTCATCTCGGTATATATAGCAAAAGCCTGTCTGTCGGTCGGTTCCCCAAAACGGGTAATTCTAAAGAATTTCTCATGCCATGTTCCCAGTCTGCCGCTCACGCGTCGATTTTACGAATTTTCACTCGCCCCATTCAAATCTCAGAAAATTTCCACACGGCACGCAAGCATGTCCGAGAAAAACTAATTGATTTTGTACAGAAATTGTTGTTCTACCTCTGATATTTGCATCCTATTTTAACCAATTGTGACCCCGTGACGTTGCTTAAATCCCGCCTTCTACAATATGTGTCTTTGCTTGACGCATTTTCTCTTTCCTTTTCTACCGTGTTCTTATTGGTGCAACTTGATATTCTTTATTATCGATTATTTTAGTCCACATGGAGTGTGAAATACCCAGCTTTAGCAATTCTCGTAACTATTATGCGACGTTTTCCCCAAGATTCTTTGAAACATTAATTATCTGCAAAATTTACGCCGAATGAGCTTTTAAATAAACCCAGGTGTTTAAACATACTATTAATTCTCAGAGCTTATTCCGTGGTATTTTAATCTTGGGTTTTACAAGTTTCTATAGGTATTATATGTTATTAACGGTTTAATTAACTCCAATTGATTTCTATCCTTTTCATTTTTAGCGAATACAACTTAAATATTAATTATTATAGGTACACTTTGTTTTACTACCGGTTACTTAAATAGAGTTAATTAATATAAACTTTGCACGTAATTTCTCTTTGTTTAGGAATAATTACATTACACGCAGAGCTTTTCAATACTGCTTCTTTTGATATAAAGCGTCTTATAAATAATTTAAATTTCTTATTTTTACTGAAACAACCGAGTTTATTTATGCTTCATGGTTTTAATAACGCGTATTATTTAATGAAATTCCTTATACACGGTGATTAAAATTATTTGATGTGATTATTTAATTTTCTACCCTGGTCTAAATATGAGTAATATATATATATATATATATATATATATATATTTATTGCTGTAGTTGCCCCCTCACTTCTAGTCGGATGTAATAAACGTTCTACTTAACGTCACCGCTCTGCTTCTCTAAAATTATTCTTTTACTTTTATTATGTCACGGCTAGCCCTTTTTTAATCTACACAAAGTGCAGAACGTTACGATGATCAATTTTCTTTTAACCTTTTTATGATTACCTATTTGAATTGATAAAACGAAGTCAATCAACATTCATATAATGAAAGAAAATAATGTTTACAATTTTTGAAATTCTTTAAATACACCCTTCGATCAATTATTATCATATGGATTATTTATCCCAAAATTTATATATTTTTAATTCAATATAAAGTCACCAAAAACTACACCTTTTTCCAAAAAAATCAGGAACGTACGAGACCTTTTTATGATTATTACGTAAGTTTTAACGTGCTCAATGTCCTTGTTGACTCTTTACAAATTAGTGAGAAAATTAATATATTCAATGTTAATTTAAATTGAAAAGATTCCTTAAAACTAGGTAGGTCTGACCTGCTTTGTTTCGTGTTGTGGATGAACACCCCCTTACTGTCTTCAAACGAATACCAATGCTCTGCTTTGTCGAACCAATATTTCAGTACAGTTACCCTTTGCTTTCCAAAAATCACCTCGTGCTTTATTCTATATCTCTCTGCATGTGCTTTGAATCTCTTCCCTTGAATACCACTTGAAATTCCAGACTTCGGATCATAAATTAGCAGCGTATTAGAATTGTCCCATATATATATATATATATATATATATATATATGCTGTGAATCTTCTCATTATCTGCAGGTACTGGCCCTTTCAAAAAAAAAAACATTCGAGCCCCACAGTTTGGGCGTCAAGAATGCTGTGACACCTTTTAAATCACCTGGTCCGTTGATTCCTTCTGTTAATCGCCTCGGCTGCTCCTCTAGATAACTTCCATCCTCAATCATAAAAATTAAACAACACATTCCTACCACAAACATCAACGTTAACTCTATTTACATCAATATTCAGAATACATTAAATTTTCAAATTAAATTTCAGCATAAAATTCAGTTTTAAAAAGAATTTCCGGATTAATTTTATTATCATTTTACTGTGCATCCAAAATTAAAGTCCTTGTTGGATGCCTACTAATTAATATAACAATATAAGCAGACCGGAGTCTGAGTATAAAGGGAGCATCTACCACCCCTTTACGTTAATTAACCAGGTTTGTCTAATTGAGCTCAAAGACATACCCAAAGTTTCATCATATTCCCGAACATCAAAACAAAATACCCCTTTTTACTTAAACAAGCAAATTTCATCTTAAAATTAAACTTTTATGGTTAGAACAATTTCACTAATGTCCATTTAAAGTAAATCAATTATAAAGTCATTCAATACACACAAAAATGTCAAACAAAATAGTATAATTTACCTGAAGGTTACTGTCCTCGTAGCTTCAAAGTATCGTTTCTTTAGTTAATCACACCATTCACCAGGATTATATTTACGGCTTCTGATTCTCTACGCTTTTAAATTTTCTCCATCACCATCCATTCAAAGTCGTTTCTGGGCCTTTCCGGAACTCATCTGTGTTTATCTGACCCTTGTTTCATGGATCCAGACACGTATTTGAACCATTTAATTATTAACACCCCCGAAAAATAGCAAAGAAATTCATGCTTCTGTCACCAATATACGCCAAAACTGCCTACTTTTGTGTATACATTCGTCGTTGTAAATTTTGCTGATTGGTACAGTGAAACTAAATTTTATTACCTTGTATCTAAGTGCACTGAAGTACATTCATGTTAGCACGTAAATAACAAGCTATTTTGAATCACTAAAATATACTAGCAAACTTTAAATTATTTAATCAAACTAAAATGCACGGTTTACCATCTTTAATCAAGTCGCGTATGTACGAGCTTTTAACGCATCGAATCGTCAAAAGTCTAAGAGAGTAAGAGAGCTTGTTTATATTCATCTCGGTATATATAGCAAAAAGCCTGTCTGTCGGTCGGTTCCCCAAAACGGGTAATTCTAAAGAATTTCTCATGCCATGTTCCCAGTCTGCCGCTCACGCGTCGATTTTTACGAATTTTCACTCGCCCCATTTAAATCTCAGAAAATTTCCACACGGCACGCAAGCATGTCCGAGAAAAACTAATTAATTTTGTACAGAAATAGTTGTTCTACCTCTGATATTTGCATCCTATTTTTAACCAATCGTGACCCCGTGACGTTGCTTAAATCCCGCCTTTACAATATGTGTCTTTGCTTGACGCATTTCTCTTTCCTTCTCTACCGTGTTCTTATTGGTGCAACTTGATATTCTTTATTATCGATTATTTTAGTCCACATGGAGTGTGAAATACCCAGCTTTAGCAATTCTCGTAACTATTATGCGACGTTTTCCCAAGATTCTTTGAAACATTAATTATCTGCAAAATTTACGCCGAATGTGTTATTTAAACTACGCAGGTGTTCAACATAATATTAATTCTCAGAGCTTTAATCCGTAGTATTTTAATCTTGGGTTTTACAAGTTTCTATAGGTATTATATGTTATTAACGGTTTAATTAACTCCAATTAAAATTGATTTCTATCCTTTTCATTTTTAGCGAATACAACTTAAATATTAATTATTATAGGTACACTTTGTTTTACTACCGGTTACTTAAATAGAGTTAATTAATATAAACTTTGCACGTAATTTCTCTTTGTTTAGGAATAATTACATTACACGCAGAGCTTTTCAATACTGCTTCTTTTGATATAAAGCGTGTTATAAATAATTTATATTTCTTATTTTTACTGAAACAACCGAGTTTATTTATGCTTCAAGGTTTTAATAAAGCGTATTATTTAATGAAATTCCTTATACACGGTGATTAAAATCATTTGATGTGATTATTTAATTTTCTACCCTGGTCTAAATATGAGTATTTTATATATATATATATATATATATATATATATACACACCAGAATTAAAATTAGAATTGTTTTATAAGTGAACCAAAATACTCCAGAAGCCTATTAGAATTGAATTGTTCCAAAATTAGAATTGTGTTCGACGCAGATTAGAAGCCGTTTTCTAAAAAGAAACGACAAAAACTCTTTATGTATTCTTAACACAATCTTTATGCAGCACTATTTTCACTATATTCTAAACTTTATTTATTTGACGCGTAGATTTCTGGTTAAAGGTGATGTGGATTCAACGTGCATCAAGTGTAGACTGACTTGTCTTATCGCCGGTGGGTGTTAAATAGCCTTTTCCCACTACATCTGGGTTGGGTTTCCAAGCAGTTTTACAAATTGTTTCAATTAACCAACTTTTGTCTTTAATATTCCTTGTATTTTTAAGCTATTTCTGATGAAATTATGCTTCGGATTTCCGTGTCATGGTGTTTATTTGCGATCTTTGATACCTTATTATTTGTTATCGCGGTCAGACTTTCAACTTACGCCTGTTGTTTTGTATAGATAATGCTATTGGAGAATTGTACAAAAATAAATGATGTAACTCTAGTGCTGTTTTCGTTTATCTATTTATTTATTTGAAACTGCGTTTTCTTATCAAAGCGCTCATGGTTCCAGCGTAATTGCATGAAGATTTGTTAGGTTTCATCTTATCTGCTGCGCACTTTATTTTATAGACTTGTAAAATACTCCTCAACGTATGTTTAAATACATGTACGATAATTTCTCTGCTGAATACGCGTTCTATTGTTGAAAGATATGCTCACTTGCTTTGATTAATGTTAATTACAGGGTGTTAAATGCTTGCTATTTACATAATGTACGAATTACTTATTTTTCTGCTAAATAAATGCAGTTTTCTGATTCCTATTGCTATTTACAATTACTACACGGCCCTTACTACTCAATACACCCCTAAACAACCCCTTATCACAGCAATATATATATATATATATATATATATATATATTGCTGTGAGATCCTCTCTTTGAAGGGGGAACTAAAAGTGCTTCTGACACGGGTACAAAAATGGGAAATTTGAAATGATTATCTTACCTTTCTTTTCTTTTCTTTGCCTGGTTAGCTTAACGAACGTTATAGTATGGAATTTACAAAATGAATTAAAACACAGCAATCCCAAGAAAACATCTATACATTTAAAAACATTTTTTCATACAAAACAGTTTATAAAACAATTCACAGTTCTAGTTCATACAGAGAATAATTAAAATTCATACCTAATCTATGCTAATGGATACACAATCCTTTTTAATTAATAGGTGAAAAATTCACCCATCCTTTATTAATTAACCTAAATAAACCTAAATGACATTTTGATTGTAATTGTTATTTTTTCCAAAGTCTGCCTGATTTCCTGTTTGAAAATTTTTTATAAAATGCATATTGTTGATATGGCAGAATTCTGTTGATTGCGTATTATTGTAGGTTGTTATATCTTTAGTGAAAATTGTTATTGGATAAGTGTAGTTAATTGTCAATCAATATATATTAATTGTTTTATAATATTCTCCAATAGTAAGTTATTGTTAGTTATGTAAATTAAAAACATTCTTAAAATTTGAAGAATATCAAAAATATCTCAGAAAGTAATGGATTTAGGTATAGGGAATGCTTAACAAAAATGAAAGGACACTTAATGAACTATCCATTGTAGCAATAAAATTGGTAGGGTGTCATTTAAAAAAAAATTTAAAAATTGCATTTTGCCTGACACATCCTGTATACTGTGAAGAAATTTCAAAAAAGTGATAATTACAAATATACTTTGGTATATAGTAAAATTTTCTGCTATATGAAAATTAACTTAAGTTGTGTATTAGTTCAGTGGCAATGTATCTAATCAGGGTCTTTTTTCTAAAAACAATTGAATATCTCAAAAACTAAAAGGAATAGACAGATACAATTTGATATCAAATTAAAGCTCTTTTTATGGGCTTTTCAAAAATGTAATAATATATAGGGTGTTCCATTTAAAAAAATATAAGTTTAATATGCCCTGGAATTATGAAACACCCTGTATGCTTCTAAATATTTTTAAAATGTGCACTTTAGGCATGCCTAATATGCCTCCAAATTTGGTTTACGTAGCTTTTATAATAACAGAGTTATCGACCGTTGCCACACTAAAAACTCACCCTGTATATATATATATATATATATATATAAAAGACAGGTTATTTGCAGTCCGCAATAAGAAATTGTGTAGAACAATATATAAAATAAGATGTATCTGTAAACAAACTCTATGAAAATAATAGAGTCTATTGACGAATACAAATCGGGCTGGTAGTTATATAGCCATTAACAAAACATTAGCTTATTACTTCATAGGGGAGGAAACATCCACTGACCGACGGTTTCGGCTTTATTAAGCCTCCTCAGAGTGAAATAGTCTCCAAGAACCCTATGGAGTAATCGAAGCTATTATACTGGTATAATTTCGAAACAATCTCTGTACTATGGCAAAAGTAAATAAAACCGCTATCAGGTGATAAACATCAACACTACTAAGCGTGAAAGTACAAAAATTGAATCGAAACTACATAGTAAACCCTATAGATGGCTATACAAGTACGTGTGGCCATTTGAGATTTGCGGAATGTTACAGCAAAATTTATTTGGAAACGTAACAAACCTTCTCGCGTTTTGCACTTTTTTTGTACCAAGCATGGAAATTCCCATAAGGAGAAGTCTATTAAAATCAGTTTTTAAGAATGGGGTCACACTAAACTATAGAAAATTTTATTGAGGATAATATATTTACATTCAATATTCTACATTTGCAATAACTATTATTCTGTGTAAGATATCAATTGTTATTGTGTTTTATATAAAATTTTAGAAATTTTATTAAAATTTTTTCGTAAGTCCGAAATCAAAGCCGGCTTCTGCGAAAGATAAATAAGAACAATCAAAAACATGTTGCACAGAAGATTTTGCTTCTTCGCTCACTATACTCAAAAGTAGGGGATGGGGCCGGTTCTGCTGCAGCGCCTCACGCCTCAGCGTCTCACAGCGCCTATCAGCGCCTTTCAGCGCCTTAGTATGTCGGACATACGTCCGACATATGGCTGACATATGTCCGAGTTTTCCAATTAAAAAGCGATTAGTGCTAATGGGTTTTTAATGAGAAAACCCATTAAAAAACCATTAGTGGTAATGAGTTTATAATGAGAAAGTCCGTTAAAAAATCGATTAGTGCTAATGGGGTTTTAATGAGAAAATCCATTAAAAAACGATTAGTGTTAATGAGATTTAAACGAGAAAACCCACTAAAAACGATTAGTGCTAATGGGTTTTTAATGAGAAAACCCTTTAAAAAGCGATTATTGCTAATGGGCATTTTCATGAGAAAACCCATTAAACACGATTAGTGCTAGTGGGTTTTTATGAGAAGACCCATTAAAAAACGATTAATGTCGCGGTGGCGGTCGCGCTGCACTAGGACTGGCCCCATCTCCTACTTTTGAATATAGTGAGCGAAAAAGTAAAATCTTCTATGGAACATGTTTTTGATTGTTCTTATTTATCTTTCGCAGAAGTCGGCTTTGATTTCGGACTTACGAAAAAATTTTTAATGAAATTTTTAAAATTTGATGTATAACACAATAATAATTGATATCTTACACGACGAAATAATACTTATTACAAATGTAGAATATTGAATGTAGATATATTATCCTCAATAAAATTTTATATACTTTAGTGTTGCCTTATTCTTAAAAACTGAATTTAATAGACTCCTGCGTATGGGAATTTCAGTGCTTGGTACAAAAAAAGTGCAAAACGGACCTTGAACTTCCTTATGGGAATTTACATGTAAAAATTGCAGTTTTGTGCTCGTTCGAAGGTAGTATATCTACTACCCTGTTATCTAGACTTTCTTGAAAATGCTTTGATTGTAGAAGATTTTTTATAGATCCTGAAAAAGGTTATTGCGAAATGTAAAAGTTAATATAAAAAAATATTTGAAATAAGAATTAGGCTGAAAATCGTCTCTATTATTGTAGATTATAAATATCTCCGGCTAACTGTGCTGGATTAAAGAAAATCGAATAACTCTTTAATTGTGGATCGAGGAACACTATTATTGCGAAACTATGGAAGTATGAGTTCTGTAACCGACGGTTGAAATGAACACAAATAGTATTCACGTTATTGGTATAATTATTTGACAACAATTCCAAATACGGACCTAAATCTTCTGTACTTTTCGGCATAAACTTTTACAATTAAAACGCTAATTATACACCTAGTTTTTTTTTATATAAAAAATCTGTAATTAAGAACTTAACGTTAGTCTAATGGACCATGGAAGCTTAAGCTTTTCTGTAAATTATAGTAGCACAGAATTTGAACTTCTTGCATATGTAGCACAAATCAAGTTGCACAATTTTTTTTTATAAAAATCTGAAATGAGAGGGTTAACATATACTTAACTCAAAAATTAAATTCTAAAATTTCCTATGTACTAATTACTTCAAACCCTCATTTTAAAATGCGTCGAAAATTTTATCGGACAGATTGTGAGATCTGTACCGATTGTACCACAAGAAGCAGAAACTAAAACTTTCAATTCCATTTTTCAGTGTCGTTTCTAAATTCACTAAATTTAAGGTTGTCTTATTCGAATTTATTTATGAGATTGTCTATTGGTAAAATCATTAATTCATAGAAAAACTGTTGGCTAAAATAAATCAAAGTGCGTGTCTGAAAACCGTAAAGCGTATTTATTGCCAAGGTAACTAAGAGGGGCGTAAATAAATTCTCTAGGGAGATGGTGGGTGAAAGTTAATGTTACTTAATGCGAAGCAATGTTGGAACATTTTACCTTCTAACTGGGGGTGTTTGAGCAGGTGTATTTGCAAGCAGTGATCCGCGTGGCCGCCAGCCATCTGTCACGGTGCCTGCCCGTAATTTAACCTTTACAGAAATTAAATTACAGCTATCTTTTCAATATTTACATATGAAAAACCTAGTAATATTCAAAGAAGATCGATCGTACATTTTTAGACTGACAAATATGGAACTGCGTTACGAGCTTTAGTACTGGGGATGAAAATTAACACCTTATCAATGAGCTTTCATGAGAAAATATCGTTCTATTTCAGAAAATCTAGTGTATCTACCACCTACAGGTATTTATCACTCGCTGATTTAAAGTTTTCGAAATGTATGGTTTGCTTAATATACAGGTTTCTAAATTTAGGGGCATATAATTGCACACGAGGACTTACAATATTAAAATTAAATTCGAGAAAGTTTTAAAAGAAATTAAAAGTGAACAGTTTTTAGAAAGGGATGATTCGAACTGAATAAGAAAAAACTAATCTATAAACTATGCCACCCGGTGTGTGGTTTAAAGCAATTATCAGAATAATCATTGGACAAGGATGAAGTGAAAGGTTTTCAGTCGCACCTAGAAAATAATTTTATTTCAAACTAAGTACTTATTAATTTTTCAACTTTTGCACAACCTAGTGCAGTTCATACTTCTTTATATCTTCAGTTGCTGTACCGTTTCTTAAATAGGAGTGAATCGAAAGCGCAATTTTCAATCAAATTTACTATTTCAAGAAATGAGTTTCCATCGACGTAACTAGATTAAAAATTAAAAACGCCGTTTTGAAATTTATTGTTGAGGTTGCATTTTCAATGAAATTACTAACCTCGATGCTCAGTTTTACGCTTTTGTGGTATTGCGTCATACTAATCTAAATTTGTATATCTGTATATTTTGTTGTCATGATATGAAAATATTTAAATGATCTAGAAACACGGTCACGGAGACGGTCATATTCCACCTGTCTTAAATATTTTTCTTATATTTTAAATTTTTAGTGTCTGTAACAGTAGTAAATGCTGTAGATGATTTAAAATAAAAAATAGTCGATGGATTTTAAACTATTTGAAATATTCCGTTGGACTTTTAAAAGAGTACTGACATCAAAGAGAAAAATGAGCATGCGTGCGTAATGGTTGGAAGAAATTGTTTTCAACTATTAATCCAGTGTAAGTTTGATATAATTGTATAGTTATCTCTAATTATTATTTTCCTTTGCATCTTGTGTTTAAAAAACTCTTTGGACTCTTTGTATTAAAATGAGTTTTCTTTTATATTAGATTCCTGCTTCAAAAAACGTGGACATGACACGCCAAGACATCTTTTCCCAAAAGCGAAATGTGATGTGAAAAAATTTCAAGGCACAAAAAATTGTATTTTCATTGATTAATCTACGAAAATAATCAAAGTTATGAAAAAACTAGTGCATACAATAGTTTTTTCCGTAGATATCAATTGAGTTCCAGTCGTGTGTAAATAGCATACGTGCTAGTGCGAAGAGTTTTCAGATGTTATTGAAATAGTATATTACATTACTAGTGTGAAATGTCACTTTCCACGCGAGTACTGTACACTATTTTTCCGACGACCACCTCTAAAAACAATTACGAAATAGTTATTTTTATGTTTATTTGCAATAAATGTGTACACAATAATGCAAGACAGACAGACAGCTATAAAATTTATTTGACGTTTTGATGTTGAAAATTCGAACGCCTACTTTGTTTTTGTCTTTATAAAATCCGCGACTCTGTTGTTTTTAGCGTATGTATTCTCAATTTTTATTGAAGAAATCATTTCAATTACAAACTAATATGAGTAATTACATCTTTAGGTAAAACGGAAACTGTCAGTATCGATTTACCTATGAGTATTTTAAACTGTTATTAGCCAAAACGAAACGAATGAATACAAAAAGATAGAAACCGGTAGTCGTTTGGGTTGCCTAGGTAACTAGCATACTAACATCAATCATATCACTCTAGAGTTGAAAAGTATTTCAACACTAGAGTGATATGTACTTTCGCACTCTAGAGTTGTATACTTTACTTTCAACATAAATAAGTAGTGTGTAATCTGTTGTTTTCACAAGTTGTTGTCGGAAAAACTAATTACCTCGTTTAATGTGGACTTGACATTTAGGAACATCAAGTATAATGATTTATATATTATAAGAAACAATTTAATACCGGCTATGGCAAAAGTATAGTTTTATTCTAAATAAAGATATATAAGGATATAAAATTGTAAAATCATTAACATCAATTTTTCATTTGTTACATGTGTATTTTAGTCCAACAAAAGGCGTGTAGTTAGTAAGTGCAGATAAAATATAACCTTTTTGAAACAATATTCTACGCTACTGATAAATTAAGTTTATGAGACGTCAAATGGCATTCTATTCTTTTTGAAATAACTCAGCTGTGTTTTCTACATACATCACCTACTCCACATACAACCTCCACTTCCACACATCACCTCCACCACCACATACCATCTTCACCACAAACTACCTCCATATTCACACACCACCACCTCCATCCTCCTCCGTCTTCGATCATCCTCCATCCTCCACAGCTGTCTTTTTAACATTTTTTCTGACGCCACTTTAACAATTCGCCGTTTTTTCTTACCTGGCGGTTTTTGACTTACTCTATATAATTCCACTTTTTTCGTAATCTTCTTTTGGAATTAAACCACTCAGAGGTGTTAGAAACAAACGTCTTTATTTACGACCTATGTCATAGACAAAATAATAAAAATTTCAAGTTTGACATTTATGACATAAATTGAAGGTGACTTTTATTTATTAATATTTGATTTGAATACATTAAGTAAAAATTTTAAAGTTTAGAAGAAAGTGGCTTCAATTTGTGTTGCGCCCTGGGAGCGACTTTCAGGTAGCCAATACGCTCAACGTGAAATCAGCTGATTAATTTCATATAATTTATATAACTTGTGGATTGGAAAACATTTTTTAACATGTTTCTATTTATACGGTTGAGGGGGTGGTTATAAAGAAGTGTGTGATTGCGTTACCGTAAGGCTTAAGCAGCCGTTTTTATATTTATCCTGAGAAGGAAAACTATAATATTTAGTGGATTGTGAAGGGGGTTAAGTAGATTTTCTATCCAATAATTGGATGCAGAGAGACCGTCGAGATTTTCGAATTGCAAAATGTACCGAAGTTTGTTTCTATATATAAAATCTTTGATCCCATAGACAACCAGATGTAAAACTCAAATGTAATCTAAGCCGGTCCATCGGCACATAAAATAATATTTTATTTCCTTCTCATTTAATAAATAAGATGTTCTTCAGTATCCCTAGCCGGTTATGTACACGTTTTTGTGTACGCGTTCTTTGTCTAATACATTTTTGTACTTTTCTTCTATCGCCGCAGTATTTCCATGGAGAAAATGTCGGATGTATTGAATCATCTTAAAAAAGAAGATTTATATCTCCTGAATCAGAAGAATTTAGGTAAGATATTTAACAAGGCGGAAATGGTCGAATACTTAACGAATAATTTTAACTTTGCCTGACATCGAGGACATACAGAACATAATAATGTAATTTTGGATAATGATTAAACAGCTTGGAAAGACTGCTTATCGTGGGAAATTCTAATAGTCGCTTTAAGATATAAAACAAGCTTATATGCTTAGTAATCAGTTCAGAGTTCGGGCATTAACAAGCAGATAGGGACTCGTATAGTGAATTTTATTAACTGTTCGGAAGCTTGATTAAAGCAGACATTTAGATCTACTATGGCTAGAGGCCATATATAACTACACGAAGGGAAATTGTTATACGGTAGATAATGTATATGATCCATTAAAGGATTATCTAACTTTGTTGGGAGACTGCAAATTATGCTTGCATCGGTGTCTTCGGTATCGATTGCAAATATACGGCAGATGCTAATCGAGAATCTGCAAAATAGTTGCTGTCTTGTATTTTTACTAACATTCAACAGTACGTTTATTGTAGAAAGTTGAGCGGCTTGCAAATTAAGTTATACAAAACCAGAAGGAAGGAAAAAATTGATAAAATATGCGGTTTCAGTTTTAAGTTTTAACTATTTACGTGTAAATTACTTGGAGATAGTAAAGGAAGAAGACAGCCAAGATATAGTAAAAATCTTATATAGGTACTACATTAAAGCAGATAATCATATTTTACACAATCTGCAGCAGCATATTCTACAATCCCAAAACATATAATTATTTCGGAATTGAGATTGATTAATACACCTAAAATTTGCCCCGAGATTGTAAGACAACGCGTAATCATTGAGAGCAAACTCTTTCGAATGCATTAGTAAATACTAATTTAGCTAGATTTGGATAGTTTTAGGTCCCCCCTTCAGGTCACACCAGTAAGCAGAACCTGCGGCTGCTATCCGGTATTATGGATCCTCCCGTACTTTTTGCTAGTGTCATGTTGATCAGGCACACTCTAAAGTCAACGCGATGGGTACCATTATTTAAACAATAACTTTAGTTTTACGTTATAAATTATATTTAACGATTAATTAATTTTTTAGTCAGATTCATCGTAAAAGCCAATGTAGTACCTTGGCTGTAGCATTGGGGACGTGGCCGCAAGTGTAGCGGTTTTACTCAAATTTTACGGTAGCAAACTCTAAAAGAAATTGACTATTATGCATGCCATAATCTGTAAGTGGGAGGAAAAGACAGTTGAATTAGAGTAAATGGATGCAAAAAAGCGAAAGTTGGACTATATGGAAAAACTGCAGCGATACGAAAATAGTACAAAGATGTGCTAGACAAAGAACGTGTACACAACCCGCTAGGGATAATAAAGAACATAAGAAAATAAGAAAAAATTAAATCATTATTTTATGTGCTGATGGACAGACTTAGATACATTCTGATTTTACGAGCTATATGCCTTTCTGGATAGTAAGAAAGATTCCTAGTTATGTGAGTGCCCTTGCGGAAAGAGTGGTACTAAATTTAGAAGCTTTTTTTAAGAATGTATTTATCAGAATGGCAGTTGACATATAGACGGACTTAGGAAGGTGAGATTCGTAACCTTGGCGCACACGATGCGTAAAGGGGTTCTCTTAAACATTGTCTATTTGCCTAATGATAAATTTTTTAGATCATTTATAACCGATGGTCTTACAAGCTAAGAGTAATATATTTTCAAAAGTGGTGGACATACAAGTACATAACGGTGTCTAAGAGAATTAGAATTGCCTCCCATACCAGCAAGAGAAAATCGACCAAGCCAACAAGATACGTATGCAGGAAATAGTTGAAGAGCAATGACTAAATGATTATCACAAGCTGCAGGAATTACACGAATGGATCTGTTTGTCTATGGAATCAAAGACTTTATATATAGAAACAAACTTCGGTACATTTAGCAATTTGAAAATCTCCACTGCCTCTATGTATCCAAATTATTGGCTAGAAAAAGATATACAAGATTTGGGCACAGATTTGAATTTTAAACTACGGATGAAACTAGATAAATTTAAAGCAACCCCGAACAAACGTAAAGAAAGGATAGTTTTCTGTGCGTAATTTGGTATTAAAATTATGTTTTATTGGGATTATGTGGCGGTTTAAGTGCTTTTAAATTGTGTTATTTATCTAATGTTACGATAAAGCTTTAGAATAGCATTGCCTTGCCCTTTAGTTTTAGAAGACCGTGATGTCAGCGTGATCTTGGAAAAGTAGCTAAAACTAGATAGCCGAAGTATAGTGTTGTGGGTTTTTATTTACAGATCGTAGTTATGTGAAAATGTGAATACAGACTGGAGCAAAAATGGGCATACACAGAATAAGTCAAAAACCGCGACGGAAGAAAAATGGCAAATTGTTAAAGTGACGTAAGAAAAGTGTCAAAGTGATACTTGTGGAGATCGGTTGGAGGATGATCGAAAACTGAGGAGGTAGGAGGTGGTGTGTGGATTGGAAGGTGGTGTGTGTGAGGTGGTGTGTGGTGGTGAAGGTGCTGGGTGGAGATGTAGATAGTGTGTGGAGGTGGACGTGGTGTGTGGAGGTGAACGTGGTGTGTGGTGGTGGAGGTGATGTGTGGGATAGATGGTGTGTGGAGGATAGGTGGTGTGTGGAGGATGTGGTGTATGGAGGAGGTGTGTGTAGTAGGAGGTGTGTTTGGTGGTGTGTGGAGGAGGTGAGGTATGGATGGGGTAGTGTGTGGAGGTGGGTTTTGGAGTAGAAGTGGATAGAGAACGGAGTGGGTATTTCATTTTCTGTAGCATAGCAAAGGCTTGACGACTCTTACAATGCCTTACATGTAATTTTCCAATGCTCGTCCTGAAGGTACTACATTGGCCAGGAAGCGAGTTTTTTACCTGAAAAATTTTGAATTTTGCTGAACCCTTGCTGTTCCAAGCAAGGTAGGGATCTTTAACGTGCGTGGCAACACTCACACACGGGACCTCCATTTTACTCTCATCCGAACAAGGACGTATTTTTGTGAAAAATGTTCGCCTAACATTTTTCAAGCGGACCGTGTCGGGGTTCGAACGAGGAATCTTGGGCGTAGTAGTCACACGCATACCAACTACGCTACAGAGTCGCTGGACGGAGTAGGTAGCAGAATAATAGAGAACAAAGGAGGTAATGGGATGATGGAGGAGGTAAGAGGATGATGGGGCGGGGGAGATTGGAGGATGATGGAGGATGGAGGAGGTTGAATGATGATGGAGGACGTAGGAGATCCGACATGATGGAGGACAGAGGAGGTTGGAGGAGACTGGAGGATGATGGGGAACGGAGGAGGTTGGAGAATGATTGAGCACGGAGAAGATCGTAGGATGATGGAGGACAGAGGAGTTTGGAGGATGACGGAGGACGTGGGAGGTACGGAGGTGGTATGTGGTGCTTCTGCGCCTCAACCATTCATCTCCGCTATTTTCTTAGATGACTGTATTAATTCACGGCTAGATGAAAAGAGCAAGGGATCAGTTTTACTTGTGCTCATACTGGTTTATTGTTTTCCGTGCATTGTGTAAAAGATTTAATTATGATCCTTCTAATGACAACACTCGTCGATGACACATGCAGTTCGAAACGTCCGGATATCTTTGATGCAATTGCGGAATTGAGCCTATCAGTTTATTCTGAGGTAGTAAAATGTATTTTTTCCCGAAGAGGATTTAAAACTATTATTACTAAAATAGAATCGAATCAAATTTATTTTTCATTGATTACAATATTTATGCTGACATTACAATTAATAATAATTAGGAAATAGTGAGATTCTTCATTAACAAATTCAGCTACTTTCCATGTACATAAAGTTATACTTAACGTTGAAGTAGTATTTTGCTAAACATCGCACACGGCATAGGCAATGATGCAGTTGCTAATATAGAACTTTGAGTTGGTAATCAGAATTGCCTACGAAAATTCTATCTGCCATGATTTGCTTGTTAGTCAAGAACCGTTCCACGTACCCTTCCGCAACTACGGAGAATTTTCACTCATCATGCCATGACGCTTTAAAATATGAACACCAGCTGCAGAATCTGCAAGTAATAATGCTGAGGTAACTGTATATCTATTGCCGCAATTTTCCGAAGGTATTTTTGACAATTGATTGCGTAGTGCACCTGTTATTCGTAACATTAACAAGAAAATGTGAACGGAGAGTATTTAGTGTTTCGCATACTTTTATACCTACTTTCTACACAATTAAACAAAAGGAATTGCACTATTGGCTGGATTCTTCACAAAAAAAACTCCATTCTATTTTTCGTATTTGTAACATTAAATACTAATGAAGAACCTAAATCCGTTACATCGTTGACTGAAAATTGCCACGCTATTATAACATGCACCAAAAACGTCTAGTATAAGTACAACCCAGAACCAATTTTTTAAAATACATTGCTCGCCTATATTAACAAATAGCAATCATCTTCCGGAACTTCGATAAAAATACGTTTGATTTTTAGCCTTATACCCATCGGTTTTTTGTTTTAGAAAAGTCGGTAACTTCGGAAATTGTCCTATATCAATGTTATCTTTACACAAAATAAATGATTGGCAGTTATAAGGGGTGCACGTAAAGACACTATAAGTTAACAAAGGCGACCTTCTAGAAGTTAGTTTGAATAAATTGAAAAGATTCTCCTTTGTATTTTACAACATTCAGAATAATCGAATTAATTATATAAATATGCGTATCTCAGAGATTAATCGGTTTAAGTTCAAGTTTCAAGTTATGAAGTAATGATATGAAATAAATTAGACTAAGTGTTCAAATAGATACATTTATGGCGATACAAGTTATTGAGTTAGTGGTTGACATAAATAAATTTGGCGACATACTAAGATATTGGTACTAAGAATGATATTAGGCTACTAATCTATACATCATCAATTTTAATTTTGATAACAAATAATAGGTCTATACCCAAATTTGCACAAATAAGATGTTGAAAATTGAAGAAAAGCTAAAAGCGATTTTAAGAATATTTTATTTCCAAATTTGGGTAGAACGATTAGAGGCGTTTTGCGACACACTATTTGTCTATAGTGCTTGGGCACAGTGGTTGAAAACCACTAGTGTGAATGAAACTAAATGCATGGGATAACAAGTACGTCTGAAATATGTTACATTCAGTCCTTGTATCTAGATCGTTTTGCCCATACTTAATTTAAATTTCATATATCTTATTGCTTCCACGGTTATTTTGCATGCTTGGTGGCGGGTTTGTTTCCTTTTCAATTTTAAACGATTATTTGTCTAACATCCTGTAGGTATATATTTTCGTTTTATATAATTAAATTTCACATTCCCTTCTGTATCCACGGCCATGTGCAAAGTTGTTAAGCGTTTCCGACTTCCTTCTAAATTAAAACAATTGTTTATTCAACACCTTGTACGTTTTATTAGTACATGGAATTATTATTTAAATACAGCAAATTTACTCTTTCAATATAATATTAAATCTGGTACCTTCCTTAAAGATTTTAATACGTTTAAAAATGAGGTTTTTCGATTGTTAAAGCATTTGTTTCGGAAATATTACATTCATTCAGTTACGTGTTTTATCAAATGGGTTTTTTTTATCAGTTGTTGTTTGTTTTGAGTTTCTAATGTGGGATATTCGGTTCATATTTCTTGTTAAACTTTTATTTTGGATCCATCTAATGACTTGTAACGCTCCTAATTAAGAGATATTGCTCCAGAAATTTACTGATAATTTTAATTTATAACACGGGATTCTGAAATTAGCTTGTACGAAGCTGTTGCCTTGAGAGATGTAATTTTTCCAATAACGAAGTCATTTACGGCAATTGGTGCTAAATTACTTTCTACTAATTGAACCCATCACTACATAATATGTATAGATATACATCCAAGGTTAGATAATGATTTGCTACTAGCTACTTGTCAAGGAAATTGAAGAGTTAGTCTGGTCACGTTCCTTCTTCTGAATTTGAGTTACTTGATTTTCCCGGAAAAGATTTTTTTATGCTGTATCATGTGATCCCGCAGATGTCGGCTATAACCAGTTGTGGGGCCGCAACGGAACGTCCGACCAATCTGTAAGAATTCCTCTTTTTGTTAAGTTTTTTCGGTTGCTTAGCTCACAAATGGAGGTATCACGGTGTTGAAATTAAGCTTACTTCACTCAAACTGGCGGAACATGCTAATAAAGACAACTTTTCTTGTTTGGGTATTAGGTGTAATTTTTTTTAACATATAAAAATTGAGAATACAGAATGTGACGTTTACTAATATTTTTCTTTCAGCCACGAGAAAAAATGCATTTCGACTCGTAGCGTAGCTACCGACTAATTTACCGTTACTATTTTTTTTTAATTATTTGTCAAGCATTATTTGTGGACAATGTGTAAGTATAGGGTTGTATTTTTTGTAATTTCTGTTTTAAATAAATAATAAAATAGTAAATTAGGTTAAGGAAATCATAGAATGGTATTAATTATTATTGCGTATATTTTTGTAATATGTAAATCCACCGGAATACGTCGGACAAATATTGTTTCCTATAAGAGTTGATTTTCCTTTTTTAACATGTTGATTTCTTAAGGGTTTGTAAATAAATTGTCTCTTTTGAGATTAACTTTTTTCTGTGTGACCCGCCCCACTCTACGACGTTTTTAGCTAGCCCGGCATTACTTCTTTGGATCCCACTTGTTGTTTTTGTTGCGGAACTCGGTGCGGGCGTACTGCTCCTTTGTTTACTATACGTTACTTTTCCCTTGTCCGCGAGGTTTACCAGCAAATGGTTCTTCCGTGAAATCCTAAAAATCATTTACGGAAGGCACACCGTGAACTAGCAAGCCGATAATTACCGCATTCAAGGTTTTAAGGAAACGCTTACAAATGCATGCGTCCATGCTCGTTACAGCTTTTACAAGTGTCGGTCTCTCGATTTCCAACTTTGCAATCGAAACATAGTAGAAGACGATTTCTTTCTTGATTGTGTTGTTTATTGATAAACTAACATTTTATTTCTGTAGAAAAGTTAACACTCATAATGCCCCGTATCAACGAACTTTTATAATAGGAACGAGGCTCTATATTTAGTTTGTTTATATTTTGACGGCGAGTTTGCTGGATATGCTGCAACAGTGAGTGATTGCTTTTCTAACTATAAGATAAACCACATAACTTGAAATTACTGCATGAGATTGCTTGAATAACGTTGTCACTGCTGGATTGATCGTCATGGATCTAAAGGATAGGACTTAATTTTAGCGAACCTCAAGACCATTCGATGTAGTCCCTTGAATTATTTTGGCATTTAGAAAAGATAGTACGTATGGGCGTCCTTCTCTTCCGAAAGTGTAACGTCTCGACCTGGCGCATTCTAATTCTTGTAACTCTGTGCTGCACACACAGTTATTTCCCTTTAATATACTTCAGATTCATATGTCACTTTCCTTTCATTGAACTTGTTGGTTGTAACCTTGATTTTGTTAATACCCTGGGATTGTTAGAACCAATATTTTCTGCATTAAAAGTGTGTAAAAAGTTGTTTGATAGAGTGAAATTTGTTACCACTTCAATATTTAAATATGCATCGAATTCATATGTATTATTATTATTGGTGTCGTCATCGGTTCAAGAAGGTTATACTCGGAGTGCTGCAGTTGTTTGAAACGCTCTTATTTGCGGATTTTTGCAAGCATTCTGGGTTGATATTTACTGATGCCATTTTGTGTTTGAATTGGAATAGTTATTACCCTTTGGCGGATTTGATTGCCTTCTGTCAACTAGACTATGTAATTAAATTATGGAGAGTGTGTAGTGCACCTGATTATCCTTATTCCCACATCCGGTGGTAAGTAGTTTTGTTCTTTTCTATTCTGCCTAATCGTGTTTCGAATCTAATTGTGTTATGAATTTGCAGGGTGCTTGTGCTTTCTTGTACTGGTGTCGTACCGTTTGTTGCTGATTTCTTACGTCCTGTTTTAGACTTGGGTTATAGATTGGATTGTTTGTTATACGTTCTATGCTGTTGTGAATGTAACTTCACGTACTGGACCCCAGGTTTCCTATTTCGACGAAGTTCGTCTGCCGACTCCTGGATGGTGCGAGTGGAAGTTGATGTTGCATCCAGTGCAGTAGACCTAGTCCATTGAGGTTGTATGCTAGTATATTGTATACTATAAACTGTCTTGAGTTTTTGTCTCGTTGTTACTAAACTGCAATTACTCTTATTTTTCCTATTTTAATTTTTTTACTAAAATTGCAATCCTTATGTTTTACTGTTTTAATTAGTAGAGTATCACACATTATTTGAAGTTGAAATCTTTAACGGTTAAATGCCAAATTATTTAGCAAAATAAATAACGTGTGAATCTATACACGAGTAGTCTGCCTGTAGACAAAAGGAGCAACAAGGTTACTGAATAACATACAGCGGTTGTGTGGCCATATAACTACTGTATGTGTGGGTGTTATATATATATATATATATATATATATATATATATATATATATATTGCCGTGGAACCCTCCGGATCCTCAGTAGTTTCGAAAATCAATTTATACAAAAATCGAAAATTTCACTAAAAATAAAAAAAATAAAAAAAAAATAATTTCTTACCCAGATTCCTCTCTTCCTAGGTTGAATAGCTTTCTTCAACTGCTTCAGGCTAGCTCAGTTGGACCTCCTCTTGGATACCTAGATTCACTATTATGCTTTGCATCGTTCACGCACACTCTCAATAAAACCACAAAATACAACAATCAAACAATCTTTTATTTATCACTATTTACAAAAAAAATTCAATATTATCCACATTTCAGTGATCAAGTTACACCTCCATAAATCCTATTTTGTAATGTCCTGTATTTTAATTTAAATTATCAAACACATAGAATGTACCCGGAGTAAATGGGCCCTGAATAATATCTTATTTCTCATTCTTTCTTTATAATTGATTTTAAATCTACGTAAACTCTGGAGTATGGTGGGCTCATGATAACCCAGTTAATTATGAATAATGTATGCCCTTATACTTCGCATACTCTTAAAACAAACAAAAAAAAAACCATGTACTCTTTACAAAATTTAACTTCCTGATGGAACGTTAATAAGCTTGATATACACTTCAGATTTCTATTTAAATACCATAATAAAGTTAGTTATAACTATATTATTTTCAATACGCAAAATAATGCACAATACCTCCAAATTTCACTCTCATACGTCACCCAATATTCATAGTTTCATAGTTTATAACAACACAATTTTAAAGCGTTACCTGGAATTTCTAGAAGATCTCTGCTCCGTTGACGATGCCGTATATTTGCTTCTTTCTGCTCTGCAGGCCGCTTCTAGCTATTAGTAGAAGAACCCCATTTAAGTTGAGCTGCTTGCGCTGCCTTCACGGTGTATCCAATTTCCAAATCCAAATTAATTATACTTCTTTCATAATTATTTAATTTAATCCACGTTACATAACGTCACTACACGAGCTTGTTAAAAAAAATGTATGTGGTACCTCGATAAAAAAATGTAAACTCGGCACACTTCGCGTACAAATTATGAGGCTAACACCGTGCTATATAATTTAAAATAATTTTCTATACTTACAAGCTCGTGGTAACTTTCGTACGTAGTCTGAAGCGATCAAATACTAAGGGCTTTTATTATCTTTTGAAAATGTATTTATACAATTTCCGATGCCACCTCTTGGCCGCATTTCACGCGAAGTCCTTCATTTACAATAACACGTTCTTAAAATTTTGGTTCAACCGATTTCTAAATCCTCGAAATTTAGCGTGTCGTTACGATATTTTCTGAAAATTACTATTCAATATTCCCGTGTCTTGTCCGATGTGCGACTAACGATATCGACCAATAGTCTATGCATTGACGTTTTACAAATCCCGTCTATACTAACGCCGTCCCTTGCTTATGCATATTATACGTTTCCTTCTAACTTTGTTTGAGTGGTAGAAATCGATATTCCTGTCCATCTGCTATCTAACCCACGTGGACGTGCTTTAAATAACCGCTTATTAGTGTTTCATGCGAAAACATCCGACCGTTTACCTGATATTCTTTGAAACTTGTTTGTTATCTATAAAAATAAATGGAACTTGACATTTAGAAACCTGCAGGTGTTTAATTTTAACGAACGTTTTAACACAACATTTCTAGGAGCTTCTTTTCATGGTATTTCAACCCAACCGATATATTTGTTTGTTAGCAACGCGTTTCACCTTGGTATTATTGATTTTTACACGCTTTTATGCATATTATGCGTAAATAACCGTTCAATTCAACTCAATTAAATTAATAAATTAATGGCCTTGGCCTCTACAATTTATTTCCTTTGCAAATCTACTAAATTTTAATCATTATTTGTAAAATTTTGTTAATACCTGTTACTTAAAAATGAACTAACTGGAATAAATATCGCACGTAAATTCTGGTTGTTTCCTTTATACAGGGTGTTTTGAAATTACTTTGTTTATACGTAGATTTAGCCCTTTAAAACCACTACAATATATATATATATATATATATATATTTATAGTTCTTGTTTATTGTTAATATCGTTGGCTTGATTTGGCCATGCTCGTGTAAAGATGATGTAGCAGTCAGTCACTTGAAATGATTGTACATAGTGGAACCTGAATTATTTAATCTTAGTACTAGTGGTTAGGTGTATTATTGTTGTCCCACTGGGTTTCGTTACGTGGAACCCTTTTGTCGAGTACCTCAATGTATATGTCTGTGTGTTATAACTTGAGATCATACTTATTTGATTATATGTAATGCATTGGCCTATAGTTATTATTATTATTTTTCTGGATTAGTGAGATAGCTTGGGGACCATCCGAGAACGTGGAACAATTCTCGTGGTTGTTGCTATTGTTCCAGTTCCTGGCGCCCTTATTCCCCTTTCGAGCTCCAACTATTAGGACTATTTGCTGTCCCTTGTGGTCCACCTACCATTCTAACGGACCTGCGACCTATCAAGTCTCTTGTGAGCTATCCCCGGAGCATCTAATGTCATCGTACCCTTAAGGGACATACCTTACCTACTAATTCATCGATATTACCGTAACAACCTACCCTAGTTGGCACAACAGATTGAAACAACCGTTGCTTCCATAATTGCTGATTAAAGTATGTAAACGATAAACGAACTCATCTATGAGATGGATGTGTGTGTGTATTACATAGAACACTAATAGGAAACAACTATAAGTGGCCCTATTTCATTTTATATGTACTGTATTAAACAATTTGAAACCGCCATACTTTTTATGTACAATCGGTACAATTAAACGTGTACGATAATTTTTAACTTAAAGTTTGCTAAAAAACACGAGTCATTGATGCAAATGTTACCAGGAGACATTGATGAGTTGTAAAATTATTATTTAAACAATTAAAACTTTAATCACTGTCTCATAAATTGCAGTAAGCAGGTGTATTCGGCAGGTGCCTGTCTGCAATGGTTCAATTGTCAACAGTTTGTTTACCTAGCTATCGGTGACTTACTCCATAAACTGCAATTATACCGTCACCGCAAACGCTTTTGCGAAATGTAAATTATACGTTACATTAATAATTATGAATTATTTTTATAAATTTAAAAAAATTAATTGCTGAAGGTTCTAATAATTTGCTTTAATTTCAACGCTTATGGCGCATATAACCGTGAATATTTTCTCTTGGAGTACTTCTTATGCACACATTGGTGAAGACTTTAAGCATATCCTTTTTGTTTAAGGTCGACCTGCAGAATACTGAACAATTGAAAATTTTATTCCTTACCTGAAGGGATGACCTTCATATTTTGTGTCGGTTGAGTTTTAGGCCTCTGACGAAAATAATCCATCATTATATACAAATAAAACTTTAATTAGTACCTAAAGTATTAAAAGTAAGATGGATGATTCGTGTGGTTAATGTATATTACATTAACATTGCCTTGTGTTGTAAATTTAGGAGCATATTCTTGATATGATGTAACTAATTTGCATATACTATTTTATTGAGGTAAAGTGTTAACTCAACCGTATTTCAACTCTTTTTCAAAATTTTCTTTTGGGAATTGTATGCCGAGTCAAGACCAACGCTTGACATCAAAGCAATAATAAAATACCACCCCTGGACTTTTTAAACATGCGTTATACGGTAACGTAATCATACACTTCTTTAATAACCATCCCCTCAACCGTATAAATAGAAACGTGTTAGAAAATGTTCCAATCATCAAGTTATTGAATTTATATGAAATATCACTATATAAAAATTAATCAGCTGATTTCACGTTAAGCGTATTGGCTACCTTAAAAAGCCGCTCCAAGGACGCAACATAAATTGAAGGTACTCATTTTTCTAAACTTTAAAATTTTAACCTAATGTATTCAAATCAAAAATTAATAAAACAAAGTCACCTTCAATTTGTCTCATAAATGTCAAACTTAAAATTTTTTATTATTTTGATAACGATCCTAAGTCATGGATCGAAACGTAAATAAAGACAATTTTAAAAACTCTTAGTGGTTTAATACCCAACAAAAATTAAGAAAATACAAAATAAACGCAACAAACATACAGGGAGTAATCACTAAGGCCACCACGACCAAATTTTTCTTGATACCGCAAGTTGTTCTTTATGTGCCTCATTACCAAGGCCAATTTTTAAATCGTCGATACATTCCTTTCACTTTTTTCAGTCAAAAATTGGACAAAATCATTGCTTGAAAATGCTTACGATTTAAAGCTGTTACTTCAAATATTATTGAATTTAAAAGTATGCTGTAACACATTGTTCAATTTTTTCCACTCTCACTCTAGTTTGACGACACAAAACGTCACATCTAACGACTACACACCGACTACAATCCATTAGTTCGGTTAGAAAATTATAATTTTATCCCACAGTTATCATAAATAATTTGTATAAGACTAGCACATGAAAATATAGGAGCTTATAATTTCATCCGCATCTTAATTGTTCTTCCGCAGTGTTTTGTGTTGTTTCAATATTCTTGAATCAGAACAGTCAATCGCAGCTTTTTTAAATAATAAGAAATTCCACCTGCTTCCGTTAATATGTATGACGGCATTAATATGATTTCATCGATACATTTGCGGTTTACTGTGATAGCACGTTCCGCTAACTGCATTTTATGCATGGCGGGTTTAATTCAACTTGATCTGAATTGTAGATTTATTCCTAGCCGATTTAACGTGGATAATTTGTTAATCTTTCATGCATTTTCATCAGCGTGTTATTCACTTTTAGAACTTCATTAAGTAAGTACTTAAAACCTTAAATGAGAACCTTTTAACAACTAGTATGTTGTTCCATTTTCAACAATTTTTCTGGAGTAATGAGACACTGTTTGAACACTGTTGAATGACGAGCTTTGAATAGTATATTTAAGTAGAGTATTTTAGTATATTATCAACTAATTATATCTAAAAAGTGTACAAAAACGCCCTCTAGTCCAATTCAACAAGGGATGTTATAGATGATTTAGCCAAAAATACCGCTTACAATGCTAAAAATGGCTCGCAAAATCAGTTAAAAAATAATCATATATAAAAATATTAAACGTCTGTGATTATTTGCAAAGAGAGAACAATCAATACTCGACCTCGCTGTATTGCAGCTACTCCGAGTGGCAAGAGTAGTGAGAGAGAACTTTACCAATCTGATGAGCTGCAATACTGCGAACCTGGTCATAAGGTTGTTATCTCTTTGAAAATAATCAACATGCTCAGTTAATTTTTTTATATTAATAATAATGAATTTAATTCTGAGCTACCTCATTGTTGCTGCCACTAATATACAAATTTACTGTAGAATGAGGTTAAAAGTCTGTTACGAACTGAATTGACATTAGTTACCTGAACTATTTAACTCTACAAAAGAGATGTAACAGTAAATTATTCACCAGCTAGCTTTCAGTGATGAGGGGCGGATTCTATAAAAGCAATTGAAAATCCTTTTAAGGGTATACTTTCACTAAATACTCTTACACCACCTGGAAAGGTATTTGAACATTCTGTTTAATAAAAAGTCGTTGAGTGCTGACCCATCTGATTTTTAGTCTCCCTAGAAGATGTGTGTGCCAATAGACGATTCTAATGATTTTTACTGCAATGATGGTGCCTTGTGTACCGTTTTTTCTCACCTTCTACTAATTTAAAATAAACACAAACAATAAGGAAACCCTAAGTCGTTCGCCTAACCTAAATTATCCAAACATGAATATCACAGTATATAACAAACACAACAAAACAAGGAAAGCTATGCCTGTATCTAAAAGAAAAGCAAAATCTTAAAATTATCAATTGCAGGTATTTAATCAAATTAACGGGTACATATAAATTATGCACATACAATGGTGGTACTGTTCTATATATTATTTTATTGTATACACTATGCTTTAATTAAGCGTGCACCGCGTAAAAGTCCTTTTAATAAAAATAAATTTCATACAACCAATTATTAAATATACAGCAGCAGGTGGGAGCAAAAATTCAATGATCATGTACAAAGATCAAGCGACCTTGTCTTGTAGGACAAAGGGGGTTGAAAGTATTCTAATAATTCAACTTCGTGTTGCAGAAAAGCGTCCACCACAGTAACACTTTCACCTGTAGATTTTTAAATCCATGTTTACATTCGCATTTAGGAACAACAGCCCTGAGTTTTAACTATCGACACTTGAATTACCCGACCTTTAATCCGCTCGGCAGTAGTTGCGTGTCAATCGAATTACTGAAGTTCAGAAGTTGAATCCCCCCTCTATTATAATCTGTCACTATTTATAAGTTATAAGGTCCCAGGTAATTACCCGAATAACTCGTTCACAGGGATAATGCGTTTAAAGTTGTTCTATTGTCGAGTTCAATGTCATTCTGTTTAAGTCCACGGACACCTAGTTCTCACCCTTTGAAAGCGCCGTGATTGTTTTGTTCGTAACAAAATTTTTACGACTATAAATTCGCGAGTTTATTTCTAAGAGTAATTCACTATGGTTTCGGTTTTGTGTGAATGTTTACAAATACCCTTTCTTAGGCTGGTGATTTACCAGAAATCTGTGTGTATTTTTCTAATTTAATATGGATATTGTGTGAAGTCCATATCTTTATTACTGGTTGTATTTGATATACATAGATACTTCCCTGGTTAATTCTGTGTGTGATTTTAATATTATAACGAAATAACTATGTTATTAAAGTAAACTTTCAAAGCTTCTATAAATTTTTCAAGGTTGTTTTGCATTAATGCCCATTTAACTAACTGAAATAGATACATATTTCATATTACCTACTACTTGTTTAAATAACACACTAGCATTACAAATATATGAACATTTTCAATTATTGAAGGTTTAGTTGCTATCTAAATAGACAAATGAGATAATATACAATACATAGTGTTACAATTAACCAGAAATAATACCATTTAACAACTTATTTTAAGAAACCAAATTAAAAGTATTTAAAAACAACTTAATAGGGTGTTAAAGAACTCTTCTGTGAATGATCTCCTTAATACGTAGATTTAAGCTAACATTTCTAACAGTTATTAACGGGTGCTACTTTGAACACCTGAAGATATTCTCTTCACGATGCAGACTAATAATCTCCACAATACAAAATGAATTGTTTTTTTCACGTAAATTATCTATCATACATGACAGAATCTATATTTAGGTAACAAGTTTTCCCTACGTTTGTGATATTTCGATTTTTTCAGACCTTATTTGTTTTCAATTTTTTTCTAGTCGTTATAGTTTACTTTAAAATACTTGAAAAGAACTGATATGTAACAACGGACTTTGAACGTTTTTCTTTTTATTTAATCCTGTTTGATTCATGCAACTCCAAAAAAAAAAATCGCGCAGCTTTTTATATTCAATTTAAAAGACAGGTAGTAATATTTTAGATTTTACTTCCTGCTATTTTAAGAGAACATCTATGGGAATCAGGAGTGGAACTAGAACTAATATTATATCTTTCTCCTATAGGCTTTGGCGCAGATACTATATGACTTGCATTATCTTGATACCCTATAACGAGCACAGAAAGCTGTCCAGCATACGTAAATATTGGTTGTAACAACTAGTGGAAAAATGTCAAATCTTGTACATATTAGATATTGCACGTTGCTGATTACTATCATGTTTGGCATGTCTGTTTTATCCCATAACAAGTGATTAAACTATACAATACTCACCTTGCCCTGCATCTGATCCTGTTTGATAGAAAGTATTAAGAAAGTTTTCACTATGTACCGGTGCAGTTGCAGTCGTTATCTTTTTTTTTCAATCAATGTTTCTCAAGAACTGACATACTTTTTACCTTATACACGTATGTACTTTGTACCTTAGCGTTTTTACTTACTTTTGTTGACAGATTTCCTCTCCTTAACCTTTCTCACTGTTTCATCCGCACAATTATTTTCCTCAATGCTTTCGTTACTGCTGCTTTCGCTAGTGCATTTTGAAGAACAATCTCTACTTTGATCACTTTTAGAATTCATTGTTTATTATGACAGCAATGGTACCCCAAAACTAATCGTCTAAGAGTAACAAATCAGCAAACCACCTAGGGATAATCACTAAAAGTTACTTTTAGTTGGTGCAAAGAACGAGATGATTCCAGAAACTGCTTGATTATTGAACTAACTGATGAGGATGCGAAATACATACTCCTATTTCATATATTTGAATCAAAATGTATTTACTCGGGCAATTTTAAAAATTAAGCTGCTGTCTTGTTGCAGCAAGGTCTTCAAATATATTAGCAATATAAATGCAGTTATAGAATTTCAGAATTATACGAGACTAAAGTGAAATATTCTCGGCCTGACAACAGATGGCGGTCAGAGTATCGAGGAGATTATTTGGCCAATCTATAATCTTAGTTGTCATATAATTTGTCTACTGTTGTTCATGATTATTATACATACATTCAGCACGCTTAAAGTTGGTAAAAATTCTAAAAATACGTACAATGAAGTACCCTTGAGTGATAATTGCAACTACCAGGATGATTTAACTGAAGATGAGACTCGACTATCAATGAAACTTCTCCAATATTATATACCACAATCCAAACGTCTACCTCAGCAGTGTATGGATTGTTGCCATTCTTCGCCAGAAAATGCTGTCATGCCACGGTCGGAAAGTTAATGGTAACTATCATCTGTGTTTATAAGGGGAACCTATTATTGTCTATCTTGCAAGGGTCAAACTATCAACGGGGTATATTTATCCTTCCTTTCTAGAAAAAGTGAAATTCGCCATTACCAAAAAAGAACGACAATGGCATGAAAGAAGGTGTTATACTACAATGACAATGCACCTTCGCCCATTAATTGTATGGTTCTGGACTTTCAGATTGTGTCCTAACCACTCAAATCGCCAGATTTAACCCTTTATAACTTTCAGTTATTTCCAAAATTTAAGCTGTTTCTCGCTGAGAGGTAATTCAAGACAGACAAGGAAGTTATTGTTGTCAACTTCAGTATTTTGACGGCGTTGGTTCTGATGATTATAGAATGGATATAGTAGCACTTCAGCACCCCTGGTATAAGTGTATTGACGTCAGAAGGCAATATGTTGAAAAATAAAAAAAAGATGCTTCATTTTTAATGTTTCATTTTAAGTCACATCCGCCAAAACATTTTCGCACTTCTTTTTAAATGGTTTAAGCCGAACGGATATGGATCATATCTTTATAACAACACTCGTCATATTGACAATAAAAAAACAGGCAACTGAATGTAAAAGATCATATCAGAATTCCTTATTCATTTCATTTTTTAAATAGAGCAATCTCTAAATTTTTGCGTTTTGAATTCCCCATTAAATTTAAGATGAGCTTGTATGAGACAAGTGAATACCAATCTTGTTTATCAATTTTTTTATACAATTAATCACAATAGCTGGGAACGTAACAAAATTGATTCATTGTACCTATGTCACTAAGATTTGACACTAAAAAATGCTGAAGACATCAAAAGGGAATATGTAAAGTGTTAAAATATTTATTTTGAAATACATAAATCAAAATTTTAATAGTGTTGCTTTTTTAAAATTGGACTCTTCCATGTTATTTTATTAAATAATTTGATGTACAATAATTTAAGCATGTAAATTTTATTATTCATTTATTTAGAACCGCTTTTAAGTTATTTACGATGAAAGGGCAAATCCGCCACTTTAGTAATAAAAATAATGGGGAAGTAGGCTGTGCTTACTAAAATAGCAAAAGAATTAACGAAATATATGTCGAATGTAGTTTATATCGTGCCTATTGCTGCACTCATATACCTGCGATCGCTTATCAATGCGTAACAAATTAAGATACCTTCAAATGACAACGATTTACCGTAGTAATTCTGATAAAATATTTCAAAAAGCTTGCCTCATTTATTATCAGAAATTTTTGGAGAACTTATAACCGGGCCAATTCAAACAATTCTGCCAACGGTGAACCATTTATAACAAAAAAACATTCTATCACTTCCTACTTCTGCTGTAATTTTTGATGAAACACTTTATTACATTCAGTTTAGCTATGTTTCAAGGTGTGACGGTGTATTTGAGGCGGCTGCTCCAAAAGTACCACACACAACAAAAAAGAAGAGCAAGAACTGGAAGAGAATCTGAGTGGCAGAACGGCGGATAGAAATGTGCCCAGCTGTTCGGGTTAGCTGCTTGCGGAGCGTGGGGTGGGTGCTAAAACACGGGTTGCATCAGGACCGCAATGTAATAGAATACTCCAAAAACGACAACAGAGATATGATCGTATAAGTAGTACAGACGTTGTCCTCCCAAAGCAAAGTGATGATACCGGATCTGGGTCCCACTACACAAATAAATAAGGAAAAATGTAGTACCAACGAAGAAAGAAAGTCTCGTTGCAACTTACTTCGTGTGCGCTTACACCTAGAAAAAGAAAGCAAATGGTATCGAAGGAGGAAGTTGCATAGTAAATAAGAACAATCTCAACTTCATGCGTGCGCGTATAGTTCTCGATGTCGAACGTAGTACAAGACCTTAAAATTTTGACCTATTTTTACATATGGCCCCATGTTAATATAAACAGAAATCGTTCGATCACGGGGCGAGTGACTATAGACTGAATGCAGTTTTATTAGTAGATATACCCTAAATTCAAAACCATACGGTGAGGCCGTACTGGTACACCTAAACCTAAGTGTACTTCAATATCGTACAATAATATAAAAGGAGATACACCTCAGCCACGGCACTATATATTACAATGGCATGTGCCACCAAGACCGCGCCAACCTCATGTTCAGGGTATTCAGTGAACACAGACGGCACCCTTTAATGGGCGGCACTATTTTGACGAAACAAATTCTTAATATATAAGTTTATTTTATAAAAAATCTTTAACCAACAGCTCATGCTCAACATGGATTCTGTGTAAGGTAGTGATTTACAATGGAAATATACTCCTCGTAAAAGGATGACGATGTTATTTTTGTTTCGATGGGTTACACTACCTATCACATATTATTCTATAGAGTTGGCAGCGTTAACCTTTTGAACATTGTAAATCATTTTTAGGTATTCAGTAAAGTATAAAATTTGTTGGACCCTTACATTGGATGATTTTCTGCTGTTAGTCACATTTATTGTTATTTGGGATATTTCTGAAACAGGTGTTTGGTGTTTATCTTCGTGTTGTCAGGGGAAACAAAAGGAGGGTAGACCTGGTACCGAATAAACATTAAACAATGACTTTTATTGTCTACTTTTAAAAATCGGTGTCAAAGTATTTTTGCTTGAAAAATTTCTTTAAAAGTCCCACATGTATAAATCTTATCCAGATAACAAGATAATACTATCTACAAGTTTCTCACAACATCGATGAATTTAAATAACCGAATAAATAATAGACGTTGACAGTTGAAAAGAGGATTGCTAAAACCTTTCTTAATCTCAGGTTTGTCATTTTAAATAAATGCTTTTCTGCGTTTCCTGTCTTTTATTTCAATTTCCTTTAATAATGACATTTTGTGTGTGACTGAATAGGCTTTTATAACTATAAGTACCCCTGTAGCACATTTTGAAGTCATTGTCTGTGTAACGTTTCTCCAGTTTCCGATAGCTTCTAAATGTTTAATGCAGTAAAATTTTGAGAATTTTATACGTATACCTACCATTTCTTTAATTTTATTATACTAAGAACGTAAACAGGTTTCAAAAAAGGTATGTAAAATTAATTTTTTTCTACCATCGCTAAATAAAGAAGGCTTTTTCGCTTGATATTGATCACGAAAAGTTGACTTTATTTAGGACATTTTATGCTCGACGAAAAACTATAAAACCCACGTCGCCTATAGCAACCTATATATATGCTGTGAAACCTACCAAAAGCCTCACCAGAGTAAAAAAAATATTCGAGCCTCTCGAACTGGGCACCTAGATTTGCTGTGATTCTAGCCCTGTTGAATCTCTTCTGATAATCGCCTCTTTACTCTTTCCGCCTCGGCTGCTCACCTAGTTAAAACTTTCATCCTCATTCATAAAAAAAAACAACACATTCCTACCACAAACATCAACGTTAACTCTATTTACATTAATATTCATAATACATTAAAATTTCAAAATTAAATTTCAGCATAAATATCAGTATCATAAAATTTCAAGTTTAAATTAGTCATCATTTTAATATGCATCCAGAATTAAAGTCCTGGTAGGATGCATACTAATTAAGTTACAATATATGCAGACCTAAGTCTGAATAAAAGGGAGCATCTCCCACCCCTTTACGTTAATTAAACAGGTTAGTCTAATTGAGCTCAAAGACAGACCCAAATTTTCATCATAATCAAAACATAAACTCCTAAATACTCCTTTCTACTTAAACAAGAAAATTTTACCTTAAAATTCAAAATTTGTTGTTTATACAAATTCACTACTGTCCATTTTTTATCAAACAAATTATAAAGATATTCAACACACACCAAAACATCTAAGATCGAACAAAATGCATAATTTACCTGAAGGTTAATGCACTCGGGGCTCCATTGTACATCGTTCTTGCTAACCCCACCATTCCAACTGGGTTATGTTTACGTTCTAGGATTCCTGGTCGCCTTTTAAAATTCATCTACAACACCATTCGTTTAAAAAGTTTCAGGGCTTCTCAGGAACGCATCTATGTATATCTAAATATTGTTTGTAGATCCAATCACGTTTACTAATAACATTTGATTACTCACTCCCGAACAAAATAGCAAAGAAATTCATAATTCGTTCACGCTATACAAAGCTGCATACTTAAATGTATTTATTTATCGCTACTAATTTGGATAATTGGTACAGTAATACCCGCAAATATAACTAGACTTTATTACCTTATCTATCTTTTCTAAGTGCACTAATGCATAATAACTTGTATCGTAGAACGTATTCTGCTTGCAGTATCGTATAACATCAAAAAATAAAGAGAGCACTGTTCAAAGTATTCAATAAAGTCAAAAATCTAAGAACCAAACTGTTTAAAGTATTGAATATAAATCGAAAATCTAAGAGAGCGAAACTCCTATAAACACGGGTTTATATAATGGCGCGCTTGCACGTCGGTTTTGTCCCTCAACGGACAATTTTTAGAATTTCGCATTCTATGTTCTCTTTTCGACAGCTCAGCACGCGATTCTATTAAATTTGCACACGCGCCAGTTGAAAATCTAAGAAATTTTCACACGACACGCAACGCGTCTGCCAACTAATTAATTTTATACAGAAATCGTTACGTTTACACCTCTCATATCTGCATCTTATTTTTACCAATCGTAAACCTCGTGACGTTGCTCAAATCCCGCCTTTTATTATTCGTGTCTCTGCCTTGCGCGTTTTATCCGTCTCTTTCTACCCTGGTATGAATGGTGCAAATCGATATTCTCTATTATGGGCTATTTTAATCCACGTGGACTCGCGACGTGACTTACTTGAGTTAAATAACCCCTCAACTAGCCTTCCCGTTAATATAAGCTACGGTTTATCCGACCGTTTGCAATATACGCAGAATTTTCATGTTTATCTATTCAAACTTATTAGAATTTGACATTTAAAAGTTTGCAGGTGTGCGCTTCTAATAAATGTTTTAAATATAATTCTCCGAGCTTTGTTTTCATGGTATTTTAACCAAACTTGGATTTTCACAGGCTTTTGTGCTTATTATATATTACTAAAGGTTCAATTAACTCCAAGGCATTGACTTCTACCCTTTAATTTTTAGCGAATACTAATTAAATATTAATTATTATTTGTACACTTTGTTTAATACCCGTTACTTAAAAATTGAATTAATTAATATAAATTTTGCACGTAATTTCTATTTGTTTTAGTACTTGGAACAATTAAATTACATACAAGTTGAGCATTTTAATTCTGCTTCTTTTTATAGAAAGCGTCTAGTGAATAATTTAAGTTCCTTATTTTTAATGAAACGAATAAATTTTTATGCTCCACGGTTTTAATAACGCGTATTATCTAATAAAATTCTATACAAACCCTACATTCTAATTCAGCGATGGGCAACTGCCGGCCCGCGGGCCTAATCCGGCCCGTTACGATGTTAAAGTTGGCCCGCGGCATAAATTCACATTTTTTAATTAGATAACTAATTTTTGGTAGCCCTTAATTTGCAGTGCCGTATTTCTAATGCCCCAATTTTCATTGTTTTCACGAAAAATGTTCATAGTTTTATTTATATAGTATATATATATATATATATATATATATATATATATATAGTATTATAAATCGCTCGATTTGATCAGGCCCGCATTGTCAGTTGATCAGGCCCGCATTGTCAGAGGAAAATTGAAAATTGGCCCTATGCTGAAAAAAGTTGCCCACCCCTGTTCTAATTGAATGATTTAAATCTTCACACTAGGCATTTTAATTACGCGTACTTTTTCCCAAAGCTTCCTTATACACGGTGATTAAAATTATTTGATGTCGTTAATTAATTTTCTACCCTGGTCTAAATATGAGTAATATATATATATATATCGGTCTCGGTAGCGTAATTGGTAAACGTACAGTTCCGGCAAAACTGAGATGCAGTTTCAAATCCTGTCCAAGACCTTATATTTTCCTTCTTTCAATTACTAGCTCGATTCGAAATGATCATTTGGGCAAAACAATCACTGTACTATGGCAAAAGTAAATAAAACCGCCATCAGGTGATAAAACACCAACACTACTAAGTGTGGAAGTACAGAATTGAATCGAAACTATGTAATAAATTCTATAGATGGCTATAAAAGTAGGTCTGGCCTTTGAGATTTGCGGAATGTTACAGCAAAATTTATTTGCAAACGTACCAAACCTTCTCTGGCGACACCCAGGTTCATGCCCCAAACACAATTCAAATAAAAAAAGACAAGTTATTTGCAGTCCGCAATAGGAAATAGTATATAAAGTAAGATGTATCTGTAAACAAACTCTTATGAAAATAATAAGAGCTATTGACAAATACAATTGGGCTAGTAGTTATATAGCCCAATTTGTATTTGTCAATAGCTTTATTATTTTCATAAGAGTTTGTTTACAGATACATCTTACTTTATATACTATTTCTTATTGCGGACTGCAAATAACTTGTCTTTCTTTATATATATATATATATATATATATATATATATTTGTTTGAAGATGATTTTCTTGGGATATAGGTCAAAACATTAATATACTTTTACATTTTATTGTGCCATAACCTCACTCGACAATAAAATGTAAAAGTATATATTAATGTTTTGACCTATATCCCAAGAAAATCATCTTCAAACAAATATAGAGTAAAAAGGTCAAGAAAAATAAAAACATTTAATATATATATATATATATATATATATATATATATATATATATATATATATTATATTTTTATTTTTAACTTTTTAAATTGACTCACTGTTCATTGCATTAATAAAGTCAATAATAAAAAAAAATCTATTTTTTAGGCGATCGTAATACAGTTTCAAGAATTCAAGAAAGCTGATTTTTTAAATGCCGAAGATCCATTTTTATAGCCTCCAAACGTTAGTGAAAGAGAAGAAACGGCTTTGGTAGATATAGGGCTCATGCAAATTCTTATGTTTAATTTTCCTTAAAATTCAGAAAGAAGCAGTTTTTAAAAAAATATTACGGAAGGAAATTGAATAATGGTGAACGGGATCACAGAACGCGATTATTATATTCTAAGGCGAAAGATAGCATCTTTTGATTTCTGTGCAAAATTTCTGAAATAGCTTAACGCCCCTAGAAAACAGTGATGGTTTTAGTAACTGGTCACACCTTATGCAACATTTGATCCGGCATGAAAAATCAAAAATGCACATTGACTGTTTAAAAATATTAATCGAATTTCAAAAATCACTAAAAATTGATTCCGTCTCTGAGCGTATTATTCATCAAGAGAAAGCACGTTGGCGGGCTATTTTTTAACGGATAATTGTTTTAATGCATTATTTAGCCAAACGATATTTGATGCTAATGGGGGAAAATAATAAACTTATTTGTATCAACAACGGGAATTTTGTGCAACTTATTGAAACGGTTGGTAAATTTGATTCTATTATGAATGATCATATTTAAAGAATAAAATTGAAAGAAAAAAAAACATGCTACATTAGTTAGGTGACAAAATTCAAAATGAAATTATTCATACTTTATGTGAAAAAATCAAGCAAAAAATTTTTTAGTAACTTGCACAGAGCAAAATATTATTCATTAATATTAGACTATACCCCAGATACCTCTCATCAAGAACAAGTAACTATTATTGTACGATTTGTTCAATTTAACAACAAAAGTCAAAAACTTGATATTCAAGACCATTTTTTTAAGGTTTTTCTCTATTTCAGACCAATCTGGTGTAGGTGAGAATGAGAATATTTAACATCTATAACGTTAGGGGACAAGAATATGATAACGGAGCTAATATGAAGCGCAAACATAATGGAGTACAAAAGGATATTAGATATTAATTCTAAAGCGTTTTTTGTCCCTTGTTTCGCACACACCTTGAAGTGGTTGTTATTTTAATAACGTCGCAAAAATGTCAAATGAAACTGTTAGATTCTTTGGGATAATCCAAAAATAGTATAATTTTTTTTTTTGCTTCAACTAATAGGCGGAAAGTTATAAAAAAGAATGTATCGCAATTAACTTTGAAACCACTTTCAGACATTCGATTGGGAACTAGAATTGAAGCCATCAAACCCCTTAGTTATTATTTTCATGAAATTTACGATTCACTTTTATAAATACCTAGTTGATATTAGAGATGTCAATTGTATTAAAAATAAAATCCTTTAAATTTATTAACATAGCAAGTAAAACACTACAGAAATCTGAGATAAATATTGTAAAATGCATAGAAACTTTGGAAAATCTTCTAAAATATTTGCAGAAATGTAGATCAGATCACGAATTTAACAGTCTTTTAGTAGATGCTAAAGAAATTGCTGAAAGTTTAGAAAGTTCAGTCAGGAAACATGAACATGAAAACCGGCCTAGTAAATCCATAAGATAAATTTAAAATCAATTTTTATTTTGTATCTTGGATACACGTATAAATTATGTCCAGAAAATATCTTCTCTCTTAAGAGAATGGTGACACTTTCAATTTTTTATGACTTCGGCAAATTAATATCTGGGAATAAAGTTACCCTATCACAATTTTGTAAATATCTACAAATTAAATTCACTGATAATAATCCTTCAGATATTTGCGCTGTTGATCTTGTAGGTGAGATTAGAATATTTCAAAACTTTTTCGCTGCTGAAAAATACCCAGCTGAAATATTAGAATTTATTTACAAAAATGACCTAATAGATACTTTTCCAAATCTAGCATCTTGTATCCGTATTTTATTGGCAATGCTTGTATCCGTTGCCGAAGGGAACCGTCTTTTTCAAAACTCGAAAAAATAAAAAACTATCTTCGTTCTACAATAGGGCAAGAAAGACTGACAAGCCTAGCCACTATTTCAATCCTATCTTTGTAATATAAGCGTCCTTCCTGCTCTTTAAGTGGACTGTATGGCGAATTAATTGGACGTGTTACGCTTGCACTTTCACTGTGTTTTTTAGGGGTTTTTCGATAAAATCACATTCGGCGACATTAACGACTTAACTCACGTTATCGAACCGAACCGTTTCACTTCGATGTCCATGAGCAAGTGTTTGTCACTACCCCTTTAGTCCAACTTAATTTACACAGGCACAGAGGAGGTTTTATGACAGGATATAACGGGACAAGGGATGGCAACTTTGCTATTTGATTTACGACTACGAATTTACAAAGACTTAAATTTAACCACGAAAACGTGTGAGAGAGACCAAACAGTATTTGATGTTCGTATTTTTGTATTACGAAATTCCAAAAATCGCTTCAAAAGGTCAAAAGGTATTGAGAGCGGAAATCAGTCATTCGCACACGAGAGGCAAAAAGATTCGTCGTGATCCTAAATATAATCAACTAATGTAACGCCAGTTTAAGAAAACCTAGGTTTTAATTTTGAATAAATTCTTACTCTCGATAGGTAGTCTACTTTTTTATCTACTCTTTGCTACTTATTTTATATAATTTATTTATCTCACTGGAAAATAATTTCGTAGCGATAAAACGATGTTGCTTTTGCATTTAACGTGAAAGTCTTAAGTTTATTTACTATGATTAACTGTAGTCATAATAAGGTGATACCATTTAAATAGAAATGATATAAGGGAAAATTGAATGTACACATTAGTAAGGCGTTTATCTGTTTATTACTAAGAATGTAAAGTCAACATCGGTAGATAGAATTGGGTTAATAATAATTATGGTAATTAAATAGCTTTCTTAAGAGGTCCCAAAGAGGCTTATTGTATTTATCTTTTGGAAGGTTCCAATTGAAATGCCATTAAACCATCAGTGTTTATTTTAATATAGATTAGATCAAACGCTTGAAGAAGCTATTATAATGAATGTTCCACTTAAACATGACAGAATAGCAATTTCTTTCATATTTTGGATTTTATTCTTTTTGCATCAAGTTTTGAAAACAATTTCTAATTCGTAAAGTTTCATTGATTCTTCACAGAAAATCGTAAAAGTGACTTGCATCTACTACTTCTTTGAACTTATTCAGAAACATTACTTTTTTCTTCATGTTAGGAATTCCCCAAAAATAAATCTACTAAAATTTCCTTACTGCTTAAATTCTATTTAGAAAGCTTATAAGATAACAATGGCGAACAACATTGGCATTTATTAAAGAATATCGTAAAAATTGAGTGAAAAAAATGCCCACTTGATTTGCAGTGATTTTTCAATCCAAAATATTATTCGCGTTAACGCGTAATGCTTTTTAAACGAAGCATCGATGCAAAATCCTGAGATTTTGAAATATAAGTTTTCTATTTATCTTAAATTTGCATGTTTTTCATAAATGTAGAACTTGTGCCTAAAATTGTGAAATTTAAAGACGTCTTCGACCTTTTCTATATTTAACCTTCTAACTACGTATGCAAAGTTTTTGCAGGTACTTATTATACAAATAACTATTTTAGGATACGTATAAAAAATAGAGAAAATTTGAAAAATATGTTTGCGTTGAACCAGCTTATATAATTTAATTTTAATTTCTAAAATTTAAAAAAATCCCTGTATAATAGATTAATACTCATAGAAGTTAAAAATAGAAATACGAGATATACACATTTTCTATAATCCTGCATGAAGTGGTATAAGGCCCTTTTACATAGCTGCTGTAGAATGATTTGTTGCAGTAATATATTACCTGAATAATATTGTTGAGAACCAACCGCCAAGCGCATAAAATATTTATTGACTCCCGCAACTAATGCCAAAGAAGTATTTAAAGTCACGTTTGTCCGAAAGGGCCACCGGGATAGGTTTGCGCATATTGGCATTTATGCAGTATCAATAGAGAAATACTACCAACATCAATAATACTAGTAAATGGTTGATCAGCATGAGGTATGCAAACGACTATGATACCGACACCGTTAGTTGATAGAGGATCCCCAGTAAATGTTTTCATAATTCAGATTTTACCTTTCAGAATGCGCTTTATGTGGTAAATATTCGACCGTCGTTATGGCCACATAGAATCATTTTTCAGCAATTGCGTTAAACTCGCTTTATAATATTACATATTGTTTATCATTAAGCGGCCATACTACCATAGTCACTTCCTGAATTAGTTCGGTTTCTATTTCACTACCAATCTCAAAGTTCTGACTTTGATTTCCGATATATACGAGAGTTAGACCAAATGCTCTCCGAATTTAGTATAATCAATTTTGCTACATGCAGTTTGACAACAGTGTAGCTGAAGGTAATGTATGTGGTGATCAACTAACACGGTGTCGAAGTTCGAGCAAAGAGCGTACGTCAAGTTCATGCTTAGATTGCAGACATCTGCTTCAGAGATTTTGTTAGTCTTACAAACAGTTTACGGTGGCGATTCTTTAAAGAAAAAAAGCCGTTTGCGAGTGGTTTTCACGATTTCGGGGTGGACATGAATTGCTGGAAGATGAGAGTCGCAGTCAGAGACCTACACCCTCCAGAAATAAAAGAATTATCGAGCAATTGAAACAGTTAATCAGATCAGACCGAAAAATCACCGTCGACAAGTTGACACATGGGCATATCTCAGGGATCCATTCACGCAATTCTGTCAGAAAATTTGAAGATAACATGTGTTAATGCAAAGTTTGTACGCGGCTGCTACTCCCAGATAACACGAAAACCTGCCAGTTGACTGCGATTAAATGTTTTGAAGAAAACACGGATGGCCCGACGTTTCTTGAGACAATTATTACTGTTGACGAGACCTGGCTGTATGCTTACGACATGGAGACAAAGATGCAGTCATCAGAATGGCACACAACGTTATGTCAAATACTAAACAAAAGCAATGCCTATTGCGTTTTTCGATAACAAAGGTGTCATGTACAATGAATTTATGCTATCTGGACATATAACGGCACTTTTTACATGCAAGTTTTAAAAATACTGAGAGAGGCAAATCGAAGAAAATACCCCGCTAAACGGCAAGGAAGATAGTCACTGCATCACGACAATGCCCCCACCCATACGTCAATTGTTGTGCAGAGATGGTTCCCAGAAAATAACACTCCACTTATCAGCCTCCCTACTCCCCGAATTTAGCATCATCTGATTTCTGGGTCTTCCCAAAGGCCAAAATGGCCTTCACAGATAACCGTTTTAACACCGTAGAAGACATCAAAACCAACACGACAGTTGAACTTCGGACGATATCATAACATGATTTTCATTGTTGTTTCCAGCAATGACAGGAACGGTGGAGCATATGTGTGTGTTCTGAAGAAGCCTACTTTAAAGGCGATTTAGTAAATGTGTACCTACGTTGTACTAATAAAGAGTTACAACGAAATTCCGGGAATTTTTCGATCAATCCTCGTATTGATGTGATAAATGTTTCTAATTGCTCGCGACTAATTTTTGCTAGATCTCTGATTTTTTATGGATTCTATCTTCTAGAATTAATGAATCAATGTGATCATACAAGTATAATGATTTGAAATAATCTTTCAAACAGAAAGACAATAAATATACAACAATTTTCTGTTTTTTTTCTTAAATACAAATACAATAATTTCAAATAACTTTCTCACAACACATATTTTATATATAAAAATAATGGGTCCACAACATCTTCTCTCACAACACTTAATCTAAATCATCCTTCACATTAGTTTCTAATAAACAAATATTAAACATATTCGTTCAATAACTTCATAATTGACCCTTCCTTCTAATTACTATGTACACCAATTACCTTCAAAAGTCATTTAATTTAATATCATTTCCCCTAAAAAAAATCGTGCGAAACGTAACTGAATTCATTATATTTATTTCGCCTTATTTACTGACAAATTCTGTGCGTAGCTTGCCAGAAAACAAAAATGACTAACACAAAAAAATCTCATTATGAAACTTAAATACTTAATTTAAAATATGAGTCCTTTATAAATCAACCAATGGTAAACAAATATTTTAATCTTTACCGTTAAATGCTTGTGCGCGTGCGTGCGTGAATGCGTGCGTGCTTACGTGCGTGCGTCGCGCGTTTGAATATATGCAGGGTAGGGCACTACAAAAGAGCTATCTACTAACATCTAAATGACAAGTAATATAAAAAAATTTGTAACAAAGTAATGCAGGATGATTACTACTATATTTTTAAAATAATTTTAAACAGTCAACGTGTCCTATCAAAGTTAGTATTTTTTAAATAGAACGCCCTTTATTTTTATGTATATGTGAATTCATCATCATTAGGTCCTGGAACTGGTTAGATGCGTACCCTATTGTTTTCCACTCTGTGTCAACCTACACATTTCCTTGAAATTTCCATATTTCACTATCTGTGTGCAATAGTCTGATTTAGGTCTACCTCTACCTCTTTTTTCCTATCTCTGCTTGTAATATATTTCGCACTATTCCCTAAAAATGCCTTAGAACGCACCCCGCCCTTCTATTTCTCAATTTTTTATCGTTTTCCACGGATATCTTTATTCCCCTATTATTTCTATAACCTCTTTGTTATTAACTTTGTCTGTCCATGCTATCATCCTCATACACCTGAAACACAACATTCCAAAAGGCTTCTACCGTTTTTCTGTCTGCTGCTTCTATTTCATAGACGTACTGTGCTGTGCTTTACACATAATCTTTCAACAATTTACTCTTTGTTTCTGTGTTCGTTGTCTTCGAACGTAGCCGCTGCTCTTTCTTGTTAGATGCAGTCCGGTCCCCCTTCTATTGTTTATAAATATATGCCCTATTTCCCCTATACTCAGTAGTATGTGAAACGGGGGGGGGATGAGAGGTAAAATGGAGGTCCCGTGTGTGAGTGTTGTCACGCACGTTAAAGATCCCTATTCTGCTTGGAACAGCAAGGGTTCGGCAAAATTCAAAATTTTCCAGGTAAAAAAAAACTCGCTTCCTGGCCAATGTAGTACCTTCGGGTGGAGCATTGGCAAATCACATGTAAAGTATGTGAAGGGGGTTAAGCAGCCTGCGGTTACCAAGATCCCCCAACACTTGAACATTTGCCGAGTTAATAGTTTTCCAATATATCCTTCCGCGCAATCAATATTAGTTGAAAATATTTCAAATCCAACACCTGTAGTTGTTAATAATAATTATAAGATTTAAGTGCACTTATTTTTTCGTCATATGGTTTTCCGTCTTGAAACTGGTTGGATGCACACCTTCAATTATTTCTATTCTGGGCTAGTCTACACCGTTCCCTGAAATTCTCACAGCCTAGATACAGCTCCGTTCCCCTTCTGTTGTTTCCTAATTATATGCCCTATTTCACCAAGATTCAGTGGTATGTGAAGAGGGTTAAGCAGCCTGCGACTACCAAGGATCCCCCAACACTTAGACATTTGCCGAATTAATAGTTTTCCAGTAAATTCTTTTGCACAATTAACATTAGTTGAGAGTATTGCAAAACCAATACCTGTAATTGCGTATAATAGAATTATCAGATTTAAGACAGTTATTTTTTCGTCATTAGGTTTCCATCTTGGAATTGGTTGGACGCGTACCTCCATTGATTTCTATTCTGAGCTAGCCTGCACATTTCTCTGAAATTCCCACAGCCTACATCTTTCACTATCTGTGTGCAATTGTCTAACCTAGGTCTACCCCTACCTCTTATTTTCTATCTCTGCTTCTAATATATTGCGGATTATTCTCTCATGCCTTAGTATGTGGGCTATCATCCTATCTCTCATATTTTTTACTGTTTTCCACATACTTCTTTTTTTCCCCTACCATTTCTAGTACGTCTTTATTCGTAACTTTGTCTGTCCATGATATCTTTATCATACGCCTGTAACACCATATTTCAAAGGCTTCTACATTTTTCTTGTCCGCTTCTCCTACTGTCTAGGCTCCACAGCCGTACAGTGCTATGCTCCACACATATGTTTTAAACAATCTTTTCTTTGTTCCTATGTTTGTTGTCATTGAACACAATAGTTGCTTTTTCTTGTTATATGTAGTACAACCTTGTCCTAATCTTTGTATTATGTCTTTTGCGATCTTCCCATATTGCGTTAATGGTTTCCTAGGTAGCAGAAATCCTTAACCTCTGGCAAGTTCTCATTACCTATTCGTATTCTAGTTTTTAATTTATTTTCCCTCCTTTGCATACGAGTACCTTAGTTATATTTTTATTAATTTTTATACCGTATCTTTCTGTTAGAACTGTTTCCATTTCATTAAGAGCAGCTTCTAACTCTTCCTTGCTGGATGCTAATACCGCTAAATCATCTGCAAATTGAAGCACATCAATGTTTTGTCACTGCATAATAATTCCAAATGTCTTCTTGCATTTGACAGTATTCATTGCCTCTTCTATGTACAAGTTAAAAATCAATGGGGATAGGGCACATCCCTGTCTCACCCCTTTCCTAATGTTTACTTCTCTACGTTCCTGCTCTAATTCTATTACTGCTGTTTGCTCTTTGTATAAGCTATGTACTATTCGTCTATCCCTATAACTCATTCCAATCTCTTTTAGTATTTCAAACATTTTTTTCCATTTTACATTGTCGAATGCTTATTCCAGATCTACAAACTCTATATACACGCTGTTCCCTCATTCTATTGTTTTCTCCACTATCACTCCAGTACTAAAATAGCCTCCCAAATTGATCTTCTTCTAGTACTTCTTCATCGCATTTTTCCATTTGCCGTTGTACAATTCAGTTAATATTTTTTACACATGTACTATCAAATTTATTGTTCGAAAATTTTCACGCCTATTCGAGCCTCTCATTTTTGGTATAGTAACTATGATGTTACGTTTAAAATCTTTGGGTATCTCGCTTGTCTCATACATATAGCTTACAAGTTGGAAGAGACGTTCTGTTACTGCTTGTCCAGCGGCTTTTAGAGTTTGTGTTTGCACCTTATTTGTACCCGGTACCCTACCTTTTTTAAGACCCTTTAATGCTAATTCAAACTCATCTCTAAGTATAACGTATCCCAAGTCATCCTTTTCAATGTCTGATTCTTGTTCTAATGCTGTTAGTGCCTCTCCTGCATATAAATTCCCTATATATTCTTGCCAACCATCCACTTTTTCTACATTTTCTATAATGACGTTTCCTCCCGCGTCCCTTATATTTTTCTATACGGTTTGTATGCTTCGTCTGTCTTTCCTATTTCCATCTTAGTTTCTATCTTTTTGCACTTTTCAGCAATCCATTGTTCTTTAGGTTTCTTGCATTTGCGAATAATTTTCCATTTTATGGATTTGTAACTCTGTTTTCTTGTTACATCTGATCTATTTTTGTATTTTCATCTTTCTTCTATTGTGTATATCCCAGAATATCTCTGGCCGCCATGTCTAAGCTGGATTTAATGTTATTCCATTCAGTTTCTGCTTGCTTAGTATAAGAAATTTTCTCGATATCTTTCAGCTATTCATTTGACTTTTTTCAAATTTTTCGTGGATATCTTTATCTTTTACTTTCTCAAACTCAAAGTGTCTTTTTCTAATCCTTTTTTTCAAATTTTTAAATTTTAAGAGCGGCCTTTATAATTACGATGTTGTGGTCTGTGTCTATATCTGCTTCTGGATAGCTTCTACAATCTTTAACTTGAATCCTAAAACGTTGTCTAACAAGAATGCAATCTGTTTGATATCTTTCTATATCTCCTAACATCTTCCACGTGTATCGTTTTCAAACACGATGTTGAAATAATTTGTTTGTGATGGTTAAATTGTTCTTCTCACTAAATTCTACCAGCCTATTTCCCCTGTCATTTCTCGTGTCTAAACCAAATAAACCTACTACCGCTCCTTCCCTACCCTCACCTACCACTGCATTAAAATCCCTCGTAATTATTAAATTTTCGTGTCCTTTTATACGTATCTTAGTATGTCTTCGATATCTTTGTAGATCGCCTCTACCTCTTCATTAATGTAGCTAGAGGCGGGCATGTAAACTTGTATTATTACTGTATTTATCGGTGTAGATTCTAATCTAGCCATTAGTACTCTTTCGTTCTTTTGTAAGTAGTTTTCTACACGTCGTTCTATCTTTTTTCTCATAATTATCCTCACACCCAAATTTCCTTCCTATGATCCTGTATGAATTACCTTAAGGTCTCCACTCCAAAAATCCCCCGCCTCTGTCCACCAAACTTTGCTGATCCCTACCATGTCCAGTGCCAACCTATTCATTTCAATTTTCAAGTTCTCTAGCATACTTACTTGCTTCATACTTCTGACATTCCACTCTCCGACTCGCAGAATGTCACGACTCTTTTTTTATACTTTCGGATCACATCCTCCGAAGTAGTCCCCTCCCGGAGATCCGAATGGGGGACTATTTTAACTCGGGATCGAATCCCGACACGGTCCGCTTGAAAAATGTTAGGCGAACATTTTTCACAAAAATACATCTCTTTCGGTTGGGAGGTAAAATGAAGGTCCCGTGTGAGAGTTTTATCACGCACGTTAAAGATCCCTACCTTGCTTAGAGCAGCAAGGGTTCGGCAAATCAAAATTTTTTAGGTAAAAAAACTTGCTTCCTGACCAATGTAGTACCTTCGGGTGGAGCATTGGAAAATCACATGTAGGGACTATTTTAACTCCGGAATCTTATACCCCATAAGATATCATCATCGAAATAACAATTTAAGTACGCTGTGTACTTGGGATATAATTGTGGTTGTTTCGCATTGCCTTCCACATCGCAGTAGTGTCTTAGAATGTCATACCGACCTCTATGGTCTCTGCCACTCTAAATACCGAAAAAACTGCTGCCCTCTTTTGGGCACCTGTCTCAGTCTGGTTCCTCACTAAATACCCTACTACTTTGGTTCGATCTGTAGTTTGGCTCTTTAGATCACTGGAACGCGGAAGTCATTCCGCCCGTTCTAGTAATCTAGAATTTTTTCAAGCTGTAGGTTCATTCGGAATGGATATGTGAATTATAAATTAAGAATAATGTATGTTTCTTAAAAAGTCCCTATCCTCATCTATGATTGTTTTTGAGATAAATCTATTTAAAGCAAATTTTAGAATGCACACCGAACGAAAATAACTGCGGATTTAAGGAGAATAAACAAATTTGCCGTTTATCAACTTACTATGAATTTTAGCCGTACTTACTACAATGTATACCATTATGCCACATTACCAGAGGCACTAAGCTCATTTGTACGAATCAGAAATTGAGGTTGGGAACCTTTACCGGAAAACGGGAGAGTTAATTTGGTGACCTGGTCCATTTAGTAGAAGTAAGTATGGTTCGGCAGTTTGGTTCGGAATTAGAAGAACAATAAGAGATTTTCTGAGTAGCGGTTGACGATGCATGAAGAATTGATGATCTAGACGACGGCTGTTGAAAAAATCACAAAAAGTAACGTTTTAATTTTTTTAACCGTCGGGTCGTCTCAACATCAGAACGAATAATAAATAAAGCAAACATTAATCTATTTTTCCTGAGGGCTTCCTCATCGGATGTCGTCATCAATTCACAACGTCGCTGAATATGTACCAATAAAGATCGCAAACGAGCAAACCTTTTATACGTGATATCCCCAACACATTCATCCGAGGACTGTTCAAGTTCAACAAGCGCATTTTTAATAGTATCAAAATATTCTTCAAAAGCAATACTATAAGCACTTAAGTAAAGGATCCACTCGTTTCTACTAGAATCGTAATCCCTTTACACTCATGTCGGCATCAAACCCCTAAGAAGATAACTCGTATTGAAGTTTGTGCTTTAGCAGTCTCTAGTTACATCTAACCTCCAAGTAACCAAAACAATAGGACTCACTCGAAACTAAAAACTCCAAAAATCAAAATTAAATTTAGTGACTTACAGAGAACAACAAAATAAACTGCAGTATACGTGAAGTATACCAAAAGACAAGGATTTAACTCTGTAACGAAGTAATCAAGCAGTAAGAATTGTGATAGAATCAGAAATAGGACGCCTCTCTCTCTCTACTTCTGGAGAAATATAAATTATCAAAGAAATCACAAGTCCGATAACTTAGGGTGAAACTAAAACTTGGGAAATTTTTAACTAACAGATAAGTAAGAGACATATATGCAAAATTAAAAACACTAGAGAAAAAAATATTGGTGAAAATCAGAACCGGTATGATGCAAGGGCATCAAATTCGAAATAGTCAAACATCTTATCTGTCTAAATTCTTGAAATGGCTCAAACACATACCTGAGTGTCATTTTAATAGCTCTGACAAAGATAAACATTCAAAAGTTTCTATAATACGAAAAGACTATTATTGGCATTTTAGTTAGTACCACATAGATTAACGCTGGATGGTTCCTGCTGTTCTATTGTTAACATAATCCTTCTTTGAGGACTCTTTCGCACCTTTCATGTGGAACAAAATTCTCAGTAGTTACTTATCCGCTTCTCAAACCCAATTTAGCAACAATAATATTATTTTTAAACAGCTTGGTTATGAAATTCTGTTGTTGCAATGAATATATACCTAGTGAAGCAAGCGACACAGGACACAAGTAAATCCCGTAAAACCAACCTTTAGTAAGCAAATGTTATTATTAGCTATAAGGAAAGATCAAAGGAAGATAAAAGACACTTGAATACTAAATTTGAAATACGGCGTTTTTCTTCATAAATCCAGTTGTTTGGTTTCATAAAGTTATTTTACATTAGTTATTGTAGGACACACTTGACCTGCGTTTAACTCTTAATTTATGATTGATGAAAACAAATTATTTTACATAAAACGTTTTCATTTATTTGCCATTAATCTATATATAGCGTTCCGTACGTGCACGAACCTTCAAGAGTGTATTTCAATGGTAAAAATTAAGTTAAGTTTGTTACATAAACAGAGATTAAAGTGGTCCATTTTTGTAATTATAGACCGTTCAAAATTAAAAAGAGCCTCTTTTTATTTTTTAAATTCTAATCAACTTGAAATATTTTTACCAGAAATAGTATATGGTTTTGATATATTAATTGTTATATAATGCGTATAATTGTGAAATTTGTAAATTTACCAGAAGGGGAACAGTGGACGTAGTCACTTAAAACAAAATATTCGATCTCATGTGCCATTTTATTCTGTAAATTTGATTCCTCTACATTTTTTTATATTTTTCATCGCTAAGCTGTATCTTTATTCTGAAATAAGGGTATGTTTCAAATTAATAAAATATAAATATCATCATAATACAGTTCATGAACAAACAATGAAAAATGTGGCACACCACAATTTTATATATTTATTGTATTGTTACATTCCAAATTTGGAAATGTATATTGTTAAATATGTGAGTAAATTCCCGCGAATATTTTCAAATAAACTTGTTAATTTCCGCCATTCCGGACAGTTGTGATTGCGCAAAAGAATGCGCAAGCGCGGAGCGAATGGCGCAAGTGCGCGGTGTGTAATACGACGCGATTAGCCACGAGACTTCGAAGCCGAAAACAGCTTCCTGTGTCGTGTATCTGTCTTTTCTCTTTTTTAGGATGTAGGTTCCCTTTTATCTTTATCTTCGAGTACCTTTACCTGTATCCTTGTTGCCATACCTACGAACGAACGAAAGAGGAGGGACGACTAAATTTGGACTCAACAATGGCGTGCTGGACCCATAAGGAGATGGCCCTGAGATTTAACTACAAGGCGCGTTTTAAGTGAGTACATTGCTTTATTTATATTATAATTTGAGAATGGTATCACTTTTAACGTGTTCGGTATTTGATACAATTTGCCCGTAATTATGTTATAATATACGATTGCGCAATAATGTGAAACGCAAAAGCGTATCAGTATATCAAGTTGATAAGTTCGCATTACCATAAATATAAATGTTATAATTTTTTTAATGGTCCATGAAAAATGTAGAAATGGTTAATATGGTTCATATGCATGGTCTTGTTAATGGAAATTAGTGCAAAGCTAAACGAATTTATACGAAAAGGTTTCCTAATTATCAGCTTCGAAATTGATAATCTTCCGAAATACTTTCCTACGACTTTCAGATTCTAGATATTTTTTAAAAAAGTGAAGTTGTGGGAAGACCTGTAATATAGTTAGAATACCAGAAAAGTGAGAAGCTGTTTTAAATGAAATTGAAGAAAATCCTCACAATAAGCACCAGGAAACTAGCCCAAAAATTATATAATCTAAGTAATAAATTAGTACGAATATTCTCGCCGATGAGTGTTATATTCCTACCATATCCAACGAGTTCAAGCCTTATTATCCCGAAACTATCACATTCGCTTAAAATTTTGTCATGGAATTATATAGAGAATTGAACAAAATAATCACTTTTTTTACTGCTGTGTACTGATGAAGTCAATTTTTCAAGGATTCTATAATGAACGTTCACAATAATCATATTTCGTCCGATAAGAAACCCTTACGTCACCCCATTGTAGAATCATGATTTTAAAATAAATTTTCCTTAAATGTATGATTGGACATTATTGGCGACTTTTTGAATCTGCCCTTTTCCTGAAGTTCTTACTAGCGATTCTTATAGACATTTTCTAATATCGTTCTGGTGCCTGAACTGCACTCTGGCATTCAGTGAAAGTATGTGGGCTATGCACGGTGGTGTCTCCCACATTTAATTTGTCCGCACGTGTATTTTTAAATGATAAATTGAATGTTCGTGGAGCTTCAGAACCACGTCAAATCTGACCGCATAGGTCACAGAGCTTAAAGTCTATAGGTCTTTCTTTATTCGGACGACCTCAAAACATCAGTTCGTAAGGTTACAATAACAATTTCGTAGCAATGATTATAGAGGATTGTAAAATGGTAAAAGTCACTTCCCAATTTTCGAACGAGTAGGAAATTCAGTCAAGAAAAGATTTGAGACGTGCAATTTAACTGATCCCAGCCATTCTAAACAATTTTTATAATTAGTGCAATATCAAAAGTTAGATTACTTTATCTGTTTTACCCTGATGGTAATTTTTTTCTGAGCGTGTAGATGGCAAAACGCCTTAAAAGTAAGTCTTGCTTAAAAAGCGCTGTATGAATGTTATAATTTTGATATAAGCAATTTCGACTGCTCAAATTAGATGACAATGGAACCACCTGTAAAGCCACAAGGTACTTCTTGGTAACAATCCAAGCACGAAACAACATCACACCACTATGCAACAACAAGATAATGAGTCCCAAATCACGACAAATTAAAACCAATACTAATTATTTTGAACAAATAAATTCACAGGAACCAAACAAGAGAATGGTCAAAATCTAGGTATCGCGCAAGTTTGAGAACTAGAGGGGAACGTCCACCGTTGTAGAATATTGGCGTTCGTTGAGTAGCAAATTAAAAATGTACTGGAGACAGTTGGATTCTTTGAGGTTATAGAATGGAATCTTACTGCGATCATGGAAAATCAAGATCGATCCGTATGTACGCTCTAGTTGTTAATCACCAAAAGTTGGATGCTACACCTTTTAGAACATCTACATAATGAGACCATAGGAGGACACTTTGGCGTTAAGTAGATCTTGGAGAATGCCAGAGAGAAAGTCTAGTGGGTAGGCTGCAAGAACGACGTCAAAGGGTGGTGCCGAAAATTGCAGCTGTGGAGAACCGAAATGCGTCGATAAGGCAATATAAAGTCGGTGGGCCCATTGAGAGAAATGGGCATTCGATATAGTCAATGGTACCCTGAGACCAACTCTTAATGACCACGGACTACTTTACAAAGTAGACCAAAGCGTATACCATATCCAACTATAGTTCATTCGCTTTAACTTTAGGATGACGTCACAACTATATAAAATGCTGTATTGCCTGTTAGTTTAAATTCTAATATATTTATTGAAAGATATACGAAAACTTCCATTGGCAAGAGGAATTGGTGGCACAATCGTATAGAATAGAACTATCAACCTTTATTGTGTTAGATGACAGTATCGTTCAAGCGCAATTCTAGGTATTCATTTGCATACAGTTGCCAAAACTTCCTTACTAGATTTGACGTCATCCTAAAGTTAAAGCGAATGGACTATAAGAAGCTGTGGCCGTTGCTGATGTATTAGTCAACGAATTTCCCATTTCGGAGTACCTATGGAACTCCATGCTGATTGGGGCACCAATTTTGGGCCATCGGTATTTCAGGAAGTTTGCCGGTGTCTCAGGTATAGAAATACCAGAACAGCAGTATTACAAATTTAACTGAATGATTTCGTACACCACTGCGCCGATTTGCTAATTTTTACCTTTCTCGACGTTGTATGGACTTTGTTATGTGTTAAACTAGAAAGTGTGCGGTATTTTTCGAATCGTCACAAAAAGGAGATTTATAATTTACTATCAACATGTCAAAAGGACATTATCTAAGGTTTACAAAAAGAATTTCGAAAATTATCTGAAGCTAGTGTGTGGTAGAATTTGTAATCCGTAGATCGAACAGATGTCAAAAAATATATTTTGCAAGGTAAAAATGCCTTATAAGAAAATTATAATTTTTTTAATATGAATTGTTAATGTGAAAGTGGAAAGTCGCGGTTGCATAAAATTTTTTAAATCAAGTACTAAGAAACACGCGGTATGTTAAAAAACAGGTGTTAAGCGTTTTATATGAAAATATTATTGCACTCAGCTCCAGAAATGACTACTTCGGATTTAGGTTAACTAATGATGGAGGTAAATTTTTAGTACTGACATTTGATTAGTGGTGACCTGTATGTCCTAGTATGAAAAATATAAATGACATCTCTCATACTTATACTAGTGTTACGTCGATCAAATCCTCTCGTTCTACAGCTACTCCAGCGGTTACTTCCGCTAGTAGGCGACTCCGTGGCGTAGTTGGTATGCGTGTGACTACTACGTCCGAGGTCCCGGATTCGAATCCCGACACGGTCCGCTTGAAAAATGTTAGGCGAGCATTTTTCACAAAAATACGCCCTCGTTTGCGATGAGAGGTAAGATGGAGGTCCGGTGTGTGAGTGTTGTCACGCACGTTAAAAATCCCTACCTTGTTTGGAACAGCAAGGGTTCGGCAAAATTCAAAATTTTTCAGGTAAAAAAAAAACTCGCTACCTGGCCAATGTAGTACCTTCTGGTGGAGCATTGAAAAATCACATGTAAGATTACTTCCGTTAGTCAGGTAACGTGTTTTAATTATGACCAAACGGGACATATTTCTTCACGTTACCCCCACCCTCAAGTACTACACTGTTTGGTTGCAGGTACCAGGGAGTTACCCGACGCGACTGTCCCAAATGTAGAACTTCTTTAAACTGACGGTAGGGTTCTCGGACCAAACTGGAGACCCTATCTCTTCTTTACTGGCCTTTTATTTTCCAGATCTGTACAATCAAACTCACTTTGTACTAGATTTCATGTATGCTAATGTTCGAAGCCGTCCAAATTTTTGGACATTCGTTTAACTGGTCTTCTTGACTCCGGAGCCACTCGTACTTATTCTTGGTGGTCCCAGTTAGCATCGTTTGTGTTTTCTTAATCTTCATACCTCCACTACCACTTTCTCTTTCTATTACTCTCTTAAAGTCCACTATTACTATGGAAGTCCTGGTCATTTCTGAAGTTTCTCATTGACTAGTGTTCAGTATCGATATTTAGAAATGATACAATGTTTCTCTAATTTTCGTGATAGTTTATGTACTTTTGCTTCCACTTCCTCTTTAGCCACCTTCTTATCCTATCCTACCCACATTATTTCCGAACTTTCTTCCGAATAAAAATTTCGTTTAGTCTTTGATTCTACCGCTTTTTCTAAACTGTTTACTGGCCTTGGTTGTACCTTTTTAATTCTGCGCCACATTTGTACTTGCACAGAACCTAACAAACAACGGTACTATCTTCTCTCGACCACACTCCTTTGAGTTTCTTATTCCGAGTTCGATGAGATGCTCCGTCTAGGAGTCTTTGAACCATCTACCAGTTCGTGGTCTAAGCCGATTGTTCTGAGAAAGGAGAAAGATAAGCCCTATAGGTTCTGTATTGATTTTCGTAAAGTCAAGTAAGATACTAAGCCGGATGCTTACCCACTTCCTTATATATTTACTATTTTGAACCAACTTCGTGACGCTCGCTTTCCTTCCTCTTTGTATATTCACTCCGTCCACAGACAAGTTCCTTTGACTCCTGATGCAAAACCTGCTACTACTTTCGTCGTATCACAGAGGGGTCTCTCTCAGTTTTATTGGACACCTTTTGGCCACCATAAATCTCCTGCTATTTTTCAATGACTAATCGTTCAGGTTATCGGTTTTGTCCTGGAAACCTTCTGCTTTACATATCTTAATGACATCATCATAGCTACCCTATCCTTCGACGAACACATCCACGTCCTCAACTTAGTTCTTTCAGGTTCTTTCTTGCCCCTCGTCAGGATAAATGTCATTTCTGCTTCCCCAAACTCTGCTATCTTGGTTATGCCGTTAACCAAAATGGTCTACTTGTCTATCCTGATAAACTCTCTGATATTCTTAATATCTCTTTTTCTTGGTCTGTTTGCGAAGTCTGTTGTCTACTTGGAATGGCCAGTTGGTACCGACGTTTCATTTCATATTTGGCAACTCTCGTCTTTCCGCTTTCTAACCTGACTCGATAAAACATTCCGTTTCTTTATACTTCCTACAGTCAATCTGCCTTCCTCGCTCTTAAACAACGTTTGGTTTCGTCCCCCATACTTATACTACGTCTCGGCTTTTCATTGCAATTTATCATATAAACAGATACTTTTAAATTTGTTTTAGGTGCGATTCTGAGCCAGAAAAAGTCGTCAGTTATATTAGTCGCACATTTTGCATGCCTGAGCGTAATTACTCTGTTACTGAGAAAGAGTGCTTAGCAGTTCTGTGGGCCATTGAGAAATTCCGCCCTTATGTCGAAGGTACTCATTTCACAGTTATCATAGAACACCAGTCCTCTCCTGGCTGAATAACCTTCAAAGTCTTTTCGAGCGCATAACTTGCTGGTCTTTTTGCCTCCAGCAATATAACTGTTCTATTCTTCATCGAAAAAATAAATATTAAGTCGTACCTGAGATCTTTCTAGTTCTATTCCGGTTCTTGAACCTGTTTCTAATTTGACGATTACCTCCCTCGAAGTCGCCCTTTCCACTCATGATCCTACATGCAATAGTGTGCTTCAAAAGGCTTCTAACTATTATGGACATGATCCGTCTTGGTCGTTGGTAAACAATATTCTTTTTCGTCAAAATAAAACTTCCATTGCTGACGATTCCCAGGACGATTGAAAAATTGTACTTCATTAGCAGCGCAACCATCTGATTACCCTTCACCACGATCCACCCACTTCCGGTCAGTGCGAGTTAGATTTTGGGCCTCTTGGAGCGGCTTTTTAAAAAGGCTTCTTCTAAAAACTCTTCTAACAAATTTATTTAAAACAGAAATTACAATGGAAATTAACAAATGGTGGCGTTATATTCATTAACGCTTTTAACAATCAAAATTACTTTCACTAATTAATTAAACTAAATTTGAGTAGCTTGAACAACCAACAATGTTAAAGTTGTGAAGCTCTAGACTGACTGGCCATCTTGGGCTCCTGAGGGTATTTATGCTGTACCTGCCCCTCTCATTGCTTGTGGGAACTGCAGAGCTCATGTCTGCTATTTTCTTTATTCATTTATGCAATACAAAGTAACAATCTTAATTCTAACAATAAGTTTCTTTCAGTCTATTGTGACCTGCATCTGCAGTGTCAAGTTACGTCTGGAATACAATGTATTCACACAAAGCTAAATAGTTACCCCTGCTTTTTTTTACTCTGAGAGGTAAACCCTCCCATTTTTTTCGCAAGTTATTTCCTGTGATAGCGTATGTCCTTTTTCTGTTTCTACTCTATTCCTGTAGGGGCCGATTACTTGACCAAGTTTCCTCTTTTCTTTCCTTTGCTCAGCACCACTGCAGTTTCCGTTCCAAAAAATTCTTAAGAACAAGTATTGCTACTTTTTGGTGCTCCCAATACCTGATTACTATGAGTACGGTGTAATCTCAACCGTCAATTTACCACTTTATATACACGTTATTACACCGCATCCTTTTCACCGTCCGTTACTATCCTCAAGCCAATCCTGCCGAACATGTTAACTGCCCCCTTAAGACTGTGCTTGCTTTATATATCCGTGACAACCAGCGTTGCTAGGAAGTTCGCCTTCCAAAAATTCCGTGTGCCATCCGAACGGTCGAACACAAAATCACTGGCTATAACTCTTTTGTTTGCCTTGTTTGGTTGAGAACACATCCTCTACTGCGATTATTTCGGACAACTGTACCAGTAAACTACATGTAATTTCCTGGTACTAAACGTCCTTCCCCTGATCCCGAACGCTTCAAAAGTATCCGTTCCGTATTCTACAGAAACTTTCCGCTGCTTTCCGTAATGCCCATAATCGCTATATTTTCCGCCATCGTCATATTTCCTTCCAACTTGGAGATCCTGTTTGACGTGGTAATTATACCCTTTCCAACGCTTCACGTCACTTTAACACAAAACCCGCCCTTAAATTACTTGACCCCTTAGTTATCCGCAAATCTCTCTGGACCTATTAACTCGTCGATCCTTCCGACACATCCTAAGTTCTTTTGCATGTCAAAGACCTTAAGCCCGCTTATCCTAACCATCCTAATGTCCGTGATATCTCGCTACTTTTTTTAATCAACACAAGCGTCGTAAACTTTCTGGTCTGTCCTACAGTCGTAATTTCTCATAATAACTCTAGTTCAGTTTGGTATTCTCTTTCGTATCACCTTCTCGTTTGTTTTTCTTTTTTTCTCTTTTTTCCTGAATTCCGCATGCTCATTCCTTCTTCACAGCTTAAAGTATTTTGTTTCATCCCTCATGTCGTACCCTTACATACTTGAGGCTGAGATTTATGTCTCATTTCGGCTACTACTGCTAGTTTTCGCTCTCACTTCTTTCCTTTCCTTTTGGTTTTTCCACGGGAAACCCATTTCTCTTAAGGTTGGAGACTGATGTGTACTTTTATGAGACATTCGTTCTATGACAACTTTTGCACTGTTGATACTTGTCCGCCTTTGATATCGTTTATTGTTCACCTTCCCATCTTTCCATTTTCCTTTTTTTCTTCGATCCTTTTATTCTTTGGTTTCACTCTAGTTCGTTTTTCGTCCAATATTCTGTCGTACTGCTGTTTAGTTTTGGCTTTGAATCGGATGAATTTTTTTATTTTGTTTTTTTTTTTGCTTCCCGAAAGGAATTCCCTTTCTGTGTCTTGTCGTTAAGTTGTTTGGTACGGTGCTTTTATTTCCTACCTGTACCTTTCAATTTTTCTGGGGAAGGGAGAGGGATTAGTTACATTCATTTCTTATCTTACGATATTTCTGTATATTTTTATTAAATATCATGCTATATTCGTTTTGAGTTATGGTTGCTTCTACCCTGCATAACTCGCCCAATTACACGAACCGCCTATAAGTATTTGTGGGTGTACATAGCTTGCTTTATTTTGATAAGACGCTTAATCGTTAGTGCAACCTCTCAAACAACTCAATTCTGATAAGTTCCTTAAATTTACATGTTAATTCGTATGTTGTTACCAAAAGTAATTATACGCTTGCTCTAGAATCGATTCACATTCTTATACAACACGTCGTTCTTAAATGTGCATTATCCATGTTACTTTTTACTTAAACAAGTAGTTACTTCAAGTAGTTGCTTAATTATACTTCTTTTAGATCTAGTGCTGTGTATTTCATTTTAGTTACTCATTAGACTCTGAAGAAACATGATTGCCTCAATACCAACAAGAGGAAATCGGGCAAGCCAACAAGATCCGTATGCAGGACATAGTTAGAGAGTCATGACTAAACGATTGCCACACGTTGCAAGAATTACACGAAAAAATGGATCTGGTTGTTTATGGAATCAAAGACTTTATGTATTAGAAACAAACTTCAGTACATTTTGCAATTCGAAATTCTTGACGGTCTCAATGTATCCAATTATTGGCTAGAAAAAGAAGACTTGGGCATCGGTTTGAATTTAAAACTACGGATAAAACTATATAAAATTGATACTACCCCTAACAAACATAAAGAAAGACAGTCTTCTGTGTATATAACTGGTACTAAAATTAAGTATTATTTGGTCCCATGCTTTGTTGGTTAAATATTTTTAAATTATGTTATATGTCTAATGTTAAAATAAAGCTTTAGAGTAACATTGTATTGCTTTTTATTTTTAGAAGACAATGACGTCACCTTGACCTTGAGAAAGTAGCTGAAACTAGGTAGTCGAGAGCATAGCGTTGTGGGTTTTATACCTAAATGGGGAAGAAAGTGGTTGCTCATTCCTCACCCTGCTTATCGCATCTACCGTAAAAGTGTTTTAAATACTCATTATAATCCTATAACAACACCAAATTTTACGCATTCTGAAATTACTGAGACGTATTTCACCTACGGTCTTGCTATGGCCTTGCGAATGAAAATGCAGAAACCACACGTCTGAACATGAAGCGCTATCCCAATAGAATGATACCCGATTAATGATATATCCGTAGGCATCTTGTATAAACTGGAACTTTTAACAAGAACCCAATAATGCAGGTAGACCACACATTGTTAGAACACCACAGATCGGAGAACTACTAGTAGAAAAATCGGTGAAATTTTAAATATTAGTTACTTAGTTGTTACTAAGTTGCTTAGCTTGATTCTCTATTATACCCCCACCACAATCAAAGGGTGCTCCTTTCTCGAAATTTCCCTTGAAGAATTAATTTCTGCGAGCGGTACCGTAATAGCCTAGCAATAAACTCTAATTTTGATTGTAAAATCCTTTTTACTGATGAAGGCAATTTTTCAAAGAATTGCATTATACATTTTCACAAAAACCAGATATGGGCTAAAGAAAATTCACATGCGTTTTCAGAAACTGTTCTCATTAAATGTATGGAGTAATATAAATGGTGTTTGTTTGATTGGTCTTTTTTTTTTGCTTGTTCGGTTTACTGGTCACTCATACACGAATTTTTTGCAACACAAATTGCCTTTAATACTCGAAGACTTACCTCTTTCTTTTGGCTGAGAAATCAAATGTGCTATATGTACGATTGCGTTCCATCACATTTTTCTATTTTGGCTCGGGAGTATTTAAATTAAGTATATGAGAAAAGTGGATAGGGCGGAGTGAACTTCAGTCATAACCCCCTAGATCCTCTCACTTAAATAGCCTAGATTTTTCTTACGGGGCCATCTCAACACCAGTGAATACCGTAAATGACTTACGAAATCGAATAATAGATGGATTTGAAACCGCAAGAAATACTCCGGGAGTGTTTGAAGAATTCGGGCAACAATGAGAAAGAGTGGGTGCATGTGTATGGGTTAGAGGTTACTTTCAACAGTTACTGTAACGTTGTTTTTTACACCCTGCCGATCGCTAGCGAAGTGCTTGCGAACCTATGTTTATATAAACTTTTAGTCATGAAATAAGCTAAAGAATTACACACTTCCGTATGTACATGCTACTTAGGAACACCTGTATATAATATATTACAGAAAGAACTGAAGAAGTACCGATTTTATATATCACATACGAAAATAAAGTGTCTGTTAGACACTTAAACGAATCCGCATATTATTTTGCTCAAAATAAACAATAATTTAAAATTGTATACCTTCTTTTGACTTTGGATACGAAGAGTTAAAATACATGGTTATTCTAAATGATGGATCCTTTTTTAAAAATTCGTATTTATTAAAGTACAAATCCAAAATGAACAATTGTTATACTAATGAAAAGAGGAAGATTCGGAGTTTTAGTTAATATATTATAAATGTTTAAGGTGTTCACCGTTTGCTGCACGGCAAACATCTACGCGGTAGGTAAACTCATCCCACACACGAAAAAGCGTATCTGCTGTTATTGAGTGCACGACAGCAGTGTTGGTAGAGGCGAGACGTAAACACCATCCTTAACATAATCCCATAAGAAGTAGTCACATGGGGTGAGATCAGGAGATCTCGGTGGCCAGGTTTTCATTTCCCCTGCGACCTATCCAGCGCTAAGAAAGGGATTTATTCAAAAATCCTAGTACATCGAGGTGTCAATGGGGCGGAGCTCCATTCTGTTGGAAAATAAAGTCCTGTGAATCTTCCATAACTTAAGGGAACAGCTATTGTTCCAACATGTTCAGGTACGCTATTCCAGCTACAGTTCTTTCAACAAAGAAAAAAGGCCCATAGACCTTTGTACGGGATAAGACACAGAACACGTATATCTTCGGTGAGTCTCTTTCGTGTTGCAATGTTGAATGTGGACTTTGCAAACCCCATTGCGAACATTGTGTCTGTTGACTTTTCCACTAAGGTGGAAAATCGCTTTATTATTAAAAATTATACACCGTAGAAACGCGCCATCCTCCATCATTTGTAGCATGTAACCACAAAATTCGAGACCCTTCTCTTTGTCATTAGGCTTGAGAGCCTGCAGAAGTTGTAATCGGTAGGGCTTGTATAGCAAACGCCGTCTCAGGACTTTTGCAAACAGTTGGCTGGGTTATTCTAAGTTCTCTACTAGCTCTATTGGTAGACTTACGTGGACTGATAACAAAACTTTCTTTAATCCGTCTGACATCATCCTCTGATACACGCGGTCGGCCTGTGGTTTTTATTTTGCACACACTAGCAGGCTATCGAAATTGCCTAAACCATTGGTTGGTTGATGCTTCTTCTAGTTGGTGGATCAATACCGAATTTGGTACGAAATGCCCGCTGCACTACAATTTGCCACTCACTTTCTGCGAACTCAAGAACGCAGAAAACCTTGTGCTCCACAGTAGCCATCTCACTCACAACTGACAGTGACTCGAAATGGCGGCCTATTGCGCGAACTCTACCGGCCCCTTCTGGAACCATAACCGCCCACCTTCCTCTTTTCATTGGTATGTGGATCCGTATCATTGCTGCCGTGCACTCAGTAACAGCAGATACGCGTTCTCGTGTGTGGGATGAGTCTACCTACCGCGTGGATGTTTGCCGTGCAGTAAACGGTGGACACATTGAACATTTATAAAGTATTAAAAAAATGTTTGAAACTTCAACTTTTCATTGGTATAACAATTATTCATTTTGGATCTGTAGTTTAATAAATACGAGTTTTTAAAATAGATCCATGATTTAGAATAACCCTGTACATTAGTCCATCTAAAAATAAAGAAAAAACCACAAAATAATTTATCTTTGCTTCCAGGGTTTTGTAAATTATAAGTGAACAAGTACACTAAGCTGGTGGAAGTGCATACAAGGTAAGAAACAATACGGTCTATTACCACTTTCAAGAAACACCCGCTGTGCTACTTGTAGAGAATTATGAAGGGTGTAGATACGTTCGTAAATACTGCCTTATCGGGGTATACCTTAAACAAACAATTTTCTCTTTTAAGAAATAAAACTATAGTTTATATCGAACAGTTTAATCTGCATACGCCGCTTCAATCCACAAACGATACGGAATAAACACTTCCGTAATCGGCTTAAACGTCAAATTCAACCCAACTTTTTGGTGGTGTTGGATTGAAACAAATCGGATTTAATAAAATCCAGTTAGTATAAACACTGGACTTTTTAGGTTAAATATTTATCAATTTAGATATGAACATAGTCACAATATACAAGACAGTTAAAAGATATTTCTTTCTTGTTTTTACGTGATTTAATTTCAATTCGATTTTATGCAATTCGATTAAAAAGCTTCTACGGTATAAACTATTTATTAGAGATGTAACAACAGAGCCATTCTATTACACTTAGAGACACTGGTCTATTTAGTGCAATTTCGTGAGTTTTCGTTGACCTCGAAAAAATTAAAGGGATTATCACGAATGATTTGTGCTGCTTTAATATTGATGTAAACTCGCAAACTAAGACCGGGTTGTAGTTTTAGTAGATGTAGTAATAAAGTCGCGTTATAATTACATGATTTGTATTAAAAACGTGTGTCAACAACAAGATTAATTCAGAAGTGGCACTCTGTAACTGTACAGTAACGAAAAAATAGTTTCCCAACTATCAATATATGTTAAAAAAATAGAATATTTGGACAATATCCAGAGTTGTGAACTTTTTCTCAATTTACACTCATAAATATGAAGACATTCAAAAAAGTGTTAGCTTCGATTAAAAAGACACGTGGTATGGAAGATAAGGCGGTTCCGTGGCTTAGTTGATTCGCGTGCCCAAGGTCTCGGGCACGATTCCCAACACGAATACTTTGGAAAATGTTAGGCGAGCATTTTTCACAAGAATACGCCCTCGTTCGGATGAGAGGTAAAATGGAGGTCCCGTGTATGAGTGTTGTCACGCACGTTAAAGATCCCTACCTACTTGGAACAGCTAGAGTTCGACAAAATTCCAAATTTTCCAGGTAAAAAAAAAACTCTCTTCCTGGCCAATGTAGTACCTTCGGGTGGAGCATTGCAAAATCACATGTAAGGCCAATGTAGTACCTTCGGGTGCGACATTTCAAAATCAAATGTAGGGTATGGAAGATGGCATATCTACTTCTATTTTAAAACATGCGATTGATATTGTTGGAAATTGAATGCTTGACGTTATAAATACTTCACTGGAGTATTTTCTGAAAAATGGAGTCCGTTGCTGTTTTTGTAGAAAAACCATCAAACTTTATATTATGCGAAGAATTTAGAGGTATGCCTACGGTACCTGTATATAGAAAATGATAGAAGGGCATTTATCGACATTCTGTAATAATAATAATAATGTAATAGAAAGCAAGCAATCTTCGTGCAAATCATTCGTATGAATCTACATTGTTATAATGCGTTTAAGGAACAGATAGTAATTAAAATAATAGTTTCTTGCGTTAACTTCCATAACCACAGATGGTGGAGATAGTGAGCGTGTAAATATAAGCAAAGTTTATAGAAGCGGAACCTTCAAGTACTTATCAGTAATACTTCAAAGTTAAGCGGCGGCGGCAGGACGAGGAACTGTCGAACATTTGCGGAACTTATGCGTTAATATCTTTATAGCACCATAGCTACGATCACACGTCTTTTTACAATAGTCCCGAGTTACATATCCCACAAATCAATATATATGTATATTTAAATGGAATTATTAAGAATTAAGAATTATTGTTACATTGTATTGTTTAAGGACATAATAAAAGATTAATGAAAGTTCACAAACCAGACATGAGAACGGAAACAGTTACATTGTATTCCAGACGTAATATGACACTGCAGGTGCAGGTCACAGTAGACAATAATACAGCAATTGTTAGAATTAAGATTACTAAAATGTAATATTTTGTATTGTATCAAGAAATAGCAGATATGAGATCTGCATTTCCCCCAAAGTGATGTAAGAACAGGGATAGCATAAACACCCTGAGAACTCCAGCAGGGTCAGTCAGTCTCGAGTTTCACAAGTTTAACTTTGTTGGTTGTTCAAGCTACTCACCATAATTTTCAATTATTAATTTTTAACTCCAAGTATTTTGTAAATTACTTAAAGTTTAGTGAATATAAACGTCTAAGTTGTATCAAAAATAAGTTATTTTTTGTAATTAAACAATTGAAACTAAAGTACACTTGATAGGAGTGTAAATTTGGAAATAAAGTCTTTTAAAAGAAGCTCTCAAAGGCCCAAAACCTATCTCGCGGCACACCACAACACAAAGTACTTGAAGGTTAATCGCGGTAAAAACCCTAGATTATACAATACACGGCGGGGGATTGACCTGCAAAGCACATCTTATGCTATAATTAAAGTAAATTTTTACTATAATTGCAAACGGAACACTGCCCACCAAAATGCACGGTATTTTTGAAAAGAGAATTGAAAAAAAATTATTAATATAAGAAAACTCTGGAAATATTTCGTATACAAAACCAAGTCAAATAAATTATACAAAGAAAGATGAAAAATTTACAACGAAGGTAAAGGACAGAGCTTAACGACAGGGCGCTTCAGCTCATCTTGTGCGGTTTTGAGAGTGGCAACCCTAACGACGCCATCAGCTCCTGGACACGTCCAAGGGACCCTTGAAGGGATGGATTGTTATCGGATTTAACTAGCACTAAGGTGTCCACCTGAACCTGCGGATACGATTTGTGCCATTTGGACCGTTGTTGGAGGGTATGCAAATACTCCTTAGACCACTGAGAAGTATTGACCAACGCAATCTAATAGATACTCATATTTACTTTCTTGAATCTTACAGAGAAGTTCTGTAACTTAAAGTCAAATTGTATGTTTCTATGTTTGTATAATAATAGAGTAGGTTCATGCTGTATCACTGTTCCTGGGTATCTATAATATAAGTAATTTAACAAATATAGTCTTTAAAGTATTTTAATTACTTTTAAAGTAGTCGGTAATTAAATTACTTAAATACATAAATAATTTTATTGTAATTACTTTTTCTTAAAAGTAGCTACCTACAAAAGAAATTTCAAGTACTCTTTCTAAAATGCAACCTAAAAGTAACTTAACTACTTGCTACGTACCTAGACGTAGCCGGAAGAAACGTAAATACCAGACTAACTACCAAACGCGGAGAGTGGGAGGATTCACCTACATACAAAAAAAAAAAAAAAAAACACGTCACCCACGATTATCTATTAACAATAAAAATAAATTAAAATTTCTTGATTCACATGAACAAAGAAAAGTATTAAATTTAAGTTATATTGTAAAGGACAAATTTTATAATGGTTTTATAATGGTTTCACAACATTAACCTTACATGTGATTATGCAATGCTCCACCAGAAGGTACTACATTGGCCAGGAAGCGAGTTTTTTTACCTGGAAGATTTGGAATTTTCCCGAACCCTTGCTGTTGCAAGCAAGGTAGGGATCTTTAACGTGCGTGACAACACTCACACACGGGACCTCCATTTTACATCTCATGCGAACGAGGGTGTATTTTTGTGAAAAATGCTCTCCTAACATTTTCAAGCGGACCGTGTCGGGATTCGAACCTGTGACCTTGGGCTTAGTAGTCACACACACACCACTACGCCACAACATCAACCGCTGATAAATAATAATCCTCGATGTGCATAACAGAAAACGAGTCACATACCTGTATGCGTCGGGATACTTATCTTGCAATCCGTCGGGTGCGAGTCAGCACAGCAACGCCACGGTAGTCAGGATCTATTCGCCCTGCCACCGTATCTGCAGCAGCGGTCTACAGACAAAAGCAGTTGGTCTGCGTCAACGAACAGTTGGGCCTACATAAAGGAAGAACCAATTTGGCCTCCAGCTAAGACCTAAAAAGAGAATCTGATTAGAATGGGCAAGCGCGGGAAAACTCAACTCCTACTTGTCGATCGAAAAACCTACATCGCAGTAGAAAATACTTCAACGCACAAACTGCAGAATAAAATTAAAAATTGCTTCAAATAACACGAGTTCGAACTGCAATCCTCGCGTTATCAAAGCGCTATTACCAAACTGGAAAACACGCTATCCACTAATAGTAGAATCCATTATTTTGGCAAGTCTTTAGGTGGAAAACACAAGAGAAAGCAATTATACGTTATCGGAATGTTTAACAAATTATCGGATACCTAAAACAAGGTATTGACTATTTAATTTATCGAATAAATTTTCGTTTTAGAATGAATAGATTTGAAAGAAATGTTATGATTGCGCGTACTATTGTAGCGAGGTAAAAATACAGGATGAGGTTTTGAATAGAAACAGAAGCTAGGTGAATGAAAAACGGATTACTACAAAAAAGGACGTATTTGTGTCTATCATCGAAAATAAACAGTTGGAGTAGGAAAGCCAAAATCTGGGAATGGGCAGGACCCAAAAAACCCAAACAAAACGAAAAGAAAGAAAATTCGCTTCAAACTAAAAAAAACATTCGTTACGGAAACAACAAAAACACAGAAAAAGAAAAAGGAAACCCCCAAAATAACAAGACTGACCACAACAGATTTGGGATCGAAAAGAAAACAAAAACAGACACCAAACAAAATCCGGTTCGAAGGACCAATAATAGAAAGAGAGGAAAAAAGAAAGGAAGGAAGGAAGACGGATAATAAGCAATCAAGGAGGACTAAGGTGGAACGGCCTCAGCACTGTGGAGTCGTTAAAGAACGGATGTTTCTCAGAAGAAACAGTAAGGTTATCAACCTCAAAAGAAGAAAAAGAACGAGGAAGAAAACCAACAGTGCGAACCAAAACAGGACCCAAAGGTCAAACCTAACGTAACCAAAGGGACAACAAGAGAGAACGAGAGGAAGAGAGGGAGAGCGCTGGTAAAAGGAAACAATGTACAACTAACTGTGGTAACCAAAACCGAAGAACCAAAGAAAAGAAATGTTAACTAGTCCTAAAATCGACTAAGTCGTGGTTTCCGAAGAAAGAAAAACGGACTAGAAAGCACCTACCACAGGAGCGGATGGACGAAACACAATCGGACAAGGCACCGACAGCAAATAAGACCAGCAACAGGAAAAAGGAGAGGAATGTGGAACGAAAGAAACGAGAAAAAAAAGAAAAAGAACAAGTACAAAACCAAAAAACTAATAATCGTACAAAAGAAAATAAAACAGAATCCCAGTGTGTTGATGTATGCGTATGTGTGTGAGTGTGTGAAGTGTGTGTATGTAGGTGTATGTATGTGTTGTAACGCTGTAGTCGCCTCTTACGACAGGCAGGTCGTACCATGGGACTATTTTATTCCCAGACTCACATGTGTTCAAGAAAAAGCAAGAAAACCAAAGAAAACCTAGCAAAACAGGGAAGTAAAACGAAATCGTAGCGTCCAAAAATCAAGTCCGAAGGAGAGCAAAGTCGGCATAAGAATCTGGGGCGCGAGGACTAGATATTGGGCTTAAGGCGTTTACGCCGCCAGAAGAAAAATGAAACGAGATCAAGGACATTAGGACTTCGCCGACATACATCTTCCGGTTCGGAAGGAGCATACAACAATGTGTGCCTCTGTTGGGCAGTTTTCTGCCACACAGGAACAGCAGGAGGTGTAGGAGTTGTAGCATGAGGCTAAGAAAGTGCTGGTAAGGGTGGAGATAGTAGTGGTTGTCGTAATTTATGGAACTCAGAACACGTTATGGAAGAAGGTTGTTTGTTTTTAGAATTGGTGGTAAGAAAGTGAACGGTAGAAAAGGAAACCAATTTGGCCTCCAGCTAAGAGCTAAAAAGAGAATCTGATTAGATTGGGTAAGCGCGAAAACTCACCGATACACGCAAGATACCTCCTACTTGTCGAACAAAAAACGTACATCGCTGTAGAAAATATTTCAACGCACAATCTGCAGAATCAAATTAAAAACTGGTTCAAATAACACGAGTTCGAACGAATCCTCGCGTTATCAAAGCGCGATTAGCAAACTAGAAAACACGCTATCAACTAATAGTAGGATCCATTATTTTGGCAAGTCTTTAGGTGGGAAACACAAGAGAAAGCAATTATACGTTATTGGAATGTTTAATAAATTAACGGATACCTAAAACAAGGTATTGACTATTTAATTTATCAAATAAATTTTCGTTTTAGAATGAATAGCTTTGAAAGAAATGTTTTGATTGCGCGTACTATTGCAACGAGGTAAAAATACAGGATGAGGTTTTGAATAGAGAAAGAAGCTAGGTGAATAAAAACGAATTACCACAAAAAAGGACGTATTTGAATCTATCGTCGAAAATAAACGAAACATACTTTTGCAAAGTAACTTTTACAACACAGCAAAGGAGATACAGCAATATGCATTAAATGTTTTCGCATTTTGAAATTGATATCGTATTTCTAGCGTCAAAATAGGCAATATTTGTGGCTATATGAGGCTTACGGCATGCAATTAAAAATTTATGGTGTATTTAATTAAAGTACAAAGAGGTTATAGGACTATTTAATTAGGTATATTATTTCCATTTAAAAATGTATATTTTGAATTATATAGTTAGTGCACACCAAACGTTTCTTTTAAGATCTCAGAGTTCTATGGAATTGAATCAGATACAGTAATGCGTCAGGGGTATTTGTAGCGGTTTACCGCCAGAAATTGCTTTAATATAAAACACCAGCATATATATACATCAGAATTTCAAAATAATCATTTTATGACCCTTAATATTACAAAATACGTGCGGACGCAATCATACAATCTGGTAAACATCCTATTAATTGAGATGCACTGACTCACTAACAGTGTACTACAATTTATTCAATTACTACCGGCGCCCGCTTCTAATAGCATTTGTGCCTGACGCCTTCACTAATTTGATAAAACCGTTCCTCTTATCACGGATATCGCCAATTGTCGAATTGAGGTAATGTATGCTAATGACTAAGTAAATTATTTTACTTAATATGGATGAAATGTTCTTGTGCAATGCTGAGCAATTAAGAATTTGGTTCGGAGTGTTATTGTTTGTGTTTGTAACGTAACCTCTCACGTCGTTTAATTAGCACTTTTCTCCTGTTAATGTACTTTCGCGTCGTTAGTACACCATGTTCTGTTTAATATTAATCAGTATTTGTTTAGGAGAAATGAGTCAAGTAAGCGTAACACCGTACATCTTAACCGTGAACGTGAATTATATTTACATACCAAATGTTATGCCTTTTCGGATAAGCCAATTAAAATTCTTGTAATATTTCTAAGTTACTATAATTGACAACATTAGTAAAATCATAAAAGAAAGTCGTCAAGTACCGCGCCGAATTCGTAAAATAGTAAAGTTTTAAGTTTATTTGGATGAAAGTTGTATCTTATCCTGTATAATAATTTTTGCACTATATATTGTAACTATATAGTTTTCTTTTAGAAGATAACATGTCACGAGAATTTTGATAAAGTCGACACAATGGGGGTTCCTTGGGAATAGGATTACAAAAATATGCTCCGGTTTGCTCAGTCTGAGACTCAATCGCGAAGTAGGGTGGGTTCCGCGGCGAACTGCAAGGAACAGAATATCAGTTCGCTGAATGCCAAGGCGCCAGGAACTAAAATGTTGGAGCAACAAGAACGACAAATCCTTAGTTCCAACAGATTCGGGATTATTCCCAAAGTAAACGTAATAAACACATCAAAATAGCATCAATCTATTCACAAAATAAATGTATGGTACCTGTAAGGTCCTGTAATATAAACTTAAAGGCAACCAATACGGTACTGGATTACTGAATCGAAATCAACAAGAGCAAACAACTCTTATGACACATAAGCAGACAAAACATCTATAACCGCACATCTACAAATTATACGGAAGCTAAATACGGAATCAATACACAAAAGTCCCGACCCGAGTGCTAATCCTATAAATTTTTCGCTACTAAGTAAGAATTAATATTGTTGGTAAACTGTTTTTCACCAATGGATTTACAAGTTGACACCTTCCAATAGATATACATATACTTACAGCCTTTCCTCAGTATGTTACAATCCCAATTTGTACCTATAATAAACACAATAACTATTTCTCACTACCAAGTGTGGAACCTACAAATACAAATATAGCTTTAGGACCAATATGTACTATTGATTTGTCGCCACTATGATATAGTAAAAATACACGATACTATAAATATCTTTTTCCACTAAGTGTGAAACATACATGTATACTCTAATGGAAGTACCGACTTACTTTAACGACTTTTCCCCTGTGTGTGTTTCCCTTAGCTAACAGAGAGTACCACAGTGGATTAGAATGTAATGATTTCAGTATTAAAACCTGCACAGCACTCGGATGAGATACATAATAGATAAAGGTATTTACAAACCTACAAATAATGGTGCTCATACATTCGTACACATATCTCAAAATCTCCTCCACATATATACGAAGGTTATATATAAACCTGAAACTCATACAAGAACTTCCGCTGATGTAGAACAGTAAATGATATAAACAGAATTAACAGACGAAACGAAATAAATGTACAATGGTACACACGATGCATACAACCTGACTTATCGGCGGTTAGTGTACACATGCATTATCAGCGTTAAGCTTCCACAACAGTGATCTCTTCTAAATTGAACAGTAGCAGCCAAGCCATAAAAGACGAAACTCATATACCGCTTTTGAACGTAAACTATAACAGATCCCGAAAGTAGCACCAAAACTAGTACGCCAACATAGTACGCTAAAATCGTTATCGCAATACGACCCTGCAATGGTTTCCTAAAACGAGTCCCTGAAGTAGTTCCCTGAAATAAATGAATAAGCTACTAATACATATCAGTACGCGGAAGCGACGTACCACGAAGTGGGCAAACTATATCAATATTAACACATAAAATAACGGTATGTCTCAATGTATACTTTAAAGTTGAAGTCAATAGGATCCTTCAAAGAGGGAGGTTTTAAATCCGTCACAAGACGATGTCGAAAAATATCACCATCCAAACATAGATCTAAACAGATATGTTCCAACTAAAATCTGCGTAGCCGCCGAAATCCTCTAAAATCAGAGATGTTTAAGGCAGACACAGAACCTCGCCTACTTCCAACGACAGGTGAGCATAAGATGATGTCCAATCAACAGATAAGAAAAGCAGGACCAACTTAATGACAACTTAGTTTAACTAATATTAATCAAAATAGCATAATGATGAAATTTACTAAAACAACGTTTCAAACACACAAATTGAAAAATAGTGGGCCATCTTCAATTTTTGCTGGTTAAATTTTTAACAAAATTTATTTTATAGGCCTAGAATACAAGTAGTTTTTGAAAATTTCTTTCAAGACAGTCGCTGTAGAAAAATGGAACTACGGGTGTAATAAATATATCTTCTTAATAAATAATGTTTATAGCAATGCTACTTGGTGTCCAATAACCGAAGCTAATTTCACTAAGAAGTGCGTTGTTTAAGATATCATGTAACGTATTTTTTTCTAGTTACACTTCGTTCTTTAAAATAAAAATAAAACAGCTATAATTTAAAATATTTAATTTGTGAATTACCGTCCAATAGAAATTAAGACATAAAATTGATAATAAAACATAGATTCCTTTACCTTTATGCTCTAAAGTTCGTTACTAAGCTCTGTCGAGTTGTCAATTTGTTCACTTCATTATCAGCGTTCGAACGAGCAAGCTGCTCTGCAGGAGAAGTGAAGTCAAGATGGCCGTGTGTAAGCACGTGGCTTCTAACAGTGTTAGAAAAAAGAAGATTAATTGATTGAGATGGAAGCCCCCTTTGATATCATTAATACAGTTGGTATAAATTAATTAAATAGATTATACTAATATTTTTTCTCATAGTGCAATATCTTATATAATATCTTAAAGCAATATCTTAACGCAATATCTTAACGCAGTACCTTAAGGCAATATTTTAAGAAGGCAATTACATGTGTTCCGTATATTTCAACTTCACAAATAAATAACATCAAATAAGTAAATCTTGGAGCTAAAATTTTGTTGGAGAATTAAATTCAATCAAGCTGATGTTGGTTTCTTTATGTAATAGTTGTATTCCGAAGAACTTTGATATTCGATGGTTATGGAAATTTCCGACAGCTGAGGTCAAGGTCCTATATCTTTCGTTCAGAGCAGTTTCGTAGCACGTGAGTGTACCTTAGGATTTAATAACTTTGAACATTTATTAAATTGCAATGAAGAATATAACAAGAAAAATTTGAGTAACGTAAAAAGCTTTTAATGAAACAGCAAATTAAATAACAAATCTAGTGTGCGTCAGAATGTTTACATGTACACAAAGTGTACATTTGGTAAAGCTGTGAATGACATTTTATGTCAGATATATAAAAAACATAGATTCAGTTGTCCTATCTAGACGTCATATGTCGTCTTACTTTAATTTAAAATATGTTTAAATATTTTGAGGTCATGAACTTGCATTTTTTTATCGACATGTGAAATTCGCGTACTTACTGTTAAATAAAAATAACTTAGAGTAATTACATTCTACAATATCAGCACTTTGATAATTAAATTTTATTGTGAAGGTCAAGGAAGTACTTCATTGATTTAAAGAAATTTATGTATTATGAGTAACTTAGAGAATTTCACGTCAGTATATTTAAATTTTGTAGAAAGATCCATTCAGAGATCTTCCTATTTTTGAATGCATAACTTTACTAGTATATTTCTGTTCTAGAAAAATAATTAAGTGAAAATTTTTTAAGGGATACGAATTTAAATATTATAATTACATGAATCCAGAAATTTATCCAAATAGAATCTATTTTGTTTTTGAATGACTTTTTATTATTTAGAATTCAAAAAAAAAATTACAAGTCATCCCCGATTAGAAATTGTGTGTAATGAAAACAAATTCCCTGGGTATATATTTTAGAAGCCTAAATTCTATTATTTTATTTTTGGCAAATATTTTTGAGGACACAAATGGTGTCCATGTTGTACCTTTGTTTGTTCACAGGTCAAGCCGAAACATCTGTATGACATCTGGTGTTTGAGGTCTTGGTAAGTGTGTTTTAAAGAGTGAAATTCAGGTTTTATGGCTATGTTAGTGGTGTTGACATAAGGTTTCCGCATTCCCCTTATACAGGCACAGTTAAATTTTGTTGGTTATTGTATTGAAAAATACGGTCATCATCATCATTTTGTTTTCGACCTTACTTAAGGTCGGTTTGACGCAGCTCTAACTTCTTTTCTAATCTGTGCTAATCTAAAAAGCTCTACATACCCTTCACAACCTAAATTTCTAATAATTTGACTAAAAATACGGTGGCGCTCATTAAATATATTTTTGGTCTTTTGACAACCCATGACCCAAGCTCATGATCTACCCAGAGCTAACACTCGACTAGCCGTTTATGTCTTAAGAGTTTTTATTTATCTCAAGCCATTCTCCATCCAACTTTACCTTGGGCTTACATTAATAAGAAGAAATTTTCGACCTTGTGATATCAGGTTAGGGTTTAGGAAATTTAAAGGTGTAATTTTTTAGCTGATAGTCACGAGGATAAAGTTGATAATAAAAAAACAAGCAAGAAAAAATTATTTATTACAATCAAACATCTTTTTCTTATCTAAAATATTTCTCATTACATATCTTTTGGAAAAGTTAGTTATAAAGGGTGTCCAGAAACGCTCTTCACATTTAAATAACGTAACCTTAACTTAAACGAACCAGGTGTTTACTTACTCTAATTTAGAATTTGGTAAACAAGCTGTTAACATTAATTTACAAGTAAAAAGTACTTTAACGCAAGCTGCAATTTATACTAATTGTGACTCTAAGAATAATTACATAATCACTCGTGCACTGTGAAAGTAAATTTGTGACGTGCAGTCTGTAATTTATTGTCCAACCACAAGTAAGAAAACTACAACCCTTTAACAACCAGCAAAAGAAGTGTATATCTTCCACAGCAACATCAAAAGAAAAGAAAACGGTATAAATGTACCTTAAAACAAGCTGTCCACCTCTAGTACCATCTTAAAGAATTTGGAAGTGTAGTCTACACTTATCGATGGACGGCATGTTGGATGAAGCAATTTAACTGGACTGTAACACTAAGTAGAACAAAGCATCTTAGTATCACGACTTACAACGTTTCCTTTCGGTAAAAGAACGTTGTATAGCATAGGATTTTTTCAAAAAGTTTAGTCTGCATTTATAAGGCACGCGTTTTTGCTTTAAAAACAATTCCCAGCAATAATGTGTGAAGTATTCTGCGAAGACTACCTGTAAAAGTATATTCCAGATGACAGCTGCAAAATATTCCTAGAACAATAGCCAATTAACGCAAGCAAATATACTATTATCACTTCCACTGAATTTTGTTGTCTGCATGGGAAAGTGACGTATGTTTTAAATGATCATGTAGGTTAGCAACCCTCTATGCAGCAATATGTGGCGAAATGTATAACAATTTGCCGAACTGTTAAAGAAAAGACAGCGATTTGTATTATATCGACCGAGAATACCGAGAATGACTTGATCTAGGGACGATTCTATTGTCCATAAACTTGAGCAGGTTGAACACGTGCAGATAATGAAATAGGATTTCTCAGTACCATTACAGCTTTTAATATTTTTACAATGCAGATGGTTTAGAGCGTATTTCAAAGAACGAACTATTAAAAGTGATTTGAAGATAAACAAATGTTTGCTTTATTTGACGAATTTATAAAGCGAATTGTTTAGCCTATGCAATGCAAAGCAAACTATAGAATAGATTTATCGATGAGGACTTTAGTAAATTTTTATAGGAATGTTTTAAATGCGTATCTATTTCAATTGAACTTGTTAAATGACAGTTCATACGATTTGAAATAGCATAAAAAGTGTAAAGTCGTTTAAGTAAAAATTGTTAGGAGGCGTTTATTAAAAAGAAGTAAAACAAAGTAATTAGGAAATTATGGAGGATGCAGAAATCAATCTATTTCAGAAATTTAACGTAACAACTGTTATTAAAAGTTTATCTTTAATAATTAAATCTTCAAAACTTCAGAGGCGCAGGCAGTAGATAACAAAAAACTTGCTAGCTAATTTTTGAAACCATTTTTTTAATATTAAAGTTAATGCATTACATACAATACTTTCAAAGCAATTAAGACAACTATTAAATTTTAAAATTATATGCATGAAATGGAAGATAAAAGAAGTTTGGCTTAGGAGTACACTATACAGTTTTAAATCAGCAAGATATGTAGACCTACCAGTTATGTTTCAATTTATAACGAAAAGGCCAATCTGAAATGCAATTTTTTAAAAAATATTTTAACTTATTGTCACAGTTACTAATACGACAACGCAAATGATGTCGCCCGCATTTTACCGTTGCTGTAGAATTTTTTACGAGGTCCAAATTTAAAAAATAAAGTTATATTTGCACTATGGTTAATTACTAAAGTGTTTTAGTGTGGACACAGTGTTGCTTAAAGCTATGAAGTGCTTGCTTCAATTTGTAGCTATATCATATTTGAGAAATTTATGTACTAGGCTGAGAAGTGATCTATTAATGCGTTTGGACAATATTCTTAAACTAGAACACAGAACCACGGAATTTTATTAATATTTGTAACTAAGATAAGTTATTTACAATAAAAATAATGCAAAAAATATTTTCTAATATTATAAATTAAACTATTAAATTTTTGCTGTATGAAATAAACAGTCCGTACTATAATTAGTAATCTGCATAACATATCTTCTGTTTTAGTGTACATGACACCCAAGAATTTAGGCAAAGCATACTTCTCGCCGAGTCGCTTGATACCATGTTTCTGTATTTGCGAATGGTTTAAGCAGCTTTCGAAAACAGGCGTTCTGCAGGAACGGAGGTGGCAATAATAATAAAATATCCCCCGCCATGAGTGCCAAAATCGGAAATACTATTTGATTTCTACTCCACCATTCTAAAATATTTTTAGTGTACTCAACTCTTGGAAGCCTGAGGTATTCTGCAAGTTTTCTGGTGGAATCACGATGAGAACTTTTTGTGGCCTCGTCCAGCTTTTTTTATACGAATACTTTAATTTTCTAATCATTCTATAGAGCGACTTTTCAATTCTTTTCCCCAAGAAGTTAAGTCCAAGACCTCTTCTTTATGTCTGGGATCGAGTACAAACGTAACACAATATACCCAAGCAGTTTTATTATAATGAATGAGCATTTTGTTCCGTGCTGCTTGGCACGCCAATTATAATCCTTCATCAATAGACGATCTTTCGCTTTTTGTATGAAGTTGTTGAATGGTTTTGTCTATTTTATCTATTAATATATTAAAACTTACTACTACGCCTGGTAGAGTTACACACTTGTCTTCCCCGAGTCTGTCGGAGACTTTCTTGAAATTCTTTTTTTTTGCAAGTGCTATAATATTTGCCATCAATAGTAAAAGAAATTTTGGAATCATTTTCTTGAAGAATATTCATTCATTGCTCACATTTGCAAATTTTTGAATCTTAACATTACTCGTTTAAGTGCATTTCTCTAGGGTATTTTAGAGTCTGTATGTTAATAGTGTGAAGAAACTTCTCAGTTTCAGTATCATCAAAGAAACTTGAAGGCAAGTATTTCAAGGCGATTTCGTTCACTATCTGATCATCAAAGCTATTTGCAGTCTAAAACATCAAACAAAACAACGAACAGCTGAAGAATCCATATTGTGAAATTGAGTATTGCGGGTATTTAATTAACTTTGATTAGAAAATAGATACACGGTTGAATTTACGTTACCGGTGTGAAGTTAGTAGCCTTTTTACAGCAGTCACTTTATTTTTGTGTGAATTTAGCAGCCAATTATAGCAGTCATTCTAAAAACCTAAAATATCCAAAAATTCAAGAAATTGATTTGTAACATATTTTCTGCTGTAAAATGGCTGCCAATTTCACACCGGTATTTAAGTTGAAACTTTTTAAGCTGTAATATAGAACTTACTAAAATAAACAAATTTTGTGGATAACTCGTAAATAAGGAAGCAATATGTCATTAAAAGTTTAAGTGAAGCAGAATCCGACCCTGCCCAATATTATTATAAAGAATGTGTAGGTGTGAGTAGACGGAGAATAGGGATTCTGGTGCCACCACCACCCTCCATTCCCTTTACCACCCTCTACCCACTACCACATTCCTCCACCCACCTCTACATCCCCCCATCCACCTCCAATCCCACCACCCATCTCTACATCCCTCTAGCCAAATCCATCACCCTCTATTTCCACATTCCTCCACCCACAAAAGTAAACGGAGAACAGGAATTCTGGTGCCACCCCCACCATTCTACACCTCCACTTCCATCCCTCCACCTCTACCTCCACACCCCTCCACCTCCACATCCCTCCATCTCCCCCTCCACCCCCTTCCACCTCCGCATCCATCCACTTTCACCTCTACATCCCTTCACCTCTACATCCGTTCATCTCCACATCCCTCCACCTCTACATCCTTCCACCTCCATCTCACACCCCTCCACCTCCATCGTCACATCCCTTCACCTACATATCCTTCCACCTCCACATCCCTCCACATACACTTTCTCATCCTTCCACCTCCACATGCTCTACCTACCTCCACCTCCACTTAGAAAAAAAAATTTTATTTGAAGCGATGATTCTAACCCGTGCGAGGTCCACATGCAAAGCAAGTACCTTAACCACTATCGAGTCATTTGAAATTATTACTAGCAACATTTCAAATTATTGTTTAATGCACAGATTCTATTTTAATTTAAAGATTAACTTATGAGTGCTACCACCTTAAACCTAAGAATAAAAACAAGATAATTTAATGTATTTATTAATAATTTTTGCTGGTGTTGACGATACAAATAAGTAAAACAAACTTTATCAAGATATATTATAAATTTATTAAAATATATATGTATTCTTAACTACATGTTGCATTACATAATTATAAATTTAGGAAATTGCGCGTCAGAGTAATTCCGCATTCATTGTGAATCTAAAAATAGAAAAAAAAGTATTAAAAACATAAAAGTAAAAAAAGAACTATATTATAAATAGCCAGAAGGATAAGGTTTAAGGAAGTGTGTTGTTAGCCAACAAGAATATTATAGTTGCCCAACAGACACCACATGGAAGTAACGCAATGTCTGTCTGGATAAAAAGGGTAGAAAACTAGCATTGGGAAAGGTAGAGGATAGAAACTTACAATTAATAAATACGTACAAAATATACAAAACTAAAAAATTACGTGAAATTAAATGTCTTTATGCCCCATGCATACGTATTTACAGATCCGGGAATAACGAATCGTTTATCATCATCACTTGACAAGCTAATTTTATTTATAAGTTATGTATACACCACATGTTTAGTGCTGCGTATACACAACATTGTATGCGGGGGGGTTACTATTTTTAAATACAATCTTCCTGTAGTCCTCTACATTAATTTGATTATTTACTACGTTGCAGCTAATGCTTTCAATCTTTCTCATTATATTCGTCTCACTAAAAATACAGTACAATTTTTCACGTTTCGCCAAATTCTAGCACTAATGCGCCACTAAATTCACTCAGACACATTTTTTCACCTTCGCCATCTAGGATACGTCACGGCAACCATTTTTTAACCCAACTGTCCGAAACATGGCCCTGTTCCCCAGTCCCTTGACCCCACGCGATCTGGAACGCGGCCCCAGTCTCGACCCCATGGCTCCACGCGGTCTCAGCCATAATGAGTGCGAAAGCAACAGACATCACATAACAAGTGTAATTGAGATAGGCATATTCATAGTAGTTACCAACTGTTAATTTCTATCAGAACTATCAACTTAGTAACCAAAATATCACTAACTAGATTAATTTCCATACCTACGTCACATTATAATAAAACGAAATGAATCAAACTTATAGAACCTTCATACTACGTCGCGCTATAATAAATATGTCAAAACTGACATTTGCACACAGCTACTTACCTGTTCACCACTTAATAACAGTATCTAGGATTACACATGCAAGATCTTTGCAATATCAACACAATCTTAATTAACTGTATAGCATGACAAGGTCTATTTATTATCTATATGAGAGGTAAACATACATTAACCTAATTACACCAAAGTATCTGTCTCGGGCTACATTTTGCATGCTTAACCTGTTAATATCAAAATTAACTCTTAATTGGATATCAGGAATTTTTAGAGCTCTTTTTGTGTAGCAATCTGTGTTTATACTCTAGCAGCTGTTTACTCGTCGATAATCTCTTTGCAAATCGTTTAATACGTCGTAAATCAGAGCAAATCTTTGTAATTATCTAATATCTTACAGTGGATTTAAATCATGCGTGTAATCAGAAAGGTTGGATTTTTTAGTTAACGCATGTAAATTTTCGTATTTACATACCATGTATGTACTTAAATCAAAGGTTATTATATTCGGTATTTAAGCTCCAATTCTGCATTGTTTTAGCTAGAAAGTAGATCTATAGTCGATTTCAAAGTAATTCAATTTGCATACTTTCTCAATATTATGATTTTGAAGGTATTTTCCAAGCATCGTTAACAGTTGAACAAGAAATATTACACTCCTTTATATTTAAATTGATGTATGACTTTAACCATAGGGTTTGATGAAATTCAAGAACGCCGTAGAATAAGAGGAACTCTTTTAATGTTTTGGTATAAGAGTTGTTTGGGTTATTCTTTTATTTTAATTCCTTACCACTAATCCTTTCATTTTTAGTGGAGTACCTTAAAATGCAAAAATATTAAAATTTATTAATAAAAAATACATACATATATTATATATGCATATATACATATATATATATATATATATATATATATATATACTGCTATGATGATAGGGTTATTTAAGGGTATATAAGGTCACAGGGGAGGTATACGTCATGTGAATATCAAGAAAACTAAACATTTATATCATAAAAAGTACATCATTCGTTCATTATGCATAAAGCAAATACAAAGCACCCTGTATAAAATCAATATTTAACCATAGTTGATAAAAGAAAGTTCATTTCGTAATAACTTAAACACATTCTCAAACGCCAAAACAAATTCAAATCACCTTGTATAAAATCAATAACAAACTACAGTCAATAAAAGGAAGCATTCTATAATAACTAAATCACATTTAGTAAATAAAATAATTCCGGGCGCAACCCAATCCATTTTAAAACACTTAAAACATTCATAAACTCAAAATAAATACAAATTAGGCATATTTAAAGTAAAACAAACGGGAAGTGAAATCTCTTTCAAACTTGACGCATTTGCGTGAGGAATGGTGGTCAATGGAACGCATATAATTTTTACTGGTTTGTAATAAACAGATTCTTGAAAAACAAACATTTAATAACGCAATAAGGAATAGATATTGAAGCAAAGGGCGTACGTGACATGAAAAATGTAGAAATTGCCACATTTTTATAAAACCCAACATAAGTAAACAAAATATGGAGACTAAATTAAAGCTACGTGCAAGTTGAAGGTAAATGATAAACCATTTGTTGGCAAATTCCATAATACAAAGCACCGAAAGTGCTAGATATGTGACTTTTAGAGCGTCTGAATAAGTATGCTGTACCGAGTAAAATCCAAACGACGCGCGACTGTAACAGTCACACTAATTTATTACATAAAACTGAAATTGACCGAAGTTAGAAGTGGCATAAAATAAAATAACAAAAATTAAAGAATTCAAGTGAAGTACACAGTAGAAGTGCGCGTTGAATACGTATGAATAACACCCTGCCGTTAATATAAAAATGTAAGTCTAAATTTAATTCATGTAAACATAATCTTTACAATTATTAACTTAGGGCACTAAGGAACTAACTAAGTAATGAACCAAGGAAACTAATATAAATCGACTCTAGGTAGGGAAACTAAAATCGAGACCAAATCGACTCGAAGTACAGGGTTAGTACTTAAAAAAAAACTCCAAGTAGCTGATAAACATTTTTGAAGTACTGGGAGTACATGCCAGGCTGAGGGTCAACAACTTAGAAAATACTAAACTAGAAACCGATTTGGATCAGGAAGCTCCCGTGGAAACCAATAAAAGGAATACCAGGTTAGAATTTATTTTACAATTTATAGTACAAATCATATTGTGAATATTTGAAACTTTCATGTAATTTAGATAATTTGTGTAAAGAGCCAACAAAACTTTGGTTGGTAAAAGTACGTCTTAAAAAGGGAATAGTTTTTTGAACGTTCAGCGAAACATTCAAGGTAAAAAAAATTTTTCTTGCTGACTTTAATTGCTTAAAAAGGGTTATAAATTTGATAATGAACAAATTTAATAGGAATATTTATATTAATTTTGAATCAAAAGTTTTGTAAATAGCAAATGATATTACAAAGGACGTAGAGTTATAAATTGTATATTCTCTTAGCTCGTTATACAAATTTTTGTGAATCCGTTTGTCTTACTCAGGTATATAAAGTGTTAGATGGGAGTGGGTAAATATTCTCTGTTATCATATGGCCGTTCATTCTGTGCGGGATATCACTGAGATAGTCGGGGCGTAAAAATTAATTGTGTTAAATTTAAATTATTTTAAGGGCACAGAGGGGTGGCGATCAACAGGCAACTGAGCGTTACACATCCGGCGAAGGGCGATATCCTAGCAAGTGATGTGCGAGTGCCAATAAAGAAATAGTAAAACTTAGTAAATGTTTTATGTGCATTACTTGAGTTACAAATTTTTGTTAAATATATACATGGTATTGAATGTGTATACTAACTAACACCCACTATGATAGCCTGAATCAATTGAATCGGGTATCTCAAATTTTGTAAATAATTGCGTGAGTGATTGTTTCAACCCCACATCTTCTAGATATTGTGTTTGATGACAAGTATTTCCAACAACATCGAATATTTTGAATTACTGATATCATTGAACAAATAACTATTAGCGCGCCGCAGGTTTTCCCTAATATAGTTTAACTTTCAAATATGTAATTTCGAAAGGAAATCTCAGATGATGCAATTAAAATCACATACAAGAATCAACAAAGGAATAAGTGTTTGGTCATCATCATTATCACCTAGGTCGGTTTGACGCAGCTTTAACTTCATTTCTATTCTGTGCTAATCTAAAAAGTTCTACCTACCCTTCACAACCTAAATTTCTAATAATTTGACTGTTGTAGCACTGTGCTACAACTAGTTATTTTTGTTTTTATTGCAAAATGTAAACCCAATCATGACTGTATAGAAATCAAACGTTATATATTTTAGAAACGTTGACCTGTTGTGGCTCACTTAGTTAAAGGAATAAAACACAACTAACTACACAGCGACTGCACGTTTTTTTTTTGCAAACATGCATTTGAATAATTGAAGTAATATTGTAAATTAAATAACTGAATAACATTTCATCTTACGATAACATTAGTTCGTATTGCGGCGCGTAAGTCTACTCGACGACTGTTACTGTTCTAGCAACCCCACACATTTACACTTGTATGCTGCGTCCTTAGCCAGAAAGCGGTTAACCTTGACACAACCGCAACGCACCTGCCTTTTACAGGGTGAATATCCCTCGGTTGGAGATTAGAATGTGAAGAGTAAAACCCAAGCTTTGAGTTATAGATGTGTATCTTGACATTAATCCAAAATAATCTTAACATAAAACCCCCCTCTTGAAAGAACAAGCCCTTCAAAACCATAACTATCCCTAGGAAGAAGATTCTTTGGGCAACGGGCAAATTTTAACCAATGCCCTTGTAATATCCCCGTTTACAGTACGGAGGTTTGCTACTCTGATAATCTTGTCCTTTCCTGGTATTAAGTGAAGAACGCGGCCGAGTTGCCATTTTAGTGATGGAAGGTGATCGTCTATGATTAACACGATATCACCAATCTGAAGTTTATTGGCTTGATGGCGCCATTTTACTCGCACTTGTAATTCGCCGATATATTCTTTCGACCATCGTGACCAAAATCGCTGGTAGACTTGTTGAACGTGTAGAAAGTGGGATAAGCGATTTACAGGAAGTTGGTCTAAGTCGTAATCTATTATTGCAGTGTGTTTTCGACCAATTAAAAAATGCGCCGGTGTTAGTGCTTCTAGGTCGGATGAGAGCGGAGTCAAGAGGACGTGAGTTAAGGATACTCTCGATCTGCGACAGCAATGTAGCATACTGTTCAAACGTAAAAGATTGATTACCGATGATTCGCTGTAGGTGAGCCTTGGTCGACTTAACTCCCGCCTCCCAAAGTCCCCCAAAGTGAGGTGCATAAGCAGGGATAAACTGCCAGTTGATGCCTTCGGAGGCCAAGGTACGGTAAATTTCCGATTCATTTTTAGAGAAAAATTAGTGATTGCCTTTAATTCGGACCGGGCACCTACAAAGGTGCGCCCATTATCAGAATAAACACACGCGGATTTGCCACGACGGGAGGAAAACCTGCGCAAGGCGGCTAAGAAAACTTCAGAAGTAAGGTCCGTAACTAGCTCAATGTGCACAGCCTTAACTACAAAACACACAAAGAGAGCAGTATAACACTTTATAAGTTTCTGATATCGGCCAAGGTTGCCCCTATATAAAAAAGGACCCGAATAGTCGGCGCCCACAACTGAGAAAGGTGGGGCCGGGCTGACCCTAGACTTAGGCAAGGGTGCCATCATAGGATTTAATGGTTGTGGGTTTGTACGGAAGCAAACGACGCATTCACGTACAGTTTTACGAGCAAGATTCCTGGCGACAATTGCCCAGAAAGTGTCTCTCACAGAGGCTGAAAGTGATTGTGGCCCGGCATGACAAAGAGCTTTATGTTCGTGTCGGAAAACGAGTTTTGTTAGATGATGCTGATGGGGTAATACTAAAGGATGTTTCTTGTCTTCAGAGAATTCAGAATACTGGAGACGACCACCTACCCTTAATAAACCTTCGTTATCTAGAAAAGGATTTAATTTTAGGATTTTGCTATCTTTAGGAACAATCTTAAGCTTGTTTAAAGATTTTATTTCATCTAAATAGGGTTCTTTTTGTACCATTTTGACTAACTGTTTAATGGAGGATTCTAATTCTCCTCTCGATAACTCCCCGCCTAGCCTGTTTTGAGGATTTCTCTGGGAAGCATTAAAAGAGAATCGTAAACAATATGCGATGACACGTTTTAGTCTGATTAAAGAAGAATAGCCTTCCATAAAACTTGAAGTTACATTATTTGGAGCAAATAGAACAATTCATTCCGACCTTTAGTTCAGGTAGAGTACTTATAATTCCAATTTGTGACTCGGGCCATTGGTCTTCTGGCTGTTGCAGCCATGAGGGGCCGTTCCACCAGAGCAAGTTTTTTTGTAATAATTTAGGCGATTCTCCCCTGGATAAAATATCAGCAGGGTTGTTTTCGCTTCTAACGTGTTGCCAAGCGGAAATGTCAGTGAGCGATTGAATAGAAGACACCCGATTAGCAACAAAAATCTGTAAGGGCCTAGGACTAGTATTCAACCAATGTAACACTACAGAGGAATCCGACCACAATTTGTAAGTGTCAATGGATATGGTTAGTGATTGTCGCACCTTATTGATCAGCCGGGCTAGCATTAGAACCGCGCATAACTCTAACCTAGGGATAGTTAGAGCAACGCGACTTTTAGCACATAATAGGTGCGTGGTTATGTTGTTGAACGCATCAAGGCTACGTACGTAGACGCAAGCACCATACGCTTCTTGGGATGCATCAGCAAAACCGTGTTTCTCGATCCTTATTGGTTTATTTAGACAAACGTAGCGTGGAATGACAATTTCATTTAAAATGAGCAATTGGCTTCTGAGCTCGTGCCACTTAGTATAGATACAAAAAGGGATCGATTCGTCCCAAGATAGCTTCTCAAGCCATAGTTGTTGCAACAATATTTTTGCCGTTACAATGCAAGGGTTTATGAGGCCTAAAGGGTCAAATATCGAAGCTATGTCGGATAGTATAGTTCCCTTAGATACGAATTTATTGTCCGAAGGAGCCTTAATTAGAAATTGCTAGGAATCCCCTTTGCAGTCCCAAAAAAGTCCAAGCGCAGAAATACTTTCGCTTTTTCCAAAACGAAGTTTAACATTGTTATCGACAAATTCTTGCTCTTGTCACATGAAAGGACAATTTGAAATTCATTTACTAAGCGGAAACCCAGCGCCTTGGAGTATTTTCTTGACTTGACTGACGGTAGAAGCTAACTTAGAAGCACATGGACCACTAGCAAACATATCGTCCATGTAAAAATTGTTCAAGATGACCTGCGAAGCATCTGGATATTTCTGTTTATTCTGTTCGCCTAGAAATTTCAAACAACGAGTAGCTAAATAGCTGACCGAGGTGGTGCCGTATGTTACGGTATTCAACTGATACGTGGTTATGGGTTCAAGGGTGTTATTTCGCCAAACGATTTGTTGGAGTTGCCTTTGACTGGGATGGACAAGTATTTGTCGATACATCTTAGAAATATCTGCCTCTATTACAAAAGGGTCTTGACGGAACCGTAATAAATGTGAAAAGATGTCATCTTGTACCGTAGGCCCAGTCATTTGTAAGTCATTCAGCGATACGCCTGATTCGGAGGGTGAAGACCCATCAAAAACAACGCGGAGGCGCGTAGTTGCACTCTTTTCGTTGAGTACCCCATGGTGTGGGAGAAAATAATTTGGTTGAAATGAGTTATCTTCAACGACCTTGGTCATATGCCCCAAAGCTTCGTATTCAGCCATAAATTGAACGTATAATACTTTTGTTTCTGGCTTGCGCTTAAATCTGCGTTCTAGGGCAAGCAGGCGTTTTATAGCTATATTTTTTGAATCCCCTAACTCCAGAGGCGATCTTTTGAGAGGAATTGTAACTACCAGACGCCCTTCGGGAATAGTAGTTGTAGTTTTAGTAAATATTGATTCGCACTCTGTTTCCTCTATAGACAGAGAACGCTTATCGTCATTAATTTCTTCTATAGCCGAAAACCTTTCCAGTTGATTTTGCGCATCTAGGTTTTCAACCAAATTGCACATATAGGCTTGTTTCTGAGAGTTGACAGGCATGGAGCCACACACAACCCAACCCAGTTTGTTTTTTTGCAAACTTGGGCCATTAGGCTCCAATAAATGTTGACCTATGCACAGCAATTGCCAGAAAATTCCAGCACCTAGTAATAGATCCACTGGACCCGGTTTATAGAAATTTGGATCCGCCAGACGTATATGTGGAGGTATTTTTATGTTTGCGACCTCGATTTCCATAGTTGGAAGATTAGCACCAATTTTGTCAATAACCAAAAAAGGCAAAGATGCTTGGAATTTACAATAAATGCTCTCTATTTTAATATCACATCTATACTGAAGATTCGATGCAACTTGAATGATACCCACAATTGATGCTGCAATGTTAATGAGAGGTAAGATTAACCTTTTGCAAAGTTCACTTGTCACGAAATTTGAATGTGACCCTTAGTCAAGAAAAGCTCTACAAACATGAGGTGTTCCGCAGGAATCATATATTTGTACCGTGATAATTGAAAGTAAAACCCCCGTGACTGCCAACGGTACACTGCTCGATAGGACTACTCCTTGATTTTGAGCAGGTGTAGATGGCACTACTGGAGCACTCTCGCCAGAAGTTGGCGCTGCGGGCCCGCTAGGACATGAAGCAGAGCTAGAAGATGATTGCTCGAAATGTAATAAGGTATTATGCCGAAGGTTGCATTTTTTACATTTGCCAGAATTCTTACATTTTTTAAGAGTATGGCCAAGGCGCAAGCAATTTACGCATAGTTGGCGTTGTTTAATTTCATCGTAGCGGTTTTTTAAAAAAAGAGCTAGGAATTTAGTACACGTATAGATTGTGTGATTTGCTCGACAAAAGCCACAAGAGTTTTCTCCTGTCGCATTGACAAGAAAAGAATTGTAGCCGCTCCGAGAATGCTTATTTGGAGCCTTCGCTGTGGATTCTGGGTCCAATGATTTCAGAAGATCGGCCTTTGATTTTAGAAAACTATGTAGATCCTCTAACGTCGCGAGTTCATCTGTTGGCTTTTCTTTTTCCCAGTCCCTGAGGGTAACCCTATCCAACTTTCCACTGACAATAAAAATGATAAGAGTACCCCAAGAATCTACAGGTTGTTGCAAGCTTTTTAGAGCCCTCAAATGTTTGAAAAGACTGTCTACAAAGGTACGCAATATAGCAGCAGATTCCTTGGACATTGTAGGTAAATTAAAAATTGCCTTCACGTGATTTTGTATTAAAAGAACATAGTTGTCGTATCTTTCGCACAGAGCGTTCCATGCGATCTCATAAGTGGCTGCAGAAAATTCGAGCGATTGTATAATCTGTATGACTGGACCCTGAAGGGACGCCCTTAAGTAATGCTATTTTTGGATTGGAGGAATGTTGCCGTCATGGATTAACGACTTGAACATGTTTTTGAACTCTAACCAAAGGTCATACGAACCGTTAAAGACTGGTAGATTTATTTGTGGAAGCTTTATGGCACTAGATTGGTTTTGGGTAGCACTATTATCAGGCTGTCCTGAAATGGATCCAGCTACAGACCCCACTCCATCGCCTTCTTTATCAACTTCGCTACCAACCTTGCCTACCTCTCCTCGTATCATTCCCTTTGCAATAGCCATAATTTTATAGTAAGTATTTTCAAACGATTCCCTTTCCAAAAGTTGAGTATCAAAATCTAAGTCCAATATCTCGATTTCTGATTGAACTGTTTCGAAATCATCAATAATGTGTTCAAATTTATCAATACGCGTTTGTATTTCAATAGAAATTTCTAAATGCAAATTACCGGGGGAGTTAAACCTTTCCTCAGCTTCACCTAAGAATTTCTTTAAGTTAGTACATTTAGCCTTTAGCACGGCACGCTGCCTCATTAAAGCTTTTAATTGTTCTGACATTTTAGTAATTACTACGCACTGTCGCGGATTGAAATTAAAGGCTGGGTAGAAATGCAATAGGAAATCTTTCAATTGATGCGCCATACGGCAGGCGTTGAGGGAATCGAATTCGTGTTTAATCCTCCTGCTGCTCCTCATTTTGGTGGGTTGTGGGAGGTCGGGATTAAATCGGTAAAATCCTATTTAAAAAGAATTATCGGTGGACAAATTTTGTCGTTTGAAGAATTTTCGACAGTATTGATTCAAATCGAAGCGATTCTCAACTCACGTCCACTATGCGCACTGAGTTGCAAACCGCATGACTTTTCATATTTGACCCCGGGTCATTTTCTTAATGTTGAACCAGTCTCGGTGTTACCAGATCCGGATTTGTTGTCCATAAACCCCTCTCATTTAAATCGCTGGCAACTGTTGCAGAAAATGCAACAAGGGTTTTGGAAAAAATGGAGTGCTGAATACCCGTACACGTTGCAGCAAAAAGGTAAGTGGTTAAGATATTCCACTACACTACCTATTGATTCGCTTGTCCTCTTAAAGGAAGGAAAAATACCCCGCCCTCTACAGTGGCGTTTAGGAAGAGTAGTGGATGTTCATCCTGGTAGGGATGGTATCGTTCGGATAGCTACAGTCAAGATATCCCTAGGGTTAGTTAAATGTCCTCCAGTGAAACTATGTTTTCTGCCAATTACTTCATATTTAATGGCATGTATACATATATTCACTTCTATAAGTTTGTCGGTTTAAGTTTCTTAGTTAAGAGCTATAATTATTTTTAAATATAAAATAAGTTAATTCATACTTATTTTGGTGGGCGGGATGTTCAGTCTCTTTGTCGCAAGTTTGCGTGGTTAATTTTAAGTTATTTTAAATTTGAAGTTGTAAATCAAATAGTAAAGGTGTCATCCCTTGTCCCGTTATATCCTGTCGTAAAACTTCCTTTGTGCATGTGAAAATAAGTTGAAAAAGGGGTAGTGACAGAAACGCTCTCTCATCGATATCGGAGCGAAACTGTTGTTCGTTCGGTGAGTTAGTCAATAGTGCCGCCGAATTTATCGATAAACCCCTAAAAAACACAGTGAAAGTGCAAAGTAACACGTACTATAAATCGCATACAGTCTACTTAGTTGAAGAGTAAGGAACTACACCTTAGAACAATAAAACAACGTGGAGGTAAGTCGATATACAAATTTATAAGAACCTCGCGCATTAAACAATATCCTTTAATTGTTCTGCATTTTTTGCTGTGGCAACACTGGTTATGCAAGCAGCCGATATTTTCTAGTTTCATTATTTTATTTTAATTATTAAAATGGCTCCACCTCGCGCAGGGTTTTTCAAGGCCACTCGCCTTCCGATAATAATATGTACTACTATACTTATCTTGTATCATAGACAATCGCGAGAAAGTGTTTGATGGCTTTTCAATTTTCATACCTCGTGGAAAGTTTCAGCGTGGTTGCCAAACTTTTGACGAAAACAAGAACCAGATTTGAAATCACCGATCGAGGAGATTTAAGGTTAAAGCAAACTAAATTAAAGCTAAATTTTGAAAATTTACTATTAAAACATCAGGTTCATCCCTCCAAAAAGCGTTAATTTTTGTGTAGTTATTTTATATTGTAATTTTACTAGATTTGCGTATTGTGTCGTTTTAATTAATAAATGTACTAAACTTAGTACGTATGTGTTTTTAAAACCGTTTAACTCTACATTTAATTCTATCAAAGTGACTGTGTCAGCTGTCAAAAGCACTTTCGAAGTTGATGGTTTTGTAACAATTCAATATTACCCGAAGCAGAAATAATTGGCACGTGGTGTACGATACAAAAAAGTTTGAGGACCCTGATTTATGATATTTTGAAGTTCTGAACCAATTGTTAGTGCCATGCGAATTTTACCAAAGTTTTAATTTTGTTCTATTTTAGTTAGATTGTAATGTATTTCATAAACGATCAAAATATCAACTTTGGTGTACAATGTTTCTTCTGGTAGAAATCGGTATTGAATTACCGCGAACTAAAGAATAGTAAAGATAATTAGTAAAGCTTGGGTTTTGAGCAACTGCTTTTCATTTTAGCACGTGATGTGACCTAAGTAAAGATTTCAACATAATTGCACAATTTACATAAATTCTCTTTAGAGATCCTAGTGTTTTTTATTTGATAAGAGAGCAATGAATTAAACTACGATTTTATAATACACCTGTGACCTTGCGATGCGTGTTTAATTATTTATGGATAACTGTTCTCACCTACTTTAATATTTAGGATTTACAAATCTGATAAAAAATATGCTAACAATCAAAATGACAAAACCTTTCAATTTCAATTTATTTCATAACCGGGGCAGGTAGATTTCCTTATTGTAGCGACAAACGCTTCGTTTATTCGCATGTTTTCGTGTAGAACCGACTACAATCGTAATACTTCTGGCATGCATGCTTTCGTCCAGACAGTTCAAGTAAACGCGTGTAATGTTGAGGTTGTTAATGTTTGCTGTGCCGTGCGCTTTATATCGCTTAAATAATATAATTTCGCTAACTGTACAGTAATTAATTTTTTTAGTACGTTGACTGAGTGTTTTATTAATTCGACTCCACTATCACAATTAAGTTACACGCTATATAACAAGTTTATCAGATTTTTAATACTTCTTAGTGCAGTGGGCTTTCTTGTGTTCTTGTATAGCTGCGAATCCGGTGTAAAAAGTGAGCCGAGAATGTGACTGAATGTGATCCAGATAACAAGGATGATTTTTCGAACTCAGGTTAAGTTTGTACCAATGGACTCCTAGAGGAGAGACCCACGTCCATGTTATCGATGTCTGTTTCACGTAGGTATTATTCGTGGGTGTCCTAGACTAGTGTATTATGTAGATTTTGTAGTCTGTACTATTTTATTCTAATACCAAACCTCAAGTTAAATTTAAAATCAATGCAGTCCAAAAAAAAAATAATAAAAGAATCATGCGGAAATAATTTTGCACCAGGCTTAATACTAACTGAATAAGCATATGAAATATGGCATTTTCCAAGTTTGTTTTTTCTTTGGTGATAATAAATTCTGAACTAATTTTTATATTTTAAATTTTTTCATTCCAAAAATATCAAGAAAACTTAGCGTCTATTTACAGTACATCTTTTATCACTTGAGACTTTTACAAGTTTATAAACAAGTCTCGTAAGGTAAATAAAGTATCAAAGTAAAAGTTTGAGGTTTCGCTTGCTTGTGTTTTTAAAAAACACAACCCTTAGCACAACTAAAAAAGGGGGTCATACTTTGAAAGATGCAATTTTTAGAAGTCGTGTAAAATGATTCGGTATTTACTTTTAGTTTGAGCCACTTTCAAAACATGAATCGATTTTCAAACCTACAGTTCGGAGAAAATTTTCTAGAAATTTTTGTAAAAATAGTTTAAAGATTTTATTTTTCATCAAAGATTCGCTATTTACTATTTTCGGATGTCTGTAGATCACATCTATTCGAATACTAGTGTAATCTACATTTTTAGTTTTAAAGGCAATCTTGTGCCAAATTTTAACAGATAGTTATGATCAATCGGCCATTTTAGCTATCCACACATAAGAAAAACTACCAATTTAAAAATGTTTTTATTCATTCGTTCAGATCGAAAATTTAAAAATGCGTCAAATTGTAAAAATGAAAATTTTGGTTTTGAATAATATAACTTGAAAGGTTTGCTGCTATTTTACACCTTTATACTACCATTTCTTTGCCAGTCAGAGAATCACTTTAAAAAAATCATTTTATTCTTAATTATACATATGCTTAGTGACTGTGATGTTAATTTGACTATTATTTACGCTTCCAGACATACCATATATAAAGCAAAGGGTTTTAATTTTAAAACATCTCTGTCGAAAATGAATAATAGTCTTTCAAAAGCAGATAATATTTTCAAACAGCATTCTTAGCAGTAACTACAACTATCTTTGAACACTGCAGTAGTTTTGATATGGCCACCACACTTTGTACCAGGATAGTTCGATGGAAACACGTTTAGAGTTTGTAAAGTAGTGTTTATTCAAGGAATTTAAAAGAAATCTCCAATAACATTAAGGCATGAGTGCCACTGGTGGATCAGTCTATAGATTTTCTCTTAGTAAAATTATTGCGGCTGTTTGCGGAACCGTTCTATAACAAGAATGTCTACCTCAGCATCCAAATTGAAGTCCCGTCGTTTTAATGATTGTTTTAATGGACCAAACACATGAACCGTTCCCACACTGATATTCAACATTTGAGAAAGTTTTCTAACTTTGTGATGCGTTGATTTGCGCGCAATGCAGTTTCTTGCTGTCTTACATTTTCATCTGATGCTGCAATGCGTGCAAGTCCGGGAGAGGCCAAATCTCTAGTGGATTCTCTTTCCTGTCTAAATTTATTGCACCATTCAACCACTACCGTATGGAAATAGCTATAGTCACCATACATAGCTTTCATTCTTTTATAAATTTCCATTGGTTGACATCCTTCAGCGGCCAAAAACGAAGTAACGGTCCGCAGATTACCTTTGGACGGATTTTCGATTGTAGATGCCATTTTTAATTTGGTAACAATACTTAGAAAAACGTAAGCTGCAAATATTTTTCACAGCTGCGTCAGTACTACTTACACAAACAATATGCACAAATGAATTCCGTTGTCATAGAAACGAAATCACGTTACGCTGATCAAACATGTTTCTTTTGAACTGTTCTCATAGGTTAACATCTTAAGTTTACACAAATTTTTTGTAACAATGTAGTTGGTGCCTTTACTTCAGTGAACAATCTAATTCCCAACGTTAGGTATTTAAAGTTGCACAGTGTAATCACTATCTGTAGCTACTTAATCCTCTACTTCGCAAAATTTTTATATTTTGTGAAAAAAATATAGGTTATGGAAGTTTGTACACTAATTACTGTAAAAATGTTTTAAAAAATGTGCAGTTAGCGAAATATGTTTTTTGTTGATTTTTTTTTATGCATATATGCAACACTGCGCACTGAAGGATAGCAATATTTTTTCTAAACGAGATCGATCAACTACATTTAGGATTTAATATATTTTAAAATAAACAAAAATTGGTATTAAAATTTATTTTAGGACATTATTACTGATGAAAGTTTTTAAAACAATTTTTATTTTTGTTAAAACATAAAGCTGCCGAACATTTTTGGCACTGGACATAAGAAAATCCAGTACAAGTCGGAATCTTGCAACGAAGTGTCTTATCCATCTATTGTGGCCTGTGAGAACATACATCTGTTCTTATATCTTTGGGCGGAATTGAAGTACTGCATTGGCTTTGTTTGTCATCTAATCTTCTTTCCAAGTCTGACTTTCGTCTTCTTTTGGTTTCAGCACAAACACCAACCATACACTATGTTTGTCCAACTTCAATTCTAAATTCTGCCAAACCCAAGCTTTTTTTATTGTTCTTTTGTTTATTGCACTTTTTGTATAAAATCCCGACATTTACCATGGTAACATCGAGGACATGTTAGAAATGTCGGAAATACCACTTTTTTGGTTTTATACGTATTCTATAACGACCTATTAAACTATCAACCAAATCGACTCCTCCCATGTGTAATCTTTTATGATGTTAGGACAATCAACTTCTATCTTCTTTTTCTCTTTGTTGTCATATCTTTCAACCTTTTGTTTAGGAAGTGTTCCTACATATGTTGGTAATAAATTTACACTTTTATTATCTTTCCATGTAACTAAAGAAAGAGGCACACCATCCATTTCTAACACAAACTCGTAACTCATACCACGAACTTCATTTTTCTTGTTTGCTTCAGTTGGTAAAGGACAATTCGGTATTCTGTTTCTTTTCACAGTACCGAAGCTTAAAATACCTTGTTCTGCAAGTTGAACTACAAGGAGTATTGTGGTATAAAAATTATCGAACTATACCGTATGGTTTAATTTTGTTGGTAAGTTACGCAATAACCTTATTACAGTGTTGACACAAGCTCCCAAATCAATTTCATCCAGTTGATTTTCCAGACCAGTATATACTTCAAAATTGCATATATACCCAGATACCTCTGAAAGCACAAAAATTTTGTATCCCCATTTGTGGGGCTTAGAAGGCATTAATTGACGCTAAAAGTTTTTGGCTTTAGTAGCACACATCTGTTCATCTACTGACAAAAGCTCTTCATGTGAAATTGTTTTGAATCGATATAACAGATGGTTCAAAATTGGTCTTATTTTGTACAGGCGATCATGGTCTTTATGTTCACGGGTAACATAGTACTATTGTCATTGAAGTGCACCGTTCTTCGTATTTTCTCAGTTTTTTTGTGACGTTGTCTCCATTATTATATCCACTCCTATGCGTGAAGACCAGTAACTTCTGACATTAGGCAAGTGAATCACAGACATAAGAATGCATATTCCTAAATATTTGTGGACATCTATATCTTGTAAAACAAATGGAACATTAGGTACAGTTTGGGATGAATATAAATTTGATTGTGTGACAATTAATGCAATAAGAGTTCTATCGAAAAAGTATCTGAAAAGCTCGGTGTTCCTAAGTCTTCAATACAGTTCGGTAATTGCTCATTATCTATAAAATCGGTGGAGCCCTCACGCAAAACCAGATTTCCTCTTTTCCAAGACATTGCTGATAACTTTTTTTTGAGTTCTTCTTTTTGAGATTTCATTTCTTTAGATTTCCTTTCTGACTTGTTTATTATATTCATCTGTATATTTTCTTTATTTGCTAAGGTGTTTCTGACCTCAGGAATTATTTCGAAGCCGACATCATATTCAATATTCATTTTTGAGGGATCACTATTATCTATATTCTCTTGTAATAACTGTGGGCCTGGTTTAGAACTCATTACAGATAATTCTGAATTTTCAGGCATTGGCAATATTGCAAGGCATATTCTCTATATTAAAAGCATCGTAATCAGTTATATTTTCAGGCAAGCACACATTTCTTCGTAAAAATCATTATCAAAAAATGTTTTCCTCGTCCAGTTCAAATCCATCGACACTTATTTCAGATAGGTGATGAACAAAATAAATCAATTCCTGATGATGATTACGTGATGCATATGCGCATCATTGCACGGTAAAGAGTTAACAATGCAAAGACGGTGGAATTCATTTTAAACCCTTTGGGTATTTAAGATTGAATTTTAAAGAATTTATTCATATTACAATTCTTTGTAGCGATCCTTTCTAAATATTAGTATGCTTTATTCTTAAAGAATTAGTTTGAGCAATAGTTTCTTATATTTTAAGTTATCGCTAGAAAGACAGTAAGGGTCTGAATATCAGGGTCGACATGAACAAAAGAAGTGCCCGATATAAAGTCGATCTGCTGGAACTTGAAACAAATTTTCTACAATTAAATAACAATTTGTTGCGTTTTTATATATTACATTACACAAGAACATAATAAACAATTAAATTCATTTTCTTGTTTATTTTATAGCAAATTCATTAATAATATCATAATTTAGTTACTTTTGTAGATAAAATGACTAAACATCTAATCGTTCTTGACAAATGCCAACTCTCAAGTAACTTTTTATTTTCCATATTTAGAAAGTTATTTCTGCAAATGCGACGATAATTGCATGACTTCGAGAATAGCAATAAAATTTAGATACAGTTCAAAAAACTATTTACAATAAATATTGTAATATTTGTAAGACTTGATTCTGCAGAGCAAACTCGATGACAAATTGTGATTTCATTAAATAAATCATTGCACAATATGGTTTTGCAAAGTCATATTTAAGTCTTTGTCACATTTTAGAAATCAACTTGTCAGTTTTTCAATATTATCTCAATTATATAAAAAAAAATAATATGGTGTCTTGCGTTCGCGATAAAATTCGAAAGAAATAATCGTAAAATATATTCAGTACAAAATTTTATTTCTGAAATATTTCTCATCATATTAGATCGACTAATCGGTTCTCAATAATGCAATGTTTTCTTTTTGTTCCAGTTCTTTGATTCTTAAATTCTTGTATTACTAGCAATTGTTCATTTATTTGCTTTGCAGTTATTAAGGAAAGCTTGAATCTTGATTCTAATCTTTAAAAAATTTTAAAAGATCTTTTAAATATGACTTCGAAATATCAATTTTTGTAATTTGAAGTGTGTTACTCACAATATTTACTTCATTATGTATGTCTTGTCAAATGATCGTATTAAAAATTCCAGAGAAGTAAATTTGTTTTTCCTGTCTTTAACCTTTTGCTGTTCCAAAACAAATAAATTAATCTTCTATACTCACATAATTTCAGAGGTATCTGTATTCATATATTTCAAAATAACTAGTATTTTTTCTGCTGACTTACTGTTGGCGTGTAGTCAAAATTATGAAATACCTAACTTACGTAACTATACTTTTACTCAAAACAGAAATCGGTTAATTTTTTATTTTAGTAGATAAGTAGAATGCAATACTGATTCTACGCAATAGTTCAAATGTTGTTCCATGATTAAAAATCTTGCAAGCAATATGAGACGCAACAAATTGCCATTGTGCGGTAAAGAGCATCGCCAGCTCCCGCAAACTTAATGTTATGCTCTGATTAATATAAATTGCAACTACTATGCGTTCATGAACACATTTTAAACGTAGTGTAGGTTTTAATAATTTTTTTGTATTTTTTCTGTTTCTCAGTTTCGGATTTTTCAAATTATAACGATTTGGAGCAAGTTTGCAAATTATTTTCTGATCGTTGCTTAGTAGTCGTGAACTTAAAGGTAGCCAATTGTTAAAGTCTTATTAAATAGAGTTCATATTGAGAATAACTTCCAGGCATTACCCAATATGGATATTTGACTACAGTGATCACCTTATTTTTGAACGTTCCCCATTTGAAATTTTTTAATAATTTTTTAAAAATTATATTTTTATCTTTCAAAATTATGTTATTACGTGTTTTACGACATTTTGTATGCTAAATTTGTCAGTTACAATTTTAATCAAAATACCAGGTTTCCATTTTTGTCCTTCATTATTTTGTTGGTTTTTTTGAAGTTGTGATCATCGAAATAATTTATCTTGTTCTTTGTTCGACGTCGACAAAAATTATTTGTCTGAACGTTTTCTGTTCTTCTAATTTCTTTTTATTGTTTTGCCCTTTATCAAGGCTTCAGCTGACTATTATGCTCAGGATCATTTTTGCAGATATCTATCTCACTGCGTCTTTTTATTTCTGGGAGTTTGATCTAGATGTAACTGTGATTTCTGCGTTTTTTCAGTATTTACTGATCACGTTGATAAATTGCCTAACAATATGAATATTACAAAAATATACAAGTACTACAAGAAGTGTACAAGAATAATATTTACAAATATTTTATAGATATGCGTAGGTTATTTATTTTCACGCCTCGCTATAGAAACGTAATTCGATCAGTTGGCATATAATAATCAAGCAAACATAACGAAACATTGTTTTTACTTTAAGATTAAATGAAAGTGTGAAACATTTTTTGTTCCTATAGTTGTACAAATAATTGTAATATACAATACTAGTATCTTCTTATAAATCCAGATAATTATGCATCGGCGATATTATTCGAGCTAGAAGCATTTCTTTGACCTTAAAATTAAGGAGTTGTTTTACTCGTTATATGTATAACATACCAGTCTTTTTTTACTCTGATATTTTTACGTTTGAGAATATATAAAAGTATTTGAATACAAAGTCCATTTCTAAGATTCAAAACTAAAATTACTTTGTTTATTTTAATATTATATTTTGTATATTAATTTCACTTTAACTATGTTACATACTTTTTAAGATATTGTATTTTTGAGATTTTCTTAATTGCGTGAGTAGTGGGCGGTTTTTGCAGTTTCTGTTGTTTCATTGCTTAATTTTTTTCATCAGTAAGGCCCAGTTGTACAATCGTAGTTTAACCTTGGTTCACTGTTAAACCAAGTTCATCATTCCAAGTATGGTTGTACAAGCTCGGATTAAGAATTGATCGGCGTTCAAATCTGAACTACCAATATTCTACGGTTAAACCTTTGTTTAAAGTTAAACTAGGTGCAGTGCATCGTAACCTAACCTAACATTTTAGTTTGTCAAAAGCGTGAGCAACATTAATTGTATATTGTATTATGGATATTCCTGAAAATTTTATCGACGACGAAGATTTTGTAGAATTAATAAATATAGATCGAAGATTGCCAAAAACTTACAGACATAGACCGGATAATTTTGTGATTTGGAATGAAAATCAATTTGTTCAACGTTTCCGTTTATCAAAACAAACTGTTAGAATGATAATAGACGAGATATCAGAGGATATACAAAATGAAACAACACAGTATGTATTTCTATGCAAGATTTTATATGTTTAATTAATTAATTTATTGTAGGAATCATGCTCTTACTCCTGAAGATATGATATTTGTTACTTTGCGCTTCCTAAGCTACGGATCATTTTTGCAAATTGTAGGAGATTTGCAGGGAATCGACAAGGGCACTGCTAGTAGAATTGTCTCAAAAACAATTGCTGTCTTAGCACGCAGGTTTAAACATTTAATACAGTTTCCTCAAACAGAGGAAGAAACCAGAAGCGTTCAACGGGGTTTCTATAATATCGCCAGATTGCCCAAGTGCATTGGTGCTTTAGACTGCACACATGTTAAAATCATATCACCTGGAGGTGATAATGCTGAAAATTATAGGAACAGAAAAGGCTTTTTTTCATACAACGTACAAGTTGTTTGTGACTCCAACTTACAAATACTAAATATTGTGTGTCGTTGGCCAGGGTCCACACATGACTCCACAATATTTTCTAAATCAAGAATTAGAGCACAGTTTGAAGGAGGTAATTTTAATGATAGCATTTTAGTAGGAGATAGTGGTTATGGTATAAGACCTTTTTTAATTACGCCACTTCACAATCCCTGATCACCTGCAGAGCAACTATTTATTGAAGCACAAATCAGAACAAGAAACCCAATAGAGAGGTGTTTTGGGGTTTGGAAGCGGCGCTTCCCGATTCTTGCACTTGGAATTCGTGTTGCACAAACCAAGGTGGAGGGTATCGTAATCGCTGCTGCTGTTTTACATAATCTTGCCATTAAAATGAAGGATCGACTGCCCACAGTAGATGAGGAAACTGAAGCTGCTATTAATTTAGTTAATAATGTTCATGCAGAACGTTATCCTGTAAATGAAGAAACTGTAAATAATATAACCAGAGTTGCTTTAATTAGATATTATGAAAACTTGCTGTAAACTTTTATTGTACAAAATGAAGTTATTAATATAATTATGCACTTAATGTAAATTAATTTAAACTAAATAATTCGACTACGTTTTCTTATAAACTTTTATGGTAAAGCTAATTTAAACTTAAATGTTGGAATTAAATTTTTGTTTCTCCAACTGTAATATTTCCATTTTAATAAAATGTAATTCGGCCTCTTGTTCCATTCTGGTTGTGTGTTCAAGCTGCATTAGTTCAATTTTTTTTCATGTTCTATCAACATGATCTTTTTGCGCAATTCACTCTCCTCCTTTAAGCATGCACCCCGGGCTTCCTCTGATTGGACTTTTGATTGCACCCACTTTTTCATTTTTTTGGATATTTGTTTCTTACTATTTGCTATTTACACAGAATATTTAACCCAATGCCAACAATTAATTTCTATTCTTACCTTGTGGAGTGAGTAGATGATTTTGGCCGCCTTAATAGATTGGGGATCATTTTAGTCCATGTTGCACTTTCATTTTCTGCAGGAATATAATATAATTACAAACATGGATGTACTACCGTTATTGTTTAATAAATATTACAATGTTGCTTAGGTGAATAATATTTATATATGAATATATATATATAATATATATATATATATATATATATATATATATATATATATATAATAAATAAAACAAACCATCACTTTTAACAGCAGGTTCCACTGAAGCTGAACCCGTTGAACCTAAATAATCATGGTCCATTTGTGAAAGCACGTCCATAGAATCGGTTACAATTTCCTCGTTTAATGGTACTAAAATTATTACAATATATTTAATTGTGTAAGTTAACTTTATTAATAATACTTACACTGTACATCATCATCAAATTCAGATGGAAGACCCTCAATTCGCACCCCCAGAATATCCCTAATTTGTTCATCGATGGGTGTGAAGTTTTTGGGTTCTGGGGGACCACCCCGTGGCAAAAACAGAACATCTTTCATTTGCGAATTTCTTTTTGTTCTTTTTATGTTTTCATATTTATTTTTAAAATTTTAGGATCACGATGACACATTCCACCTCCAGAACTATTGAATTCCCGGGAAATTCTTTCCCAAGCTTCCAATTTTATTTTGTTTGAAGAAGCATCTGTCTGCTTACATTCTATCTTGTCACTATATTTATGCACCAGGGATATCAATAAAGCCTCTTCTTTACTATTAAAGTTAGCAGTTCTTTTTATTCCAACACTAGAGTTCATTTTATAGCCTGTAACAAAATCAGAATAATATTAGACCACTTGCAAATTAACTATACATAATCTAAAGTAGAATAATCAAATAAAAGTTACCTGGTTTTTAATTTAAATAATCAATTAAAGTTTGCTAATCCAATAAGCCAAATGTTAGAATTTAGTGTATGTATTTAGAAAACATATACGTTATTACAAAATGCGCATGACTGAAAGTACCTAACCTTAGTTCAACTAAACTTTAGTTGTACAACAGAACTACCCGTAAGCGCGGTTCAAGAATTAACTATGGTTCATATGAACGTGGTTTAAACTGAAAGTTGTACAACTGGGCCTAAGTTGGTTTGTCAAATGTTTTGATCAAACAAAGACAATAGAACAAAACTTACTAAGTTATATTTCTTACCTTTATTGTGTCGATTTATACTAATTACAGGCATTGGTATTGAACGAACATACTAAGAAATTGATTTATTATGTTTTTAATGTATTTGTTTATATTTGGCTTATCGTTGTTAGTATTATTAATCACCATCTTCAGATGGCGAAATCCTGGAAATTTTGGATATTTCCAATTTTTTAATGTTGCGACCAAGACAAGTATCTTTGATGTACAGGAATATATCGTCTAAGATGTATTTTGTATTTTTGACACTTTTTCAGGCGTGTTGTGTTCTTAGACTCGAGAACACTGGATTAATTGTTGTATGAATTAAATATTTTTTAAGTCACATTCCCCTCTTTGATCAAATTCTTAGTTTGTCAACTTTACTAATAATGGTTTTTCATTTACTTATTTTTAACCTTAATGAGTATAAATCAGTCAGAACGGATCAACATAGTTACAAAAATCATTAGTTTGATAGCTAAATTGCGAACGTTTTCTTTGTTATCTGGTGCATTTGTTGCTATTTTTGTGTAATTTCTAGGATTTTTTGCTGATTTTCCTTTTCTGAAATTATACCGTTTATTTTTTGTTTAAGCGATAAATTAGGTCTGAATTACTTACTTACCAGCCTGAATGAACCGGATTTTTTTTCTTGTGTCATTGTTAGGGGTAAAATGAGCGTTACATTACTAAATTTTGATTTGCCCTCAAGAGACGGGGACCCCGTAGTAATATTAGGGCGCATTGGCTAATTGCAGTTGGCGATAGTGGGTGGCTGTGGGTGGGTATGAAGAAATTACGAAAATAGTAAAAATAGAGAAATATAAGTAATAAATAAACAAAAAACTACGTTACACTATCGCTTATCTTGAGAGGCTTTTCTACTTGTCATAATTGAGGGACGCCTAACCTTCTAGTCACAGCAAACCCTTTTGATATTATTCCTACATGGAAGACGGTTGGTTATTCCGCATTGGCCTCCCTTGCTTCGTTTTCCTAAATGTTTATCAAGTTAGTTATCTTTTTCTAAAATACATTATTAAATTCTTTGTCAAATTAAATAAAATTGAAAAATAAGATGCTTCTTTCACATAAGATTCCATCACTGGTGTAACTGAACATCCTATACAAAATTATCTATTTACCTAGTTTTTAAATGTATTCAAATATAATTCAACTTAAACTTATGCCCTATTAACGTAAAATAATTGCAATGTACACACGAATATACTAAAAAAAACTTAGTTTCTTTACATAAATTCTGGTCAGGTATGCTAAAAGAAATCCTAAATAGATCTTAAACCCAATTTGTCAACAATCTTATCATCACTTTAAATTTTCTCATTTCCCATATTAAATTTTATGACATTGATAAACCCAATTTCTGCAAATGTCCTTAATAACAAAGATAGAAAACAGTTAAATGCTAGCTTTCCTTTTATACTTTCACGGTCTCTTCAAATTATTTAAAGTCAATGCGTACATATTTCTTAATATTTTAAACTGATAACGTTATGCTCAAATTTAACCAACACTCTTTCCGTCGTAAATCATCGATCAATAAAATAATCACTTTCAGTTTCATTAATTTCTTATTACACAAATGCCAACAATAGACATTTACAGTCCACAAATGTGTAATAAATAATTCTCAACATAAAAGGCTTATAATATTAGTCACTGTTTTAACTTCCTTTATTTTAAAAGGATTTAAGATTCTCAGAAACAATTAATATATCCATTTGCTACTTGCCTTCCAAAAAAAGAAAAAATAGCTCCCCTTGACACACACGACCCACTTGTTTGAGCTATCGATGCAAGTAACCCTTTTATTATCGCACACACGAGTTTTCAAAATTCGGCGTACTGAAACATTATTCTTGCCAAACCTGCAAGTGAAGTTCTACAAAAGCTCGCACTCTTAAATTTTTTATGTAGTGAAAGCCGCATTACATACTTGAAGCTGGTTTCGTGTAACGGTACTTTTTAACTTAAACCGCATACCAACCCCCAATTCCACGGTCACTTATGCCTTATTACGTCTTATATTTTGGATGTTTTCTAATTACCAGCTTGCGAATAATTAATTTCAATTCCTTTCCGTCTGGTACAACTATGGTTATTTTCTCTCACTATTAAATTATACATTAATTGCGGTCAGCATTTAGTTCAACAATTTATTAATTTTAATCTACGCTGAATAACGGCTATAGCACGTTTACTGTGTATGTTTCGTATATTTCGTTGCAATATGGTATTATTTTCTTGTGCTTGGTGGTCTGTATGGACGATCTCTGTCTTATAAATTATCTTGTTCTTTGGAAACACATACGCAGCGCCTTGTCATATTGCAATGTTTGTATTTGCAGTTCTAAATTAAATCATCGTCCTGAATCATTACGTTAGGATGTACTTTTATAGAAACAATTTGAAATATTATGTTTAATTAAGAATACATATTCGTAAAATTTATCATACCAGGTACGTCCATATTTAATTTGTCCACTCAAATTCACTAAATTTTCTTTCCTCATCTAATTTGTAACTAGCGTAACGCAACATCTTACAGTGTCTCTGAAAACCACCTTGATAAAAGAACTTACACTTGGGTAAGGAAAGGCTTGCAACTATAGTTATTAATAACTAATGTTACCTTAGTTCCGACAGCGCAAAGCACTATAAAGTTGTCTACGTTAATTTTAAGACTTGTATTAGGTTAAGTGCGATGATTCAAGCTGGCATCACTTAATGCTTTTCTACTACGATGTTGTTCGGCATGGTAAAACTTGTATGTATTACAGCTATATGTATAACATTTTTGGTTTATCTATTTGTCTTATTTTTTGCATTCCATTTTCTCTAGGTAAACTATATAATTACGGATTTTTTTTATTGTGCATAAATTACTAAGATCGGTTTTTCAAAGCATGAACCACTTCAAAGACATGCTGCGAACTGGTTCGTAATTTCAAGCATTCTGCAACGAAATACAACACAGAATATTATATTTCTAAATATAGATAAACATTATACTACTTATAGTGGTTGATGTACAGCGTTGGCAATAGTTATTTTACATAAAGGGGGAAATTGCTATATCTGTCCAATAGATGATTTAATTTGTATCTAGTGTGTTAAATTCATGGACTTAAAGTATAGATTGGAATACCCATTTTTTCAAGCTAACTGTGCTGGATAAGATTACGTATTATATGGAAATTATTTTCTGTATTTTCTGTCCCAAGTTGAGAAGCATATACCGTTTGTACCAAATAGCACAGTTAGTTGGGACATTAGTGTCATATTCCAGAGATATAGGTTAACAAATATTTGAATTCGGTTTGAATCTTCAAAATATAAACTAACGAATTGTCGAAAAACGTTTCAAAATTTTCTAATACTAAGAAAGTGGAAACAGAATGGAATAACATTAAATCCTGCATAGACATTGCGTAACCTTTTTGATGAGCAGAACACTTGTGGGAACTTGATTCGGCCGAAGGTATCATGCGACAGCTTACGTACTGTGGTAGTCGATACGAGGCGGATCTGTGGATCAGACAAGTTTACGTATGACTGCTGTTCCCAAGGTTTCGGGTTCGAATCACGACACGGTCCGCTTAAAAAATATCAGGCTATCATTTTTCACAAAAATACTCTCTTGTTCGGCTGAGAGGTATAATGTAGATCCTGTATATGAATTGTGTCACACACGTTAAAGATCCGTACCTTTATTGGAATAGCAAAAGTTCATTCAGCAAAATTCAAATTTTCCAGATATAAAAGAAACTCGTTTCATGGCAATGTAGTACTTTCGGCTGGAGCATTGGAAATTGAAATGTTGGGATGGTGAATGCGATGCAATTTGCAAGGCGACCCCGACCTATTCGACAGCATGCGTAGAGTCTAGGATTAAATCCGCCTACTAGAGAAAACTGACGGCGTAGACTGGATCTGTCGTTATATTAAATTTACAAAAGCTTTATACAAAAATTTTTTAATTTTTTGTTTTGCATTGTGATTTATTTATTGTTAGAGTAAAAATTTTTAGATGTTTTTTATGCTATTTCAAAAGGAGAATAAGAGATAATATTTGTCTTCAGATGGCCTTGGTAATCTTCGTCGAGCAAATAAGTGATATTTATCTGTTTAAATGGGGACCGTAATTGATGGTAGTTCTGATAGACAGGCATTTTGTGCTCTTTCCACTACGGTGGACATGTTAAATATAAAAATTTTTGAAAGATATTCATTCACCCTACAAGTAAAAATTTTACGGCGTAAATTGTGTTGTACGAGCAGACCAATCAATTTTGTTGTTCTTACCAATCACATGCTCCAAACGCTCGGTTAAGAATGCTTCATTGTTCTAGCATTATGTGCAGGCATACTGTCTGCAGTGAATGTTAAACAGTAAACCGTCCAAATATTCGTCCAATCGGCTTCTTAGAAAATTTAATTAATTTTCAGCAGTAAAATTGTCATTGTAAAAAAAGGTTCAATTATTTTTCCACAAAATATTCTGCACCAACAATTAATACCGTATTAATAATCTTCGAAATTAAGGAAAAATTTTGTTTTTTATTGAGAATAGAATATTTTGTTGTACCGATTGAATATTTCATTACTTGTGATTTTGGTCTCGTCAGTTAATACAAAGGGGTGGCCGAAAAATATGAATCCTTTTCACATTTATTCAGATACCAACTACAAAATCTGATCCGTTTTTGATTATCCACTGGATACAATGTATTCGAAATGCAATAGTGATAGGGATGATATTTCTCACCATTTCCTTAAAAATAACACGGCGACTTGCAATTTCGACAGTAGAAGATTCTCGTTTATATTTCAAATGTCATCACATTCGTTTTAACAGTTTTTTCCGTAAATATTTAGGTTTTGTAAGCACCAAATGCCTTTAGATTATATTTTCAAGTTGGCTAAATAACTGAGAGTGGGGTTACTTACTTTCCATGAATCTTTCAAAGTACAAATCTGCTGCTGCCCGTGGGTTAGGATTTGTACTATAATAGCAAAACATGTAATTTTTTTTCTATATGGATATGGCATTCTAACTAGTAGAAGAAAATAACGTTAAAACATAAATTGACGGTACTACATAATTTCAGTGATTTAAATAAGTAAAGTCCATTGTTTTGTATCATGATTACTTGTTTCTCACAATCAGTCCAAACGTTAACTTATTATTAAATTGAAAATTTTCGTATTTCATAGAAATGAACTTTTTCAAAAAATTTTTTGTTAAACATGCCCACTGCAGCATATCGTTGAAAAGAGAAAAAGAAATGCCTTTTTAGCTGAATTACCACCAATTGTGATTCCCATTTAAAAACAAACATCACTTATTTACCCGAAGAAGACCAAAGCCATTTAAAAACAAATAAGATTATCTTTTCTTTTAAATAGTGTAAAAAAAGTTTAAACTTTTTATTCCATCTATCACACAAATGAACTTTAACGCGAAATAAAAAAATTATAAATTTCGTTATTTTTGTATAGAACTTTAGTTACACCTTGTATGTTAATTATTTCCTTTCGACTGAACTCGGTATTAAAAACTGCACCACTTTCCCTATTTAACCTTTTCTCTTGCTACAAATAACTGAACTACCCATACTACGTACAAGAAATAGGGCAACCTGCATATTGCTGTGTTATTTCTTTATATGCACAACTGCTAAGTGGTCATCTACTTCATTCAGAATGCCGGATTAACTTCTGCGCCATTGGATGAAAAACTTCAAAAATCTATCACAAAACGGACCATCTTTTCCTGTCTGCTTCTCCTACTGTCCACGTTCCAAAGTCGTATAGTGTTAGTTCCACACACATGCTTTCGATAAATCTTTCCTTATTACTATGTTTATTGTCTTCGAACACAGCAGCTGCTTTTTCGTGATATATACAGCACAGCCTTATGTTATTCTTTATTTATAACTTTTGCACTTTCACCTTCTGTTCGGTCTCTTTGTCGCACGTTCGCGTGGTTAATTTTAAGTTATTTAAATTTGTAGTCGTAAATCTAGTAGTAAAACTGTCATCCCTTGTTCCCTTATATCCTGCCATAAAAATTCCTTCTGCATCTGTGAATAAGTTGGACTAAGAGTAGTGAACAAACACTTGCTTATGGATATTGAAGCAGAACGGTCGTCGGTTTCTTCGTTCAGTGTACCGTAAGTGAGTCAAGTGCCGCAGACTTTCGTTGTTAAACCCTAAAAAACATAGTGCAAGTGTAACGTAACATAGACTTAATTCGCATACAGTCCACTTGGTTGAAAGAATAGGAACTGCAGCTTAGAAAAACACAAAACACCGCGGAGGTAAGTCGATGTATAAATTTATAAGACCCCCCGCGCGTGAACAAAATTGGCCTTCATCGCTGGATCTTTAATTAAATAATTAGTTCCTATCCTTTAAACTCCTTATATTTAAATTTAAATTTATAAAATTGTCGTAGTTTTTATTATGGTTAAACGTGTTACACAGAAAAGAACATCTTGCTTACACATTTACTGTAGATTTTACAATACATTCCTTATCCTTTGTGGCAAAGATTAGGGTCGTCGTCGGTATCCTTTTATGTAAACTATTTATGAGGGTTATTGTATCCTAGATCTTTACCTTATTTGTCACTTCAAGTTGGAGCAACCATTCGGGTTCATGCAACTTGTATAACAAAGGGGTTATTGGTATTTATTTGAAACCTTAAAAGCTTTGTCGGGCAAGCACTGTAGTTAGGTGCATTTTTCTATTAATAATTTAATTTCGTAGATGAATTAGTAATTTAGCGTATTCGAGTCACGCATTGTTTTTACATTAATTTTTATTGTCGTTCATTAATCATTAATTAAATATGGTTATATCAATTGATAAAGCTATTCTTGAAGCTAAATTTGTAGTTAATAGGTTGGATCACATTTACAGCAAAATCAACCAACCGGAAAATGTATCGATTGCTTTAATTAGAGCGTCGATTAAAACTGTCGAACAGATTGAAACGCTTTTCAAATCCTTTTGCAAGGATATTTTCTTTGATGAAGAAAGTGAACAATTGGATGAATTTTCGGCTCTTAGGGTGAAAATCGATGATTATCTATTAGATATTCGTATTATCGCTGAACAATGCGAATTAGATCGGGTAGAAAATAAGCCAAAGGTGGAAAATATGAATAATTCTTTTTCGTCAGATTGTACAATTCGTTTGAAACATTTTTCAGTCCCCCGCTTCTCCGGACGCATATCAGATTTTGAGAGTTACAATGCAATTTATAAGCGGTTGATTCATGATAATGTCAGTTTGTCACCCGTTGAAAAATTTTGCCATCTCGTTGATACATTAGATGAGTCGTCGCGTGCCTTGATAAAACACTTGCCATTAAATGATTATGCATACGTGGAAGCCTATAAAATCATTACTAATCGTTTTCAGTCCAAGAGGTTATTACTTTCAACATATTTTAATGCTCTCGAAAATGCCCTACGGTCAGTTCCTCAGACTCGCATGCGGAACTCCGGCAATTAATTAGTTGTTTTGATGAAAATATATTCGCGTTAAGGCAGATGGAAATAGATTTATTAGATTTCATGTTGTTTAATCTGTTATCGAAAAAATTAGATACAAACATTTTAAAGCGTTTCGAATTAGGAAATAATGACGAAATTCCCTCGTTCAAAGATTTAAGGTCGTACATTGAAAAACAATGTAAGGTGTTGGAAATAAATGACATTGCGTCAGGAACATGCTTAAAATCTCGAGATTCCGTTAAAGAAAGAGAAAAAGGAAGGTTTGTTAGCACTTCGGCTAAAACTTCTTTAGTTGGTACCACCAATGATGTTAAAAATTGTAGTTTCTGTCAAGCTGTGCATCCTATTTATAGATGTAAGCAGTTTCTCGATAAAACCCCTCAAGAAAGATTTGAGGTGGTAAAGCTTAAAATCTTTGCATTAACTGTTTAAATCCTTCACATTCGATGAAAAATTGTACGTTAGATTGGTCGTGTAGAAAATGTCATCAGTCGCACAATTCGTTGCTTCACTTCGATAAACAAGAAAAATCGGTGTCGCCACGCCGACAAACCCATCGTCAAAGGTCAGCGTCTCCTCGGAGAGCGGCGCCTAGACTTACTTCTACTAGTAGACCTAGTGAAGACAATCTGTCGTCGTCGGTTGTGCATGAACAACCTGTCACTAGTTCGTTGATTTCGACGTCATTAGAACACACAACCACGCTGTTAGCTACGGCAATGGTGTCGGTGCTTGATTATACAGGAACATTGCAATCTGTTCGTGTAATATTAGATAACGGATCCATGGAAAGTTTTATGACTGAAAGGTGCCGTCAGAAATTAGGTTTAAGGAAACGGAGAGCCAATGTCACTGTTCAAGGACTTGGCTTGAATTCGTCGTTGGTGTCTGGTGCACTATCGTGTGTAGTCAGCCCTCGGGAGCACGGTCTCCAGCATATGGAATTGATTGTTATATTTTACCTAACATTTGTAATCAATTACCTTCGTCGTCGATAGGGGTCAAGGAATGGTCGCATACTCGAGGTTTGGCCTTAGCTGATCCTAATTTTAATGTTCCTGGTAAAATTGACATGCTACTCGGAGCGGAAATCTTTGCTCAGGTTTTGTTGAACGAGTCTCGTTGGGGTGTCGCTAACGAGCCAGTTGCTATTAAAACAACCTTTGGTTGGGTTTTAACGGAAAGGTCGTTTCCCGAATAGTTCTATTACGTCGTTGTGTGCTTTCGTTGAACCCTTAGACAGTGACATTCGTCGATTTTGGGAATTAGAAAATATTCCTTCAAAAACACATTTCTCCTGAAGAAGAAAGGTGTGAAAATCAATTTGTGGAAAGTTATAGACGTAACAAGGACGGTCGTTTTGTAGTGTCCTTGCCCTTTAAAATTTCGGAACCCTCATTTGTGGGTACGAGATCAATTTGTATTAAAAGATTTTTGTCGTTAGAACGTCGTTTGCTAAAAAATCCTGAATTGTATTCAGATTATAAAAAATTTATGGAGGATTATTTGACAAGCGGGCACATGGTTCAAGTGAAATCGCTTGAAAATTCGTCGGGTCATGAGAAAATGTACTACATTCCCCATCATGCTGTACATAAGCGTGACAGCACTACCACCAAATTGCGGGTGGTTTTCGATGCTTCGTGTCAAGATCAATCTGGAAAGTCGTTAAATGATAGCTTGGGTATTGGTCCTGCTTTGCAAAAGGACATTGCAGTTTTGTTATTGCACTTTCGTGTACATCGTATCGTAATTACAGCTGACATTAAACAAATGTATCGGCAGATTTTGGTTAAAGATACTTATCGTAATTATCAACGTATCGTCTGGAGATTTTCTCCGTCAGATCCTATTATGGACCTTAAGTTAAATACTGTGACTTATGGAGTTTCGTCGTCGCCTTTTTTGGCCTTGCGTACTGTTCAAGAATTGGCAAGGTTAGAATCAATTAATTTTCCTTTCGCGTCATCGGTATTGGCGAGCGATACCTATGTTGATGACTTAGTCACTGGATGTAATTCGATTGAAGCTGCTAATCAATTAATTGGGGAATTGAATAGTATTTGCTCTAGTGGTGGTTTTCAATTAAGAAAATGGAGAAGTAATTGCCCGGAAGTGATGTCCAACTTGAGGGAGTCCCTGTCCAGTTCGGACGCAATTACATTTCAAGATAAAGATAGTGGTTCAATAAAAATTTTGGGCCTTTCGTGGCGTGCTCTTACAGATGCATTTTTATACAACTTAGACGTTGAAGAGCGCACTTGCACTAAGCGTAATATTTTGTCGGCTATCGCAAAATTTTTCATCCTCTCGGTTTGATAGCACCTGTAGTACTGTTCGCTAAACGTTTAGTTCAAGATCTTTGGCTATTAGGTCTCGGTGGGACCAAGAGCCTCCATTGAAGTCATACAAAATGGAAACATTTTTGGGTGAATTGCCAGCGGTTTCGAATATTGATATTTCGCGTCACATCGTATGTCATAATTTTAAAAAGGTGGAGTTGCATGGATTCTGTGATGCTTCTGAAGCCGGGTATGCAGCTGTCATCTATTTCCGTTCGTTCGATTTAGAAGATAATATTACCATATCATTAGTATGCGCAAAATCGAAGGTTGCTCCTACTAATCGCGTTTCATTGCCCGTCTCGAATTGTGTGCTGCCGTACTCTTGGCAGATTTAGTAGATTTCGTCAAAATACTTATACAGATATTTTATCATTTAGTAATATTTTCGCGTGGTCAGATTCTACTGTTGTTTTGTCTTGGATTCGGTCTTCCTCGCATAAGTGGAAGACATTCGTTAGCAATCGTATTTCGCATATTCAAGAACGTATTCCTCCATCTTCGTGGTTTCATGTTAAGTCCCAGGATAACCCTGCGGATTGTGCCTCACGTGGACTTTTGGCTTCAGAGTTGGTTCATCATCCATTATGGTGGACAGGACCTTCTTGGTTAGTGCGTCGTAATGAAGAATGGCCAGTAACATCGCTGCCAAAACTTATCGACTCATCTCAGATGGACGTCGAATATCGTACTCTGTCGTTAACAGTCGTTATGTCTGACAATTTCTTAGATATGTTGTTGGATAAATTTTCAAACCTGCAGAAAATTTGTAGGATTATTACCTGTATTCGTCATTTCATTCGTAATGTTCAATGTCCCGATTTGCGTTCAAAATATTCTGATGGTTTGTCTCTAGCTCAGCAGCAAGAGGCTATACATTTATTGATTAAAAGAGTTCAAACAAATGTTTTTTCCCAAGACATTGCTAATATTAAAACTGGAAAACTTGTTAGTAAACAACTTCGTAGCCTTAGTCCGTTTCTAGATAGTCATGATTTGTTGAGGGTGGGCGGTCGCCTACGTAACTCAGAGTTGTCGCATGATGCAAAATTTCCAATTTTGCTTCCTCGGTCGCATCGGTTGACTGAACTTATTATATTAGATTGTCATGAAAGACATTTACATCCTGGAAATCGAACAACTCAATTTTACTAACTCAAAATTATTGGATCTTGTGCGCCAAGAGGGCTATTCGGCAATGTCTGAAATCCTGCATTCGCTGTTTTCGTGTAAACCCTGTGGCTTTATGCCCCCCTATGGGGGATTTACCAGTTTCTAGGTTAACTCCAGGTAAGGCGTTTTTACATACGGGAGTCGACTTTGGTGGACCTTTCTCTGTCACGATGAATCGATGTCGTGGCGCAAAATCATTGAAAGCGTACATTTGCTTATTTATTTGTTTCAGCACTAAAGCCATCCATTTGGAGCTAGTGTCTAACTTGTCGACAGACGCTTTCTTGGGTGCTTTACGTCGATTTATTGCTCGAAGAGGCAAATGTATTCAAATCCATTGTGATAATGGTACTAATTTCGTTGGGGCCTCTCGTGAAATCTCTCAATTGATGCGCCATTCGGCAGGCGTTGAGGGAATCGAATTTGTGTTTAATCCTCCTGCTGCTCCTCATTTTGGTGGGTTGTGGGAGGCCGGGATTAAATCAGTAAAATCCCATTTAAAGAGAATTATCGGTGAACAAATTTTGTCGTTTGAAGAATTCTCGACGGTATTGATTCAAATCGAAGCGATTCTCAACTCACGTCCACTATGCGCACTGAGTTGCGAACCGCATGATTTCTCGTATTTGACCCCGGGTCATTTTCTTAATGTTGAACCAGTTTCGGTGTTACCAGATCCAGATTTGTTGTCCATAAACCCTCTCGTTTGAATCGCTGGCAATTGTTGCAGCAAATGCAACAAGGGTTTTGGAAGAAATGGAGTGCTGAATACCTGCACACGTTGCAGCAGAAAGGTAAGTGGTTGAAGAATTCCGCTACTTTACCTATTGATTCGCTTGTCCTCTTAAAGGAAGAAAATAACCCCCCTCTACAGTGGCGTTTAGGAAGAGTAGTAGATGTTCACCCTGGTAGAGACGGTATCGTTCGGGTAGCTACAGTCAAGACATCCCAAGGGTTAGTTAAACGCCCCTAGTGAAACTATGTTTACTGCCAGTTACTTGATATTTAATGGTATGTACACGTATATTCACTTATATAAGTTTGTCGGTTAGGTTTCTTAGTTAATAGCTCTAATTAGTTTTTAAATATAAAATAAGTTAGTTCATACTTATTTTGGTGGGCGGGATGTTCGGTCTCTTTGTCGCACGTTCGCGTGGTTAATTTTAAGTTATTTAAATTTGTAGTCGTAAATCTAGTAGTAAAACTGTCATCCCTTGTTCCCTTATATCCTGCCATAAAAATTCCTTCTGCATCTGTGAATAAGTTGGACTAAGAGTAGTGAACAAACACTTGCTTATGGATATTGAAGCAGAACGGTCGTCGGTTTCTTCGTTCAGTGTACCGTAAGTGAGTCAAGTGCCGCAGACTTTCGTTGTTAAACCCTAAAAAACATAGTGCAAGTGTAACGTAACATAGACTTAATTCGCATACAGTCCACTTGGTTGAAAGAATAGGAACTGCAGCTTAGAAAAACACAAAACACCGCGGAGGTAAGTCGATGTATAAATTTATAAGACCCCCCGCGCGTGAACACCTTCTATTGTTTATATACCCTATTTCACCGGTATTAAGTGGTACGCGAAGAGAGTTAACAACCTGACGGCTACTAATATCCCCCATTACTTAGACATTTGCCGATTCACTTGTTTCCAACTACTCCTTTCGCACAATCAACATTTGTTGAGAATATTGCAAAAACAACACCTGTAATTGTTTACGATAATTATCAGGTTTAAATACAATTACTTTTTTCATCATTAGGTTTTCGGTCCTGGAACTGATTGGACGCATACCTCTATTGATTTATAATCTGAGCTAACCTACACAGTTCCCTAAAATTCCCACAGTCTATATCTTTCACTATCTGTGTGCAATAGTCTAATCTAGATCTATCTCTACCCTCTTTTTCTCTGCGTTTAATATATTCTGATTATTCCCTCAATAATAGCGGTTAAATATTTTCTATGTGTGAATTAATCGATATAGAGAGTATTTTTGAAAAAAGAATTCAATTTTTTTTTCGATTTAAAAAATTAGAAAATCTCCAAAACCTAGATTTAAATAGGGGCTGTTTACCATGCTCTCCTTTATTCAAAATTTTTTGTGTTCAACATGTTTATTGTAGTACATTATGTGAAAGAGGACAAATGCCTTTCTACCTGAACTATCACTAATTGTGGTTCTTATTCAAAAAATATAAGCCGTTTATTTACTCGAAGATGATCAAAGATATGTAAAAACAAATAAGATCATCTTATTTTCCTTTCGAAATAGAGTAAAAAACATCTACAACATTTTTATATCTATCACAGCAAATGAACCAAAAGACAAAACTTAGAACTTCGCTATTTTGGCATAAAACTTTTGTTACACCATGTATGTCAATTATCTGTTCATGGTCGAACTCGGTATTAAAAACTGCACTATTCTACATATTTAACATTTTCTCTCATGTTACAAATAACTGGGTTATCCATACAGCATGCAAGAAATTGAGCATCTTGTATATGTTTTATCGATATTGTATTGATTGATTTTTGTCTTCAGCCTTCTTGGTAAAGATGAACTGCTTTGGACTTAATAAGGATCTTCCTTCCTATTTATTACTGAATATCTCTAAATCATCACCATGTGTTTGCACTTTAATTAATTATAGAGATTGTTGATAAATATCAAAAACAAAAGAGGTCGTAAACTGAGCCGCATGGTACATCACAGCATGCTCAAATATGTCTAAGATTCATATGTTATAAAGCAACTTTCCTTCTATCGTATAAGAAGGATATTATAAGTAGTGCAGGTTTTTTCTAAAACCCAACTCAACCAATCTATTGAAACATTATGGTTATATCTGTCGAATCCACTTGGAAGTTATTATCCAAATTCTCTGCCAAGTACTAAGAAATATTAATGGGTTTGTGATGCAGAGCTGCTGTAATGATCTGCAATTTGAATTTTTTATCATCAACCAAGTAGTTAGTGTGATTGCAGTTTCCAAACCTCCTTATTTTGCACCAGTTGCTTAATAACTACATACTCGTAGAACCTACGTGAGGTATGCAAGTCGTCTGCGCAAACATTCTTGTAAGCGTTCATCTAATATCTGCCATCATGAGTGATACCAATCAAGGAAGTCTTTCGTGATTTTAGTCGATCCCCTGTCTCTTTACTATATTTCACTATATTTCACTAAATAGATCTCTTCATTTGTTATCCTGTTTGCTACTGTTTTAGTTCGGTGTATTAATAATCTAACGTATTTATAGTCTATTAAAAATAGCGTATTCTCTCGAAGAACGTGCTAAAAATTATTTCATTATTTTCCTTAAAAATGGAGACTGTACCAGAGCAAATATGAATTTGCTTATAAAGACAGCAAACAAGATAGTCATGATGGACTTGTAAAATTCTATAAACAGGAAGGAGAGCGAGAAGAAGAAAGGGAGTGGTGAGCGAGAGAAAGAGAGATGGTGAAAAAGGGTGGGAGCGAGGGGCTTGAGTATGGATGGGGAGAGCGGGAGGGGAGAGAATGAAAAGCAAGAGTTGGAGAGGTGAAGGGAGTGGGCGTGGGAAAAAGAGGAGGGTGAAGGTATGGTGTTGAGGTAGGGAGAGAAACATGGTAGAGAGTAGGGGAAGGGGCTTTAAGGGACTGTGAGGGAGAGAAAAGGAGGAGAAGGGATAGAGAAAAATGGGGAGGGGGAGTTTATTGAATGGACTACCGGATTACCAGATCTATTACCACCGGAATTCTTTTTATGGTGTTACTTGGAAAAGATGATTTATCCAACTCAATCTAGTAAAATTATTCTTGGAATACTGCGGAATGTTAGCAGATACTTGAACAGATACTTTCTCGATCGATGGCGAGGCACAATAATTTGAACAACTAATTACCTAGTTCATTTATAAGTAGTTTATCAGTTACGTGCTATTTATGTTTGTACTATAATTTTTGTAAATTAGTCAATAATATCAAAATTAAAATTATTTGTCTTTAAAACCGACTTTCACTTAGAGGGTGTTAAAATCGAAGTAATGGATATTATTGTAAATGGTATTGTTGAATTTTCCATAAAATTACCTTTTAAACGACGTTTATATAACTCTCTTATATATTTTCTTATTTAAGTTTTTTAAGTACTCGGTGAGCCGGAAGAAAAATGCTATTAGCAATTGGCAATATATGAAATTGTTGTATTAAAGCAAATATTTCCGGTCTCAGCGTTTATTGTAATTTTGTTAAAAAATGTCAAATATCGTGGCTAAAACTTTTCAGTGATCCGTTTAACAATAATCCTTCAGTGCGCCTATTTTTGTTTGAAATGAAAACCCGTACATAATCGTCTATTTAAATTCTGCATTTCAAGTGTAGTAAGGTAAATTTTGTTGTAATACGATGAGCTCAACGATAACCTAAACTGTTTTGCAAGTTTTTTTGCGTTCTACATTTTCCCACCATTAAGGTCACTTTGGTTTGCATTGCACTTCACGATTAGGAATCACTAACATACACAATTACAGATCTTATAATAAAATCAGAAACCGAACTATTTAATTGTATTTTAAAACGAGTAAGACATTTCCTGCGACCTTTAGCGTTTGTAAAAATTTGGAAATTCGTTGTAATTCATTACAAAGATGTTTAAAATTAGCATGAAACCGTAAGTGTTACCCAACAGCTACCAGATATTTATTTTAATAAATGTTTTTAATTTTCGTAATAAAATGTATTGTTCCAAAAATTTTAAATATCTTGGTTAACACATATGGTTGACATTTAAATAATTATTGTAATTTTGTTGAAATAGAACCTAGTCGCGGCACTTTTTATACGAAAAAATATATTCCTGCATATTTTTCACATATAAAGTTTTGGCCTTAATAGTTTTTTCTGTAAGTATGTGTTTTTAAAAATTGGTTATGGTTGGAAAAAAAAGAAGGCGAAACGCTTTCAACATTCGTTTCTTGTATCTACAAACTGGTACATTTTTTCAGTTTAGCACATCTATTTATCGAACATTTGTACTCTAGGGTATTGACAGTTTTGGAGCCACCTTTCGGAAAAGTAGTTTTAATATACTGATTCTGATGAATCGATAGTTTGCATTTAAAAATATTCTTGCTTTATTTTACTGATGCTGCTTGACTAATTTAAAAATCCTGATGTAGTGCAGTTTACGTAATATCACTTCAGGGTTAGGAAGTTGTAAACTGTGAAACTGAACTGAGGTGCATCAACTGTGAAATTAAAACAATTATGAAAAATTTAAGTGCCTGAATAGAAAAACATCACTTTACACAAAAAAGAGTACACTTTGCAACCGATTAGTTGTTACAACGCAATCTGCATAATCTAACACTATATTATATGTGTTTTTCTAATTACTTATTAATATGGGAAAACGTTTCTAAAGTTTTAGTAGAGTACGAATTTTAAATGAGCACGAGGTACCACTAAAATTATGGTAAACTTAGCGAATTGAAGGTAAGCAATTTTAGACGCAAAAGTTATAGTAAGTATTGTTATTTAAACCTTGCCGTTAATTTCCGTAGATTAAAGGATTAAAACGTTTTCTAGACTAACAAAATTACCATCCCATATAAACTTTCAACTGGTAATATCAAGTTTTCAAAAAATTTTCATTAGTGCTGTTTCAGAGCCCACATATTTGTATAACTTTGACTCAAAAGTGTAAATTTGTACATTTGAAAGGATCTTACAAACCTTGACTAACCGTAACACACAATAGAAGTGCAAATTTTTGTTTATTACACAGTTTTTTCTTGTAAAACCTTGTCTTATTAAATCAGTATTTTAACTTGAAGTAAAGACATTACCAAGGATGTGTTTTCCAGAAATGGCCTTTAAGGTTATCAAGCCAAAACACTGAAGTCCTTGATTTTATCTTAATTCGTTTTAATTTACACATAAATTACTCGGAGAAAACCTTTACTAATTTAAAACAATTTAAGTAGATATTATGTAGTCAAATGAATTTTTTGAGTCATCTTAAATGTAAGCTATTATAATATTGACTTTTGTGGAAAAAATTAAAGTGTTTTGGATACTAAAATAAAAGGTTATCGGCTGTGAAAATTAATTTTCAATCTAGGCCAATAATACACGTGTCTAGTCTTCATCTTCGGTTGGTGTATATTACATTTGATATTATTGCATCCAATACCGCAAACTTTTCGATTTTTTTACATAACAAACGATATTCATTACCTATATACATTACTATAGTGCCACTAAGCAAACATAGGACTTGGGAGGTGTGTCCTTGGTGTCACTGCCTGCTAAGAAGTACATTCGAAGTAGAAAGCTTTTATTTGTCAAATTGAAATATTTGTAAGGTTAGGTTATTAATATTCAACATTAATGGCGTTATTGTATTTTTTAATCTTTAATAATTTTAGAAGATTTAATTAAAAATGACATGACATAACACACACCATGGAATTTTAAATTTGCTTTAAAATGCTTTGTTCCCGCAGTGTACTTAGAAACAAATCGTTTTCTGATTGGTCCATATGTTCACATATTTTCCGGGTCTTATATTTGCTTACTACACTTTATATTTGGAAAAAATTAACTAAAATCTATAGTCGTCTTCTGTTCTCCTTCTTGTAATCACAACCCCAAAGTTGATTTGACATAGTTGCCTATTGTTTACAATCCTGAGCTAATTCTTTCAGTATATGTATGTATGTATATATCTTTACTTTCATATTTTTAAGCATATGTACTTGAACTATTTTCTTCTATTACCAATCTCATCTTTTGTTTTCCTCTCAATCACTATCTTAACTATTGTGAAGCTATTCTTAAATATTTTTCTCCAGCATATTTCAAAAGGTTCTAATCTTTTAACTGCTATTTTGCTTAATGTTCACGTTTCCGAACCAAGGTTCTAAACATCTTTTTCTAACATCTAGCAGTATCTTAAATTTAAGTATAGTGCCTTGGATTTCAAAGGTTTTCCTTTCTTGTCGTATCCTACATTTTAAATTGTTTGTACTTTTGTCATTCTTTCGTTTTATCTAGTTTGATTTCTTATTTCTTGCTGCTAATTTACTATATCATCTGGATACCTCATCTTTTGAACTCGAATTACAACTTCTATTCCGTTACCTTATTTATTTTATCTACACTACTTCAAACCAACTTTGGGGTTGTTTAATGAAATAGAAAAGTTTGTGATTGTTTATAATTTCCTCTTACATTTTAATGTTTTAGTGTTCGTCATTCAGTTGCCATGATTAGTTTAAAGGAATGAAAGCCCTAAGAAAAATTAATAACATTCCTTTCTACAGGTAAGTTGGTATAGCTTGTAGATGGCGTAGATTCTAGGTCAATTCCCCTTTAAGTTGGTAGCGTAAGAACATCGGGAGCTTCTCAGGTGTATGCGGTGATTCTTGAATGTCTATGGGAATATTATAAACAGTTATAATAACAGTTTTGTCAATTTGAAATATTTAAAGTTGTGGGAGGTTTGTCTCCTTTTTAGGTAAAATTTTCATCGATAAAAGTATTTCTAAATGGCTATATTTCAACAGCTAACTGACCCCCCGTTATAATTGTGGGTACAGAAAGGGAAGCGATTACTGCAGTATTGTTAGAATTATATTATATTACAATAGTAGATTCGCCAATATGGGGTTTTCATCCCGAATCTGCATTGTTATTAAAAATTGCGTTCAGGGATCAAACATTAACAAATTCATCGACAATAGCTTGAGTTTGTTAGAGGTGGAAACGATAACAGATGCTGGCCATTATCCTGGTAAAAACTAGAGCAGCTATTTATAAATTCATTGAATTATTATCCAAAGTTGTTAAAGCAGGTTTTTCTCAAGAACATTTCACCTATTTGGCGCGATTTTGTAATAAAATTTAGAACTCTTTACATCTTATCCAGCTGCCCCGAAAAGTGTTGCCAATATATCGTGAACAATCACTGAAAGTAAAATGTGGCTTAATATAGTTGCTTGGAAAGACCATAATTGGTCGAACAGAATTTCCACGTGCAGAGTCTACGGCTCCCACATGCTTTGTATCTTCATTTTAATAGTTTTTGAATATGTGCAATTCTCGCTTTATCCAAGTTCAAAATACGTGGTGGCGCTTAAAATGATGTCTATCAGGGAGATACTTAATTTGTGCTAACATATGCATACAATTTCAATTCTGTGCTATAATTTAGAAAAGAGATTAAACTTACATGGAAGTTGACAATTGTACTAACGTTAAGTCCTTAAATACAGATTTTTATATAAAAATACTATTTTTATAATTGGCGTTTTAATTGTAATAGTTTATGTCGAAAAGTACAGAATATTTAACTCCTTATTTGGAATTGTCAGCAAATAATTATGCCAATAATGTGTACTTGTACTCTATTTGTGTTCATTTCAGCAGCCCGTTACAGAACTTTTACTGTTCTTGTTTTGCAATGGTCGTGTTCCGCGATTCACAATTAAAGTGTTATCCATTTTTCTTTAATTCAATACAGCTAGCTGGATATGCTTATAATGTACATTTAGAGACGATTTCCAGCCAAACTCTTATTTGAAATATTTTTTTATAACTTTTACATTTTGCAACAAGTTTTTATTGAATCTATAAAAATTTTCTACAATCAAAGTTTACATATAAACTGTAGGTTCTTGATTAACTAATAGAATTTTCTTGTTAAATTATAAAGTAGAAAAAGGGTTCAAATCCATCATTATATTTAAATAGTTTTCAAAACGAAAATTCATTTTTCTATGCTTCCGTCATAATTCAATACAATTGATCCAGCTATTTGCCTCTTTCTTTATTAGCGCTGTGAAAAGCAAATTCTTTTTAGTTATTCCTGGACATTTTTAGTGATATTTGATATTTTTGTCTTGGGTACTGGGCGAGCCAAACTTTCGGACATGATGTGTAGAGCCGTAGAATAAACCAGATCCGCTTCCATAACATATTCTCATTTGCCTTCTTTAATGCGTATACAATTAACATACAGTTCCTTAAAGTTGCTTATTAGAATGCACATACTCCAGGCCCAGCCATACAACTTATTAACCTCAGGATATGTTTCGATGGTATACTAACGTCGTAGTCGTCCATACTTGTTATTGGCTCGAGCATATTTCTTACTGCATTGAATTAATACGTCCCCATCCTTTTGTCTGATGCCTTTTTGAGTAAAATAGTTCACATCAACGCCTCTGTTTAGCTTCGACGTATTTTAACAATGCAGCAAAAAGACACAAAATAGTGACATGAATCCAAATCTCAGGTTAGATGCATACGTTACGGTTTTCAAAAAAAGATTGACTATCTGTTTAAAAATCTAGTGTTTAATCGCTGATAAGTGTTTCTGTACGCGGTAGGCTAGCTTGTTCTATATGCTAAAATCTTACACTGATAGTAAACTGAGTTCTTGCGCATCACAGATGCATAGAACAAGTTGATTATTAACATTACAATACTGATTAACAAGATGAAAATTATTTAGACATTTATGCGCATAACTTAAATGATCATTTTATATCAAGTACATGGTTTGAACCTGTAACTACTTTAACTTGTGTGGTATATATTTAAAAGTTAGGTTGACATAATAGCGAGAACACAATTCAAATACGTCCGTCTCCCTAATTGAACTACCAGACAGGCAAGCTCGGTTGATTATAGCATATGAGGACTAATCGAAACGTTACAGGATCAAATCTAGTCGGTTACCATATATTTTCCTTCTGTTAATTGCTGAGTCGATTTAAAACGATCGCTTAAGCTTTGAGTAGTGGTTAAAATTATAATTGCACGTAATTAATCAGTACTGACAAAAATACCAAACATAATTGAAAGTTAGCTCAAATGAAAAGACGATCCGTATATAAATTAACAACTTACAGGTTAGAATCCTGCCAGTAACCTTGAATTTTTCGTTACTTGCCAATAATTCATTTCTACTTTATATTAATTTAAGACTTATTAATCCTAATTCTCTTTTAAATTATAACTTTTGGCTATGGAAAAAGGCAGTTGAGTCGGATCTCCTCCGTGCCGACTGTTGGTACAACCTGCGATGTCAGGTAAAACGACACGAAAACACAAATTGTGAGCTAGGTGATGCTGTACTTCCCATAAGGTGTCTGTGTTAAATTTTACAACTTTGCTACTCCTGTCCTGATGAGCCCCAATTAGGGCGAAACGCGTTGACAGGATGCCGTCGTGGCTGAATTTGAGTCACTTGCCAATAATTCATTTCTACTTTATATATATATATATATATATATATATATATATATATATATATATATATATATATTGACGTGATAAGGGGTCACGAGAGGTTGTTGAAACCCAAATTCTACGAATAAATCCTACCAAAATATAAAAGAATCCGGAAAAAATAGCAATTTCCGTAAATTCGTGGTTACGCCCTGTATAATACAAGCGTACTTTTATTCATTGATATGCAAGCGAAAAATACAATCGTGCGTATATTAATAATCACCCTGTATGATATAAGCGTGCTGTAGATAAATAGCAAGTAACGTAAGTTGTATATGTAAAAATAATTAATTGTAAGATACCGTAAAACGCATTAAATGCGAACGCAAATTGATCATTTTAAGATAAATACAAAGCCATTTATTTTCACTAATTAATTATCAATACATTTTGATAAAAATGCTTTAAATATTTTTTATTTGCTGTAAATAGCATAGAATTGTACTAGCTTTATGCATTTAGCCTAAAAACTGCAATCAACGTGTATTTCAAAAACCTCAATTTTAATATTAAACTTGTGTACTGAAACACGTTTTACCATAAAAGCAAATATTTCTATAAAATCGAATGTCTCCTAACTTTTGTTCAAAAATTGAATATTATACCTTGAACGTCGAAAGAAAAAATTAATCGCTCTAATCACCTCCACCTTTATATAATAAAACAATTCCAATATGTCATTGTTTTCGAATTTCTATTATATTCTCGAAGATGAGTCATCTTCATATGCAACAATTGCCCACAATTTCGAGTTCCTATCTATTTAATTAGCTGTCAGTTTAAAGTTATTGCAATCATGTTAAGGTTTCCTTCCTTTATTGGAGAGTTAAACTAATTGTCGTATCTCTCTCCTTTTGGGATTTTACGAATTTCTGTATAGCCATTAAAACTCGCTACCTTATCTGATTGATAGTTTCTCGGTATTATTACGTTCCCCGAAATTGGCCGGTCATTCATACTAGATAATTAGTTTGTCAACGTAAATATAATTTATTATAGAACCGTCTCGAAAAGAGAAACTGCTTTGCGTTAATACTCGCAATTGTGTTATAGCATTTTGAATAAATAACGTTTATTGACCAATATTTAAAGAGGATGAATGCATTTACTTTTTAGCAAAGTACGGATTTTCGTTGCCTCCGGCTGGAACTATTCGTCTTTCAAAATAGTGAATTACGTTTATTAAATGAAATTTTTGAAAAGTATCGATGCATTATGGAACTTGCATTTTAGAAAAGTACGAATGTTTGTATTTTCTCCGCCTGGAATTTGTTTTAACTGATATATCTTAAAGAAAATCGCTTGATAGGAAGTTATTTGGTGTCCTTAAAGCACTAGAACCTTGGACTCGATTTACGGGTTTTATAAATGTCACAATAAAACTTGTTTTAAAAATATTTTTCCAGAGAATAATTATTTATGCACGAATTTAAAAGTTGGGCTTCGTTCTTAAATGGGATCTCACAACACTATATTTACTTAGAGCGTGTTAGTTTGCATGGGAATTCATTCTATGTGCTAAGGGAGTACGTTTATCTTACTGAAAAACATTATACAAGGTAAAAATCAAATATTGGAAATTTTTACTTTGGGGTTTGTTTTTTCACAGAATGTGGTGCTCAGTGATCTCTTGTATCCCCTCATTATCATATCAATATATATATATATATATATATATATATATATTTTGCTGTAATAAGCCCCACGATTTGTACGTTATATTTTATTTGTTTACCACGACTAGCTCACTGAATGCTCGACTTCCTAATAAATCTTATTTTACCCTTTAAATGGATTTAAATAAAGCAGTTCAAAAACACACAATATAATAATTGATAGTATGTACAATGTTGTGTAACCTCAAAATTTTCTTTGCATACAATATTTACATTTACCAAATTTATGCTTTCCTGAAAGCCAGCAAAAATATCTTTTAATTACTCTCAAGTATCTTTGAACGTTTTAAGATGATTTTCTTGTTTTCATATTTTTAAATGACCTTTTTGATGACTCTTACAAATACATAATGTATAGCAAATATTAAATTTGAAACAGTCCTTAAATAATAAAATGTTTAAAAATTGCTAACCTGGAACGGTCACTGGAGTTGCCTCATAGTGTCTGTGATCTGCATCTCTGAGGCTTAGATCTCGACATAAACATCGACTGACATCAACGAAGGTGACATCAATAACAGCCCTCTCAACAAAATGGCATCAACAAAAGTCGTCTCAACAAAAGCCGTCTCAACAAAAGCCGTCTTAACAAAAACCGTCTCAACAAAAGCCGTCTTGACAAAAGCCGTCTTGACAAAAGCCCTGTTTTGTTAAATATTAAAAATAAATTTAATTAATTGTTTAACTTACGTCTATTTGTATATCGGTTTATTTTTCGTCGCACAATTTTTTGCACTTTCAAATTTTACTTATTCTGAATTTTAACTTTTCACTAATTAATTTCATAACGTAAATTTCTACTGCGTTTGAGCATAGTTTGTGCTTTGTTGAATATGAACTCGTCTTTATTCATTTCCTATTGTATTTATAAGCCCTTCCTACAATCGTTTCCATTGATTAAGGCTTGTACTTTGCTTTATCTCTGGCAGGACTCGGTATTTTCTCAAATTCCCCGGTTTACTTCTTTGACGAAATGCTCCATCAATCACGTAAGCGTTTTGTAAATTACAGTATTTTGCTAGGATTTCCGATTATTGCTTTTATTCAGTCACGTATTCAATGTTTGTCGTTTAAAAGTCCAAGACATCATACAATTGAACCGTCTGATGTTTATTTGTTATTAAAATATGTTGGTTTTCTAAACAAATGTACTATTTCTAGTCACGTATTTAATGTCGTATTAAGATGCGTTTGCATATAGATGCGTTGATATTTTCGACGTAATTATTAAATATTTTTAATGCCAATTTATCTGTTTCCCGATAATTAATTTTTTTGATGCAATTAGTTGCTTCTAAAACCTTATCTTTACTTGTAAATTATACTTTTTGTAGAATAGTCGATTTACTTTTATAATTGATGGAATTATTTGATTTTCTTAAAGTTAAAGTTATTTATCCTACAACCCCTATTACTTAATCTACCCTTAAACTACCCTTCTATCATAGCAATATATATATATATATATATATATATATATAACGATGAGTTGATGCAGGTTATCGAATGTGCCCTACACGTCTAAAATAGTTTCGATATGTTAGCACTTCCGGTTCCGGTTATACAGGAAGTCGGTATTACTATCGTTATTTTAAATAGAACACCTTGTATATTTATGCATTTTCGAATTCCTTGTCGAAAATTATGTGAACTTTTATAACACAACCATACCTCTAACTAATGCCGTTTTCGAGATCTTTTGACTTTTAGTAGATTTTTGACATTTGCGCGTAGTCACTTAAATTGGAATATCTGGAAATTCAATGAACATACAGAATGGATTTTTTCCAATCACATTAATAATACTTGATATTATTTCTATGTGCAAAGAAAATCTGATTGCAATGTACAGGGTGCTAGAAAATTCATTTTATAGTTTGACTAATAAAATGTCAAATATTCCGTTTTTTTAAATGGAACCTACCATATTTTGTTATATTAATCGATTCTATGGAAAAAAATACCTTAGGTATGTAATTACAACCATCCATTTATTGTAAGCCGTTTTTGAGTTATTTGCATTTTATGTGACTGCGTGCAAATGTCAAAAATCTACTAAAAGTCAGAAATCTCGATAACGGCATTAGATAGGGATATGGTTGTATTATAAAAGTTCACATAAAATTTGACAAGGAATTCAAAAATGCATAACTATACAAGATGTTCCATTTAAAATAACGATAGTAATGCCGACTTCCGGTATAACCGGAAGTGCTAGCGTATCGAAACTATTTTTGACGTGTAAAGCACCTTTGATAACCCTCTAGTACAAATTTTGAGATTTCTCCTAACATTGGTCTTTCATATACAGGTGACCTCCCACTTAAAAAAAACCACCCTGTTTATATATATATATATATATATATATATATATATAGCTGTAATTATAGGGTTAATTCAGGGGTAGGTTAAGTCATAGGGGTCGTAGAATAAACAAGGGAAACTCCCAAGTAACAGAAGCACAGAATTACAGATATTAGAAGAGTAAATAGGTCATTATAAATATTATTAGTAGAGAGCACACTGTATATAGCAGTACAAGCGATTAGGACACATCCAAGAGTAGCTACGAGCAAAGATTAGAATTTAAAAATGTAACGAAACGCATTGAAAATAAATCAGTGAAAAACCTGCATGAATTGGCTAGTAAACATTCAAAAAGTGTGTTAATATATCACCTTAAACGCACGTAGAAATTATGCATTATTTTAAAAGCGTACGTGATCTAAAAGAATCACATTTGTTCAAAAATCCAATTTATTAGGAAATAAACAAACACTAAATTTATTCCATTCAGATTAGAATAAGGTCAACAACATTAGTACGTGCTTTTATGAACGAAAATTCCCGGGATTTCTGAATTAGATGTGAGGTATAACATTAAATTACGTGACTAAGAGCATCGCTTCATGCAATTAAAATACATACAATTGGTAAACTTTCCCAAAATAACAAGAGATAAGACGCTTGCTCTCGCCTAGTACGTGAAGTCGACGAATCACAAACAAAAGGGGGCCGATCCTATAAATATCTTGACAATTGAATGTCGAGGTAGTATACTTTGAAACTGGACAGTCACTATACTTGAAAGTGCTAAATATTTACGTGAATAGTAAATTAAATTAAAAGTGAAATTCAAGAGTGTGTAATTGTACAAGCGAGCCGTACTTCTGAAGACGTAAGTAGATAAGATTTAGTGAAATTATACCATTTGTAATCATAAATAAAACAGGGTTTCTAATTACATCCGAATTACCATCTTGATTATCATCTTAATTGTCGTCTGAAATACAATTTTTGGACACGAGACTTTGGAGAATGCTGCCTGTTCAAGCAAATTGATGGTAAATATTCTATTGCGGAAATGAAAAACCTTTCATTGGAATAAACACACCAATAACGATTTGGATATTAATTTGGTTGGATATCGACTTCAATTCTTAGGAATGCAGAGCACCTACAAAACCACTTCCGGTTAGATATTTTTGATATGATTTATTTTAAAACTGTTTTATCTTAATAATAATTTAAAGTGTAAGAGCCGACAAATTGGGGTTTCTTGTGTAAATTTATGAAAAGTTATAGACATCTTGAAACGTTTCAATAGGTCTTTAAAGGTAATAAAAAAACTGGTTAATAATAATTAATGAATAACAAGGGTTATATTTTTCTACAGGAGGTTAACACGACATAAATATGCCTCCCAATTTGTGGGGCTTAATATAAGGGAAATATCACAGTAATATATATATTTAAATGATTTGGACCAATCTGTTTTTTAAGTAATATTTTTACTACCCTAAACTTACAACATAACGATGAATTTTCTTATTAGCAACAATAACTTGACATTTGCAAGATTCATTTACTTTTTCAGCGTTTTCAAAATTTTCAAAAATGTTCGAATGTAATATTCCTTGAAATTCACTTTTTACTCGACTGTATAGTAATTTACTTGACACATTCCTACATAACAATTAACTGAAACAACATCAAGTGATAACCAAAATTTTTATTACTAAGAATTTGGGAATAATGTTTGTTACAATATGGGTTTTAGTGCTACTTAATTTTTTAAAAAAATAGATCGCCCTATATATTTTGACATCTTGTAATAACCGCTTATTTAAAAGTAACTTTTATAGGAATCATATTTTGCTAAAATGTATTTTTTCTCTAATGTACGACCATTTTTAAAAACTCAGTGCTCTTCTGTCTACATTTGTTAAACATTGATATTACACACTTCTTTCACGCAATTTCTCTAGTTAATACAAAAATTTGCTCTAGTTTTGTAGTATACATGTGTCTAAGAAATAAGGAAATAAGGAAAAAAAATCTTTTTTTTTTCTATTCAAATAGTTATCCAAAGGTTGTGTATACGATTATTATTTGAAAAACGGAAAACTACGTTTGTATGTTTGTATAAATTTTGTTTTATTAAAATTAAGATACTAAAATATGCAGAGCAATTTCGGTGTTAGCCATCCTCAGCGCAAGTACTACAAGTAGGACAAATTATGATATGATTATACTAAGACCGATATGAAACTTACCTGTCAATATTTAAAAATCTTTGTAATCAAATGCTAAATTAAAATTGACTTCGCCTAAATCTTTACTGTATCGCATATTTTAAATGGTTAGAAAATTGCACTTATAATATTATTGTAAGGATAATTTCAGATTATGTGTTGCTTTTTTCGGGATGACGTTGAAAATACCAATATACTTGACAAAAATCTAAAACTCGTAGATATGTGTGGTATTGTAAATCTGGAATAAAATTAAAACTAAATTGAACGATACCATTAGTAGTACACTAGAACTGTCAAGTTGGTAGCCAGTTTTATTATTAATTTAAACTTTTATATAACGGTATAAAGTTTCTGTACAGATTACTCTGAATGTTTAAACAATGACTATTTCTTAGTAATTTTTTCTCTATTTGTATGTCTTCAAGAAAATCTGACCTCTTAAAGTTTCTTGAGGTGATATTATACAAAAAATTTAAATTCCTGCTAGCAGGCTCGAAACTGTGTTCATTGTAATTAATATGATGGCCAAATGTTGATTTATCAGGTTTATTTAAATGCTTTCTAATTCTAGCTCTTAAAGATCTGCAGGTTCTACCTATGCAAGTAGCGAAACAGTCTCCGCTATTAAGACTGTGACTCCCTTTTAGACATGGGGTCTATAGAATCTTTAGAGCTCGCTAAATATTGTTTTAACGTGTTACATAATTTGAAACAAATAGTAATTGAGTTATTGTATTAAGCTATGGCTTTTTGATTTTGAAATTTAGCGTTGATTCTATAAAAGGGATCGGAATGAAATTCTTAAGCGTGTTATCAATGGGCGAGCTCTATACTTCTTTTTTTAGTCTGTGTTCAGTTGATTAATTTTTGAACAAGATTATGTTTATACCCATTATTGATTGCTATTTTTTTAATTAATTTGACCTCGTTATTATATTCTATTTCTGATAAAGGGATGGAAAAAAGGTCCATGAATAATAATAGTTAAAAGCTGCCATTTTATGCTACCACCAATGGTTAGAGAAGACACTGGTATAGAGTGATCCTATAAATGCTATGCTGAAATTGATTATTAAATTTAGTGATAGTCAAATCTAAGAAATTTAGCTTATTGTCTGATTATATTTCAACTGTGAATTTAATATTAGAATGAATATTACAATATTATTCAAAATATGATGAACTGTTTTAGTAATGTTAGGATTTTTAAATACGGACAAATAAGTTTCATACTGGTCTTAAAAAATTATATCATGACCCGTTCTATTTGTAGTACTTGCACTGAGGATGGCTAACGCCGAAAGCGTTCTGCAAATTTTAATATTTTAATTTTAATAAAAAAAATTTTACACTAATATACAAACGCAGGTTTTTTTTTTGATACACTTTGATTTTTTAAATCATCCACCATAGAATACATCAAAAGTGTTCTTTACTAACTACAACTTTTGTAATTAATGTTTATTTAAAATCTTTACGATTTTCATTCTGTAGCCACTTTTATTTGTCTAGATTGTGTTACATTATTTTAATTATGGAACTATCGACCTCTCTGTATTAATAAAATCTACATATCCATGGGAAAAAATTCCATATTATCTATATTGTCAACTCATTTTAAGATTAGTCTAAATTATCACAATTTAAAAACCTTACATGGTTGTTTAGACGATTTTGTGAACTTGCTTTACGATTTTTTAGTAACAAAGAATCTGAAAATGGGTTTTAGCAAAACCAAATTGGTTAATATGGTTTATACGCATGGTAAAGCAAATAAAATTTGTTAATAGCACAAAGAATATACAGAGATCATTTCCCAAATCAAAGAATTCCCAGGTGCATTCTATAAAGTTTGAGAATGTCTTGAAGAAACCTGTAATACGAATTATAGTAAAGATTTTCTTACTGTTATTTCTTTTTTCGTTTAATATATTTCTGCAAGGTTTATTCTAAAAGTTAAGCTACTTGACTTAAAGTAATTCTGAGCAGTCGAATCTTGTTTACAGTTTTCTCGAATAATAATCTATAGGAACACTGTGGCACGATTTAAATAAAATTAAATAAAAACCCTTAACCACAATAAATATTTAAATTACTAAATACGTATTTCGACCACTATGTGGCCATCATCAGTAGAAGAAAAGAAAAAAGGCTGTTGTTCTGGAACACTTCAGAGGATATTCTCCTCACCACTTAGGCTGAAGTGCACCTTCCCAACTTATAATTTACTATATTGTTGCTTTAAACACTATCGAGGATATTCTCCTCACCCGCAGGCTAGTGTTCTCAACAACAAACAAGTGAATTGTGACATTATAACTTAAATCTATTTAATTTATACTAATTCTAAACCTACTGAAGCGGAACCAATTTAATCTTGCTTTCTCATTGGTTGTTGACCAATAGGAAAGCAAAGCAGATGACTCTATTGGCCCTTTATCGGTGTTTAAGAGGGTCCTTTATGTTTAACAATTTTAATTGATTCATAGACATTTAAGGAGGAAAACGTTGGTACCGCTTTTAACAATTTAACATTTTCTAGTTTAACGGGGTGGCTGGTTTCAAATATATGTTTGGCGACCTGAGACCTTTCATATTTACCATATTTGAAGTGAGCAATGTGTTCTTTAAATCTTGTTGTTATATTCCTCTTGGTCTGACCAATATATTTTTGAAAACACCCTGGCCCTGCACAACTAATTTCATAAATCTCCGACTTTTGCAATTTTTCCCCCTTGTCTTTTGGATTACCTAGCAAATCTTTAATTTTATTAGTATTAGTGAAAGCAATTTTGAAATTACACTGTTTGAATATTTTATCAAGACCCTTTGTGGTTTTGTGAAACGGAAGTTTAACATATTTCACATTATCGTTAGAGGTGGGAAATAGCTTATCACCTTTCATAGCAAATTTATTTATGTCTCGTTTTGAAACCGAGTTAAAAGAAAACTCTAAATACTTCCCAAGAATATGGTTAAGGTACGTGGATGATATTTTTGCAGTTTTTGACACTTCTAAATCAAATGTTGATGATTTTCTTAAAGAAATGAATTCAAAATTTCAAAGCATAAAATTTACGTATGAACTAGAGAATAATGGACAATTACCCTTTTTAGATACATTAGTAATTAGAAATGGTAATAAATTAGAATTTGACATTTATAGAAAAGAAACCAATGTAAATCGCTTTATTTTGTCTTCCTCTAATCATAGCATACAACATAAGTTGGCTTCATTTAACTTTTAATTAATAGATTATTGAATTTCCTTTAAATAAAAACAGATTTAATAAGGAATTTGCTCTTATTAAACAAATAGCGAATTACAATGGTTTCTCTTCTGATATTATAGATAATATTTTTAGAAAGTGTAAAAATAGGATCAACACCCGTAAATCAACGACTTTGCAATCAACCACCTCTAACGATAATGTGAAATATGTTAAACTTCCGTTTCACAAAACCACAAAGGGTCTTGATAAAATATTCAAACAGTGTAATTTCAAAATTGCTTTCACTAATACTAATAAAATTAAAGATTTGCTAGGTAATCCAAAAGACAAGGGGGAAAAATTGCAAAAGTCGGAGATTTATGAAATTAGTTGTGCAGGGCCAGGGTGTTTTCAAAAATATATTGGTCAGACCAAGAGGAATATAACAACAAGATTTAAAGAACACATTGCTCACTTCAAATATGGTAAATATGAAAGGTCTCAGGTCGCCAAACATATATTTGAAACCAGCCACCCCGTTAAACTAGAAAATGTTAAATTGTTAAAAGCGGTACCAACGTTTTCCTCCTTAAATGCCTATGAATCAATTAAAATTGTTAAACATAAAGGACCCCTCTTAAACATCGATAAAGGGCCAATAGAGTCATCTGCTTTGCTTTCCCTATTGGTCAACAACCAATGAGAAAGCAAGATTAAATTGGTTCCGCTTCAGTAGGTTTAGAATTAGTATAAATTAAATAGATTTAAGTTATAATGTCACAATTCACTTGTTTGTTGTTGAGAACACTAGCCTGCGGGTGAGGAGAATATCCTCGATAGTGTTTAAAGCAACAATATAGTAAATTATAAGTTGGGAAGGTGCACTTCAGCCTAAGTGGTGAGGAGAATATCCTCTGAAATGTTCCAGAACAACAGCCTTTTTTTTTCTTCTACTGATGATGGCCACATAGTGGTCGAAATACGTATTTAGTAATTTAAATATTTATTGTGGTTAAGGGTTTTTATTTAATTTTATTTTCTCGAATACATTCTGGGAGACCACTCCTCTGACCCTTTCTTATTATATAAATTAATCTTAGATAGAGAAAATTGTTTAATTACACACAATAAGTTTAAACTAAAATATGTGCATTTTGTAGTTGCTAAATACTATGTAACAACACAACCCTATCAAATTCTGGAATATGCTATATTTAAAATTTTTGTATGTTGCTTTTTTAAATTGCAATGTATAAGAACCTATAAAATTATTGTTTAGCCATAAAACACCACGGCGTTGAGCACATACCATCCTATAGAGAAAACGTTAACACTTCAATGCCCACGACAATTTGTTAAGCGTATCAACTTACTTCTTTTGCCGACTGCAACAACTAGACCCTTGTTCTTATTCTGAAAATAAGTAAACAGTACGTAATCTTAATCTTAACAACATATATACAAAAGATGTTCTACCGCAAGTAGCATATAATGCATTGAGGGCAATTCCGTGGCCTAGTTATGTTGGCGTGTGATTACAAATCTCAAGGTCTCGGGTTCAATTTTCGACACGAAATCCTTGAAAAATAGTAGGCAAGCATTTTTTTTTGCAAAAATACGCCTTCATACCAGTGAGAGGTTACGTAGAGGTTCCGTTTGAAGTATTATCACGTACGTACTTTGCTTGATATGGCAAAGATTGTGCAAAATTCTAAATTTCTAGCTAAAAACTTTACTTCGGGCTTAGAATTGTGAATTCAAATATACCGATAATGTTTTGACTCTAGGAACTGATTCCATGACTTCTTATATTCTGTACAGATAAAAACTCTTCTTGACTTCTTTAGAACGATGACTTTTGACTCTACTTTGCTTGCCTGGTTGTAGACAACACAATCACATAATTCATGTAACCCAATTTTTGCATGTTGTGGTTTTATTACGTGCAATATGAATCGATAACGAAGCATTTGGTACAATGACCATGGGCGATTTATATTCTGTAAAATTTCTAAAAATTTGACTGCCGATGTGATTGAAATTCTACTGTTTCAACACTTCCTGAGAAAATGTGAAACTGCCACTCACATATTAAACACTCGAATTGATTAGGACCGAATAGATGCGACAATAAATTTTTGAATATTGATAAATGTCTAACCCATAACTAATAAATTGTTTCTTGGTATTATATGTAAATGTTAATAGGATAATAATCATTCTCGCAATTTCCAAAATTATTATTAAAATCTTTATCTGGAATGCCAGAAACGTTTTTGCTCGTATCCAGTTCCATTCGAAGGATTATTCTGAATTTAAACTTTCAAAACTAAAACACCATTGATATTTTTCCATTTTATGAGTTTGACGCAACCATTGCTGGACAGTATCTTTATTGTTGTTTGATTTTTATCTCCGGTCTCAAAATCGACATAAGGGTCACGACTTACATACCTTATACATGTACTCTTTTTCACTGTATTTAAAAAGATCCTATTAACGCAAGACACTTACGTAAGTTGTGGTTTCTGCCATTTCGGTAACATTTAGGAGAACCATGGTCTCATGAATGTTTCTTTATATCAACTCAATCTCTTCACGTTTCTTTACTGTACCTTCTTAGTTGACTTCGAGAACATCTTGTGATTCGTTAATCTAATTTCACCTTTAAATTAAACAAGGTTTAAATAAGGTTTAACAGCTCTATTTTATTGTAAACTATTTTCTCTATAAAAGTTCCCTTTTAATTGATACAGACGCTAGATCAAAAACAACCTTGTCATTCAAGACTTTAGTCAATGAACAGCTAAATTTATGTGCTGATAAATCTTTTCTTTTTAAAATTAGTATGCTCGGTTCACATGCTTCTTGAAGGTTGTGAATACTTTTACAACAAATTACTTTAATCAAAGACCTCATTACATCTGACTTAAATAAATTTATCGTATAACGTAGATGTCACCAATGGTATGGAATTCGGAAGGCTGCCAAAAGTACTTGCTTCATTACACGTTGAATAGCTATAGTTTTGGTAGAAATAGAATTGAACACGGTATTCTTCAGATTCTTTAATAAGTAAGAATTTTATTACATCGCCGAGTTTATTTTCTAGTACTCATGGGCCCGTTATCTCGAAAGCCAGTCCTTTGGAAAGAATTGGATGATTTTATTTGGCGGACGTTTCTTACGTTTCCTTTTACGAGCTATTTCTGCTACAAATCTAACTTTGAACCTAGTTTCTATCAAATACAATTCTATGAACGTATCCACAACTTTGCATCTTAGACTAAATTCTGAATTTTATACAATGGGATAAGGATGTCTTCATCATATCCTTTTCTGTGGTTAGAATTGAAGCTAACTGGTTCTAAGGAAGTAAAAGTGTAGAAGGAGAAACAATTACTGGCGTTGAGGAAAACTGCTTTTTTATTGGGAGCAACTAGATAGGTGAATACGTTTTTCGTTGACATGCTTCCACTATGGCGAACATTAATTTAAGAATTTTGTGTCCAAGCGTGAGGGGAACGTGGAGACGAATCTTAGGGTTATCCTTTAAGAGTGTCGATAATTTGACTACGGAAGGTGTATATCCATCCACCGAATTCTTCGCAAGGAAAGTATGTAATTATTTTGAAATATTATGCTTGTTGACCAAAGTTTTTATCAAATATCGACTTTAATTAGAGGTTATGCTAATTTTTTTAAATTTTCTGGGGGTATTCATCATGTTGGTGCTATTAGGTGCTATTTAAAAAATTAAAAAAAAAGGGGTTAGGGCAAGGTTATCTCGCCAAAAATTGGTACCACGAGAGTCATCTTCGACGGGCAGAACGCCACATATACACAGATTTTTTTTAGGTGTGATGTTCACAGTTTTGGTTTGTTTAGTTTTTTAAAGTGATTCGTATAGCTTGTTCAAAGACGTGTGAGGTTAGAATTACAAACTTTTTTTATCGAAATCGATTTGACTCCAGGCGAAGCTTTTGGAAACCGTTTCACTGTTTCGGTATTCTTTGGGGAATGACTATCGGAAAGTTCACATTTGCTAGGATTAATTTTCATTCCTTAGTACTTCTGATAATTGTATCGCGTTTTTGAAGTCTTTTAGAACGAACTCGTGTTTACCGTCAAGACCTACATTGGCGTAGTAACAAATATTAACTTCGGAAATCAGGAACTCCGCTTTAAACTTAGTCGTCAAGGCAACAGGTCACAAGTATTATCCTGTCTTGTACCTCTCTTTGAAAAAATCATTTTTGCCCGAACAGATTTCTATACTATTGAAATAAGAACGAAAATAAATTTCCTAAAGTGATTTTTATGCGTTGCTGTATAAAGTAAAGTCTCTGTCAAAACAGTTGAAGGGGTTTGTAAAATCGATTTTTAGAATGGCTTTGTTTTTGTTCATTTCATTCATTGCATAAATTTAGAATGGTGCTTTCGTATAATAATTTTGTGGCTACGCCTAGCTGACATGAATTTGGATAAAATTGCTTTGCAATCGCTAAATCTTGTGGATTAGAATGCTTCTCGGAGTTTGTGTTAGTTGTTTATAAGACTTGATTTTTGATGAAGTAGCACATAAAAGATTTTTCTAATCATTATAATGTGCATTTTCTAAATAGCCTTAGAAGAAGAGACATTTGATGCGTTTGGTAACTTAATATTATTGCTTTGGAAAATTATTAATTTTTTGTTTCATTATAGATTGAAATTATGCTGTTTGTATGTTTTTAATATTTATTTACAGCAGAAAATTAACATACCGTGTGTTCTACAAAACGGGCTCAAGGCTATAGTGCCTTCAATTGTGATTTAACCTTTAATAAACCGTATATATTTTGAAATGTGGCAGTCTTAGCTACAACTTGGTGAGGAAATCTTTTTTTATATACCTTCATTTGTTTGTAGTGACGTCATCGTTGTTTTTTTAAATTAGTTGGTATAATTTTTTTGTGTATTCTTATAGAGAATTGTCTATACTATTCAGCAGCCTAGACTTTTAACAGGGTTATTGTCTGAAATTTTTGCAAAAATTCAAAAAATTGATTTAAGCTGGTAGGCCATACAGCCTTAGAAACACGTTTTGAACTGTAACTTAATGTGTCTTAATGACTAATAATAGTGACAACACAACAAAACGAAAATAAAATAAAACTAAACAAATTGTTCAAACTGTAGGCCATTATTGTCTACGCACTACTGGCATCTTCGGTTCACACTATTTACTGCTCGGAATAAAACATCTTCGCGAATATCCCTGATAGCATGTCTAATGCGGTCTTATACTTCGTCTACGGCTTGAGGTAATGTTAGAAAAACGTTGTCTTTTAATTCGCCCCATAGAAAAAAATTAGGGGGGTTAAATCGGGGTAACGAGGGGCCATTTCTTTGGGTCATTAATACTTATCCAGTTCTGTCGAAACATTTCGTTTAAACAAATTGCAATAATATTGGCGTTATTGGGCAGGAGCATCGTCTTGATGAAAAGACATATTCAGCCTCATAATGCGGTTAAAACATTAGCGAGAAAATGCCTATAACGCTCTGCTGTTAGTGAACCGTCGTTAAAAAACGCCCCTACGATACTCCCACCAAAGATGCACCACCAAACATTAACATTAAAACTTCTCTGAAAATTGCGTTCTTTCACTTCTCTTGGGTTTTCATGACTCCAGCGATAATGCTTGTTTCGATTAAGCATGCCATTGTTGGTAAAGGTGCATTCATCGAACCAGTCTATTTGTCTTACGGCATCATTAAGAAGTAAATTTTGTAGGGGTTGACTTAATGAAACAAATAAATGCAACTATGTACGTAATAAGATGAAACTTACTTTATATGGACGTTTTCTTAGAATGTGGTGAACCGTGCTAACAGATTACGTGCAATTTTAAGAACCGATGTTTGTGATTTTTCTTCGACAGTAAGCAACACATCCAATTTTAAATTTTAGGTTTGAATGCAACGACTTCCTTTCGCTTTTAGTAACGATCCAGTGCCTCTTAAACGTTATTCTAATTTTCCGAACTCACGACGGTTGGGAACAATTCTGTCGAGAAAACGCACAGCATTAAACCTCCACGCTCAAACACTATTTTGGTGGTACTCAAAATAAACATGTACCATATCTACTAGTTCGTTAATAGTATTTTCCATTTTATGGTTATTAAATAAACATAAAAAGAATAAACATATTTATGCAATTTAAAATGCCAACAAATGACAGTTGAAGTAAGCTTCTTTGATTGTATTTATTATTAAGTTTTTACAGAAGATTCAATTTTACCTGCTTAAATCAATCCGTTTTGAAGAACACAAACCTATACATATATATATATATATATATATATATATATATATATATTTATCAACTTACCTTGTGTAATTAACTACCTAATATATATATATATAAAATTCCATGTTTTTACGTTCTGTACCACCTCCTTTGTCACATCTGGTTCCATGTGTCCTGTAAGTAGTAACACTATGTCGTCCTCGCCCAATTTCGGTGTCAGATGTTGTGCCTGGTTGTATTTGTCGATCGCGTATTCTTCAATTTTGTCTGTTACTTCCGTTTGTGCTGTTCTAAATTCCGTCCTCGACTCGGCAATTTGGTTTGTTAATGCTGTTTGTAGTTCCGTGTGTGATTCAGAAATTGTGTTAGTTACATCCGTTTTTAGGTCCGTGCGTAATGTCTCAAACTCTGTCCGCGGCTCTGCAATTTGGTCTGTTAACTCCGTTTGTGGTTCCGTGTGTGATGTCTTAAAAACTGTCTGCGGCTCCTCGATTTTGTCTGTTAAGTCCGTTTGTAGTTCCGTGTGTGATTCTGCAATTGTGTTAGTTACATCCGTTTTTAGGTCCGTGCATAATGTCTCAAACTCTGTCCGCGGCTCTGCAATTTGGTCAGTTAACTCCGTTTGTGGTTCCGTGTGTGATTCAGCAATTGTGTTAGTTACATCCGTTTTTAGGTCCGTGCATAATGTCTCAAACTCTGTCCGTGGCTCTGCAATTTGGTCTGTTAACTCCGTTTGTGCTGTTTTAAAAACCGTCTTTAGTTCCGTGTGTGATGTCTTAATATCTGTCCGCCACTCGGCAATTAGGTTCGTTAATTCGTCTTTCATACTCCTCAGGACTCGCATAATATCCTGGTATCCAACGGTTTCTGCTACCTCGACCTCCTGTATCGTCGCCTTGTCCGCGTCCGTCATCTCTGCTGCCTTTTTTGAACTCCTCTTTCCTGAAAAATATATAAACTACGGGCCCCACCTAATCTCGGTGTCCCGTATCCTACTACTATTTCTATCTAGCTCTCGATCTATCTAGCTATCTAGCCCCACGTTGGGTTTGCCACCTTTTTATGCTCTACCCCTTCGCGCCTTTTTTTATTAATTATTTAATTTTATATGATGTGCAAGTATTTATTTTATGTTACGTGCTTTAGCAGCGTTTGGTTGGTTTATGAATCAAAAACTGTGTTAAATATGCCTCGACTATTTGAAAACTCTTACTTCCCAGGGTATCCACCTACTTACCGTGGGTTCAGTGGTAAGTAGACGTGCAATGCACCAACCAAACAGCATTACCTTTTGTTTTTGTACCTTTGATAATTTACATTTGTATATGCCAAAATTGTTATATGATCCACGTTGCCTTGTGCCAAATTAATTACTATTACAAAATTTCTGACTTTGACGTTATATCACACAGTACTCACCTGTTCTATACTTCGTTGTCGGCCTCTATGAATGCTGGCTCAAAATCCTACTCGCCGTATACGTCTTTACAAGTTTGCACTATCACTATGAAATCTGCCGTCTAGACTCCAGGTATCGTTGACTTAATTTTGATGCTCCCAAATCTAAAATAAATATGACCCAACTTTAGAATTTTGAATAACCTTTTGTATTTACTTCCCCTGCGCTAATTTTTCCGGTGTTATATCTTCTTTATCTCGTACGAATCCTCTTGCTACTTAAATGCTGTCTTTTAGTCTTGCTGCTCTCTTTCTAAATCACTGCTTTCTTTACCCGCTCGTTCCAAATCAATACTTCCTCTTTTTAATCCGCTCGTTCCAAATCAATCCTTCCTTCTATTTACCACACAATGCCCTGCTATACATAAAACCATATCCAATTCAATCCCAATAATATCTTCTTCAATCTTATAACTCCTATTCGATGCCTTCTGCCTATATAAATCTCGTTCCAATATCCACTTATGTTCCGCCGGTTCGCTGTCGCACTAATTCCACTCTTAAACTCGTTACTCGTCGTTGCTATCAATTATTTTATTTACCGTCGCTTATCCTTACTCTTCCTTTATATAAATTGAAACTCGTACACTTTCAAACTCATTTATTAAATCTTCAAAAATATTCAAACAATTTAGCGCAGTTTACAAACACGTCTTGTTACAAAAATATTTAAAAATCGACTTCTTGTTTAGCGCAGTTTACAAACACGTCTTATTACAAAAATATTTTAAAATCGACTTCTGTTTACTTATCCTAGGTGATAATTACAATTTTAATATGCCTACTCTTTATTACATTGTATACACAAACCATCCAATAACATCGTCCCCAACAAGTTCGTGTCACTAATACCTTATACTTTGTCTTTTGCACTTTCCCTTTTCATACATAAATGTTCAATCATTGGTCCTAAATATCACACAACCCTTCAATCATATTTGACAATTGTATTACTTATAATTTTGAGATTACATGTTTGTCCAAAGGTTGATTCTAGTAAAATAAATGCCGAAATGTTACACATATAACCCTGGATCTGCGTGGTGAATAGTGTACTACAGACGCATCCGGTTTCTGGATTGGCAAATGTACGTTCTATGGCTCATTCAACATACAACTCAGTGTGAAACCTTGAATACTGTGTGTTTTATCACGTCATCAAGTCATTGTTTTTACGTCTTGGCACTTACATTTTGACTAATTTCAAATACTTTAACGTTTGTAAAGTACGGCAAACATAAATTTTTAATTACGGGATCTGATATTTGGTTTACTTTATTTGGCATACACTACCTTCAACAAAACAACCCTTAGAACCCTTGTAGCTCCTACTGACACTACAATATATATATATATATATATATATATATATAAATAGCTTCAAGTAGGGTGTATTTATTTGTATTCCTGACGTTTCGTACCTCTTTGGGTTTTTTTTGAAGGATATAAATTTACACTTATCATTCTAACTTCAGCTAGCGAAATCTTCAATAATCTAAACTTTAAAACCATGAAACTATAAAAAATATTAAAACTAAATATTAACAATTAATGGTAAAAATTTTGAGTGAAACTTATCGAAATTAATAATTTTGTATTATTTTTCGATAACTTAAATAACAAATTTGTTTCAGCAAGTGACAGCAGCATGAGATTATTAATACGATATTATACGGCTTGTCATAAAGCCATCACCGCTTACTTAATTAGATACTGATTTTAGAGAAAACTACTATAAATTTGTAGAAATTGTAAATAACATGAAAAGTTTAACATTTAGATGTAGGGAACACTATAGTAATTTGTTAGAGAATTAAAATGGCAATATGCTTTATAAATAAAATACACGCTGTTCATTTAAAATAACAACGTTTATATGGCGTCTACATGTACTCATGAAAGAACGTAATATTTTGAGCACCCAGTACAACATTCAAGAGTACTAAATACTATAACCGATTGAAAATATATCCAATTATTTCGGGCGACAACGATTTTTTAATATTATTTTATTTAGGAATTACACACATTTTTTAAAAATATCACATTTTCCGAAAATTTGAAATATGTCAGTAACCGTAGCAGATAGGCATAGGGAACCTTAATGAAACTTGACCTTATTTGCTGCGTAGAATTCAAAATTGCAACTAAATATAGGGTGATCTATAAGAAGAAACCTAACTTTGATATGCCACACTTTCTTGGGACACCCTGTATATTAAAAAATATTTTTAGTTTGTAGCCACTATTGATTCACACAACATGGCATTGAATTTTTTTTCTAACTTGTACCGTTTCGACGTAAAAGACTGTCCCGTTAGTCGTGATACACCCTGTATATATATATATATATATATATATATATATATATATATATATATAAACCTACTTGTTGTTGGATACAATTATTGGGAACTATTTAGTTCGAAATGAAATGCTAGGTAGAATGTATTTATTTATATACCTGACGTTTCGAATCCTTTTTTGACTCTTTTTCGAAGGATATAAATTTACATCAGCATTTTAACTTCAACTAGCAAAATCTTAACAAACTAAAACTTTAATAACAATAAAACTATAAAGAAGAATAAAACTAGATATTAACCATTAATGTAAAAAATATTTTGTTTGAAACTTATCGAAAAATTAAAAAATTTTTTAATTTTTTAATTTTCAATAAGTTTCAAACAAAATTTTTTACATTAATGGTTAATATCTAGTTTATTCTTCTTTATATTATTATTAAAGTTAATTTCTTAGATTTTGCTGGTTGAATAAAATCTGATTAATATCCTTCGAAAAATCAGATTCAGCGTCAGTATAAATAAACATTCTACCTCAAGCATTCATTTCGAACTAAATTCCTAATTATCAACAACAATTTTTAAAGCAGTTCGTAATTACTTGACACTTTGTCAAATCATATTTTATATATACAGTGTGTCCAAATTTCGAGTCTCTACATTGTGATTTGAGTTATTATAAGAGATAGAAATTGGGTTAAATGGGGAAAGATTTGGAGGAATCCAGGCCAGTTTTGTATCCGTTTACAAAATTGGTGTAAGTTGTCTGGTTTTGGAGATATTCGAAGAAAACTAAAAATGGCGGATTTTGTTTTTTGATAATAAAACATGAATCATAAGTCGCACCATCACAAGACTTGCACATTATTAAGACACTTTTCTAAAAGGAGTATTTTAGCATAAACAGAATCATTCGACTGTCTTTTGTTTTCGAGGAAACGCCCACAACTTTTGTTTTTCTTATGGCCGCCATTTTGAATATTAAATGAATATTATGCGCCTTAAAATTACCTTTTCAATGATATGCCACATGTCTATAAAAAATGCAAAACTATCCTAAATTTTAAAAATAACTAAATTTGTATGTTCTTTAACGTTTGGTAATCCCAACAGGGCAAAATTTGATTTCTACATTATGAAAAGTACAATACACATTTTATAATGTACACAAACAGCATTTGTCACAAATTATTAATTATGGTGGTACTAGAGTTAAAATGATATCGTTTTATAATAGTAGGCGGTGGTATGTGACAAAACCAAACAATTGAATTACAGTTATATGTCAAACAAATTCTAAAATTTAGATAAACTTGTGTGTGTTGTAAGTTTTGGTGCCGGTGGTGCTGCATTTTAATTTAAAAATGGCACATGTCTACAAGTTTTCGAATGAGGAAAAGTTTGATATGCTAAATACTTATTTACAATCGTTTCGGAACGCTGATACGACATCCGCCAGATATTTGGAATTGTATCCAGAAAGACGACAACCGCATAAAACATACTTCAGAAAAATTGTAATGAATTTACTGAATTATGGTGCTTTTGAACAGACTAGGAACAATACGACTTAAACAATAGGGAACGTGTTCTAAGCATTACTGAGGCGGTAGCACGAAATCCATCCACATCCGTAAGATCTGTAAACCGTGAACTTAATATTCCAAAATCAACTGTTCATAATATTTTAAAAAGGAAAAGTTTCATCCTTATAAACCTACTATTGTCCAAGGCCTCAAAGAAGATTTCGCCAGACGAATGCGTTTTTGTAATTGGTACATCCAAAAATGCGAGGAAGAACCGCACTTTCCAGAATTGATAATATGGACAGACGAAACGCGGTTTACCAATTGCGGGGTGTTCAATAAACATAACACGCATCACTGGAGCACTGAAAATCATCATCTGACGGCGCAACGCAAATTTCAAACGAGATATGGATTTAACGTTTGGTGTGGTATCTTAGGTAGTTAATTATGATATAAATATTTTAGTAAATTAACCAATGTAATTAATACTTTTATAGGTAATAATTTGATTGGACCCTTTTATTTTGTCAATAACCTCAATGGCGCCAGATATACGGAATTGTTAAGAGACCAAATAATTCCGGCTATTAGAGGACTTGTACCAAATGATGATGATTTTCAAAAACTATGGTTTCAGCAAGATGGTTGTCCAGCTCACAATTCCCGAAGTTAGCGCCCTTTAGCTGAACATTTTGGCCAAAATATTATATGCAATAGTGGACCAATTATGTGGCCGGCAAGATCACCAGATCTTACACCACTTGACTTTTATTTATGGGGTTTTGCTAAAATGAGGTATATGAGTTTGAACCGCCTCATAATATAAACGAACTGCAGGAAAGAGTCCGTGACATTCTTAACTCTATAAATAGGCGCACGTTAAGCAGAGTTGTACGGAAAGTTTTAATTAATTGTCGAATGTGCCGTGATGCAAACGGACAGCATTTTCAGCATCTACGGGAAGGAATTTAGATGATAGTTTGCTGATTCGGTCACATTTAATTTTGTTCCTAAATTAGATAAGATAGGCTACAGTTTTATGTTTAAGTTAATTTTAAGATTTATATCCAATACTTTACGAGTTCTACTTAACAAAATGTATGTGGTACTACTACTACTACTACTGTTTGGAAAGTAGAAATCAAATTTTGCCCTGTTGGGATTACCAAACGTTATAGAACATACAAATTTAGTTATTTTTAAAATTTAGGATAGTTTTGCATTTTTTTATAGACATGTGGCATATTTTTGAAAAGGTAATTTTAAGGCGCATAATATTCACTTAATATTCAAAATGGCGGCCATAAGAAAAACAAAAGTTGTGGGCGTTTCCTCGAAAACAAAAGACAGTCGAATGATTCTGTTTATGCTAAAATACTCCTTTTAGAAAAGTGTCTTAATAATGTGCAAGTCTTGTGATGGCGCGACTTATGATTCATGTTTTATTATCAAAAACAAAATCCGCCATTTTTAGTTTTCTTCGAATCTCCAAAACCAGACAACTTACACCAATTTTGTAAACGGATACAAACTGGCCTGGATTCCTCCAAATCTTTCCCCATTTAACCCAATTTCTATCTCTTATAATAACTGAAATCACAATGTAGAGACTCGAAATTTGGACACACTGTATATATATATATATATATATATATATATATATATATATATATATATATATATTAATCCACGACCTAATACAGAGCTACACTCATTTTTTTAAATTTCCAAAAAGGTAAAATCAGAGAGTAAAAAATTGGTATAAATAAGCTTTCCGTGACGACTAAGCAAACTGCAACTTTTTTAAAATTACAAAATTCTGAAATGTATACTGAGCATTTTTTTAGAAGATTGTCAGCTACGCTTATTGTTGCTGATTAAATTTAATAATTATATTTGAACAGTTGGTAAAAGATATAGAAGGAACAGAACTAAGACTTGTTTAAAGATTGATAGCATTTGTATTGGTAAGAGGTATTTTGAGTCATTGAGTGTGTAATTGTTTTTTGCTGTGTACATTTTATTTCGCACGACTTATCTATATATCCCTCTGCTACCGAAGTAGATCGCTAGCCACCGTGCATCTTTGGAGTGGTGATATCTCCTCCGGCGTCAACAATAAGCGTAGCTGACGATCTTCTAATAGAATGCTCAGTATACATTTCAGAATTTTGTAGTTTTAAAAAGGTTGCAGTTGCTTAGTCGTCACGGAAAACTTATTTATACCAATTTTTTACTCTCTGATTTTACCGTTTTGGTAATTTAAAAGAATGAGTGTAGCTCTGTATTAGGTCGTGGATTAATATATTTCTTGCAAATATTATAAAATTTTTCTTAATCTTCTTTGGGAATTAAACCACTTATAGTTTTTAAAATCAACTTTATTTACGATCCATGACCTAGGATCGTTGTCAAAATAATTAAAATTTTTAAGTTTGACATTTATGACACAAATTGAAGGTGACTTTGATTTATTGATGTTCGATATATTTGGTTTGAGTACATTAGGCGAAAATTTTAAAGTTTAAAAGAGTGATTGGCTTCAATTTGTGTTGCGCCCTGGGAACGACTTTTTTAGGTAGCCAATACGCTTAACGTGAAATCAGCTCATTAATTTTAATTGTTAAATTTCATATAAATTCAATAACTTGAGGATTGGAAAACATTTTTTAACATGTTTCTATTTATACAGTTGGGTGGATGGTTATTAAAGAAGTGGCGATTACGTTACCGTAAGGCTTAAGCAGTCGTTTTTTTTTATATTTATTTTGAGGGGGAAAACTCATTATGATTTAGGCCACTTCTTTGGTTGATTTTAACATGGTTCTGAGGCGACACTATTGCGGGTTTACACTTGTCAGATACCAATGTTGTTCTATGAATATTTTATATGGTTCTGAGGCGACCTTAAGGCGGGTTTACACTTGTCAGATACCAATACTGTTCAACGGAGATTATATATGGTTCGGAGGTAACCCTATTGCGGGTTTATACTTGTCAGATACCAATACTGTTTTACAGGGGTTGCTAATATGCTTAGTGTTATGTAATTAGTTATTGTATGTATAAATACAAATCATGTATGCAGGCTGTATTTCATGTTAATATCGCAAGAAAAACCCAGGAAAAACTTGCAACTAGATATTGTGGGCATTTGATTTTCATTTGTTATTTCTTCTGTTATTTCTTTTAGTAATGGAATCCATTGTTTACTGAAAGTCACGGATTCGTTTGCTACGCAGTTATTTTTATGTAGGGTTATATAAGCAGCTTCTTTGATTTTGCGTTTTTGATAGTTTTCTTCTTTGTCGATAATTTTTGCGTCCTCCCATTTTATTTTATGACTGGAGTCCCATGCATGTTGGCAAATCATGAATTTTTCAAATTTTTTATTTTTATATATGATTTATGTCCTTTTAATCGAACTTCAAATGGTCTGGAACTTTCTCCTATATAAAACTTGTTACATTCACACGGTATTTTGTAGATGCTTTTTTTTTTACTTTGTATTGGGTTTTGTTTTTGTTAATTGTGTTCTTAATGTATTGTTGGTTCTAAATACTGTTTTAATTCTGAATTTGTTTTCTATTCTTTGTATTTTTCGGAGAATCCTTTTATGTATGGTGGTATTGAGAGCATTTTTGGGTGCGTATTGTTGTTTTTGTTTTCTTCTCTTTTATTTTTTGGGACTTTATTCATTTCTTTCTCTATTATTCTTTTAGGATAGTTGTTTTTTATTAGTGTATATCTGATTAGGTTTTTCTATTTTTTTAAAATTTCTTCGTTTGATGATATTAATTTTGCTCTATCATACATGGTTTTGATAATTCCTCGTTTGACACAGTGTGGATGGTTTGAATCGAAGTTTAAGTATCCGTTTGTGTGCGTTGGCTTTCTGTATACCTTGTTGTATCGTTTTTCCTAACTAGAATATCTAAAAACGGAAGCTTTCCATGTTCTAATTTATATGTGAATTTAATAGTTGGTTCTATTTTGTTATTGACTCTAAGTTTTTAATTAGTTCTGTATTGTAAGGCCAAACAGCATAGACATTATCTACGTATCTCCACAAAATTAGTGGTTTCAATTCTTGTGTGAATATTACATCTTTTTCGAATTCCTTCATGAATATATTACTAAAGATTGGCGATAGTGGACCTCCCATCGCTATTCCGGAGTTCTGTTTGTAGAATTGGTCACTTATTTGAAAATATGTGGTATTGGCGCATAACCAAGTAATTCCATATTCGATGATATACTTAGTTTTGTTCTTTCGTTAAGGTTGTTATCTTTTTCGAGTTTGTTTTTTATAATATTAAGGGTTTTGTTTATAGGGACATTTTTGAAGAGATTTACTACATCAAAACTTACCATTTTGTGTGTATTTGCAATTTTTATGTCCGTTTTGCCTGCTAATGGATTTATAATTTTTAGGAGAAATTTTGCTAAATTATGTAATGGTGAATCTATGGAGCTTACGATAGGTCTTAAAGGAATGTCTTTTTTATGAATTTTTGGTAGACCGTAAAGGTGGGGTGGTTTACTGTAATGTGGGACTAGTTTGCTTCTTTCTTTGTCTTCGAACTCATTTTTAAATTTATATAGAGTTTTGTATATTTTATTTTCAATTGATTTTGTTGGGTCCGTTTCTAAACTGGTGTAATTCTGTGTTCAACAATTCGTTGACTTTTGTGTTGTAATCGTTTTTACTCATTACTACTGTTGAATTGCCAGGGCGCAACACAAATTGAAGGCAATTATTCTTTTAAACTTTTCGCCTAATGTACTCAAATCAAATATATCGAACATCAATAAATCAAAGTCACCTTCAATTTGTGTCATAAATGTCAAACTTGAATATTTTAATTATTTCGACAACGATCCCAGGGCATGGATCGAAACGTAAATAAAGATGATTTTAAAAACTATGAGTGGTTTAATTCCCAAAGAAGATTAAGAAAAATGCTAAACAAACCACAACAAACATACAGGGAGTAGTTATTATAAAGTTGTTCTGTTATTGTAAATTGACGGCTTATTTTTGTTTTAGTATTTGGAACTTTTATTGATAGTTGATCCGAAATCTAGGATATTTTTAATTTTCAACGCACTTCGTTCGATCGACAAGCTCCCATATTGCCATGATAAGGGCAGCCTTAAAGCATATTTTTTTTAAATACTGTATACATTGTGTGATAGTTATTATACCTTAGTTGCTAAATAAATATCATTATGTGCTTCACTTATGAATTTATTAATTTGGTTTGCAGTAAAAGTTTTTGACTTTTTGGCTTGATATTCGTCTGATTTTCGTTTCAAAAATCCTTTCATACTAATGAATAGTAGCCATAATTACATGTTCATCGAATAATATACTATTATACATTCCTACAAAATAACTGAAACAACACCAAATGATAACCAAAAGTTTCTGTTACTTAGAATTTGAAAGTAATGTTTACTACAATGTGGATTTGAATGCTAAAAAGGGTTTTCCCAAGTTTTGTTGGAAACTTTGTGAAAATTATTCAACTGTGACTCCAGAAACATTTTTTTATTCTTAAAAATTTCTTTAATATTGTAAAGGAGCCAATATTTGACATTGTTTAATTTGAGATGGGTATGTATGATCTGTATATAAATTAGATTTATATGTGTAAAAATGTAGATATATTTTTAACCATTTATTAAGATATGACATCCTGGTTTTATTTACTTTAAAGCAAGGTAATGCGGTATTTCAGAAAAAGCATCGAATTGAAGTTTTCCTTATGCAAGCGCATGTAAAAACACGTAATTGTTAATCAGATGAACTCGTATTTTCTCAAGGTTTTTCTTTATCTTTAAAAAAATATTTATTTATCGTAAAATAAATATAGCAGAAACACTTATTGTTTAAACCCAAGAATTCAAGCGCCGACTTTATGTACTTAATATTGAGCACGTCAATTGTAAAGATTTACGTTGGGAATGACGCTTCACATTCATGCATCTGACGTTATCTGTTTACTTTTCTTTATTAGCAGTATTTAAATTTTTTTGTATCGTGGGAGGCTATCTTTCCAAATATGTGAAGACGCCTACCTGCGAGGATTAGTATTAATTTATTCAGTTTAAATTTGTAAGTATGACGGACTAGACGAAAATATGTTTTAATTGTTGTGTAATATTTTTAAAAAAAGAAGAATTTTTAATATCCTTGTATGTATTATTATAGCGTAGGTGATAATAGGATCTCATAAAACTACAGTAGCCATAAAGATTTAAAATGTTGTGGTAGACATGATTGAACAGAGATATTTATTTCAAGGAACTACTTCAAAATAGAAATGACCTTAAATTCTATGACAAAGTTACGTGCTCTAGTTTTATCATAATGTATATAGCCAATGAATAAGTAGGTTATCAAAATAAAAATATATACGCTTATTCATTCAAATTAAATTTTGAAATTTCTATGTTTCATTGTTGAGTATGTTCAAAAATTAAAAGAACGATTTTTAATAAAAATTATTTTTCGTTGCTTTCTATCGTGTAAATGATGTCACATATTCGTAATGCCTTGAAGTCTTCTGTCTGTCACAATCTTCTCATCGCGCTATTATATACAATATCTTTTTATTTAACTTTTCTTTTCCATTTATCATATCTTTTATGATTTTTGATTTAAAGGTTTTTAAAATGTCGGTTTTAGAATTTTTGTTCTTCTTTCACTTACTCTTTCAAAATGCAATTTATTCAGTCAAGATTGTTTTCCTCGTTTTTGTTATACTTAATTTTGTGAAACTTTCTTCTAAGCTTTCTGTTGATATGCCTCCCTATTTGTTTTTAATCAAGATTTCTTTGCAATTATCATTTTTCATTATCTAGTTTCTTGTCTTTTTATCAATTAACTGTTTTTATGATGTCATACCATCACCATGTTACTTTATCGTATTTTCCCTTTTTTAAAATTGTTCCAAGCACCTATTTCTTTTACAAAGCTTCTTGTCATTATGTTTTTTTTGCCGTCGTTTCTTTCTTGTTCTGTTTTACTTTGTATCTCTTGATGTGTGCATTTTTAATTTTTCACGATTTATGTACTTAACTTTTATTTTATAGTTGAAGATGGGGGGCATCTGTACCTGAAATGATAAATAAACACACACACACATGTAAAATATAATTCTAGGAAGTAACTTTTATGAATTTAAATTGCAAAACAATATTAAAGTGCTGGTTTAAGGACGAACAAATGAATTCTCGCTCGTCGTGTACTATTATTAAATATTAATTATAAATAAGTAACAAACTGAAGAGTGTTTTGTAAATAAAGGATCTATTCCATTATTTACCCCTTAAATATTGCCGCTTACTTTAGGATAACAACACTAAGTGGCATTTAACTACTGTAATAAATAGCATTCTGTATTCGTGCAGTATAAATTTCTCTAGAATCTTATCTAATTACTTACTATAGTTGCACAGTCGAGCTAGTCCTTAATAAGAAGCTAGTGAAACATAAAACACAAAAAAATACATTCTTACAATAGTACATTTAGATTCAACCACCAAATTATTGGACAAATCTTACAGCATAAAATAGTCAATTATGGTCTACTCGTCAAAACTCTTAACGGTTCTAGAATATATGCAATCTACATGCCGCAAAGGACTCAACTAAACAGCTGTTGTTGGTCACCATGATATGACATTCCCTCACGCAGGCTGCGAAGGATTTTAGTAACTTTTTTAAATGCAACGAACAGTTACACTGAAACACAAAGGATTAATATTAAAACGTAGAACATATTTCTGACATCGCTTTACAACTCGATTTTGTAATAATATATTTTATGGCCTTTAGCATTATATCAAAACAAAACTGATAACAAACCGCGTGTACACTTTAATAGTATCGTAACACAACTTTTGCTTTCAATTGACAGCCGTATAAGTTTTCTTTCTACCTGCCTGGTTCGATTCACAATCAATAAACTATACCGCCGTCAAAAAAACAGTCACAATTTATCATTTAAAGCACGCGCTTCATGTATGATAATCGCAAAATATACTTTATAACGAAAACGTGTAATAATATATTAGTAGAAAGCCTGATTGCAAACCAACATTTAAAAATATAGTGACAACCGAACAACAGAACCACAAACGAATTTTAATTGTATTCTAATAGCAACATTCAGGGAATTCTTGACTATCTAACTAGAAACCAGAGAGTATAATATATCAAATGCGGACTCGTAAGTTAAATAAAGGGACTAGGAAACTTGATTGCCTAACTCAGCTATTCCAAACTTAAACTAATGAAAGTGTAGCGAAACCGTATATTCAAGTAAGTATAAACTAAAACGGTCTTTAAATCAATGCGGCAGTAAAATTTACAAGTACGAAATGGAACGTAACAATATTTCTGCAACTATTGTGTTATATAAAGCCGGCTGCTTTAATTCTGTTACTACCTTATTTAGTATGCAACAAAAGCTACCACACTATATACATGCTAGAACTTTTTAAAGTTTTACAAGTATTGTAATTGCCAATGAAAAGGAAAATATTATTGGCATTGTTTATCTTGTGGCGTGTTAGCAAGTATTTATTTGAAATGTGTATAAGTAATTAAATTTTGATACTGTGTGTTTCTTATTTACAATTTTGCAATCACTCTACTTTATGACCATATGTTCATTCATTTGATTATGATTAAGTAGACGGCATTGAAATAAAAAAATATTGCAGATAGAATTTATTACTTGCCTCATTCGCGTGTTTTGATATTGTCTCGTTTCAATTACATCAATTGGTTCTTCGAATATTTACAATCTGTTTTTCTTCAAAATTAATTATGGTAGTTATAACCAATATATTTTCAACATCAAAATTATAATATCAAATATTCATTAATAAATAAATAATAATAATAGCGCTACATCCACCAATATCTTTCTTCAACACTCATTATCCACAAGATTACTTAAACACAAGCATTGAAACCTACAAATGCAATTTACATTTTAAGTTTAAAAACTTTTTAAAACTACTAGATACAAACAGAATTTATGCAATCTCTCTTTGTAATTAATAGTCCTAAACCTTTCTTCATACAATTCACGTTGTGTACAAATTCTTAGAAATCTCTATGGATAATTTTAATAATCTTTTCTTACCTCCGTAAAATAGGCGCACTTGATCAGGTACATCTACCAAAACCTTCGGTAATGGTCAAATTAAATCGGAATGCGACCCAAAAAGAAAATGAAATTATTTACTTACAAGGTACTTTTATCTGCCGAAATATTATGCAAGTTTAACCTTCTTAAAATAACTATAGCACGCAAATGTCTTTCTAGAGATTTAAACAATGATATACTTGCGTTCCTTGTTCTTTAAATTTTTATGTCGTTCCATTTTTAAAAGCATTTTACCAATAAATGCATTGAAAAAGCATATCATGCCTTTCCATGTCGTATTTTCTATTTACATTTATATACATGTGAAAACCATACCCGGCTTTTCCATGTCGTATTTTTCTATTTAAGTTTATGGTACCGCATATATCTCTTTAAAACTGACTGTGGTATTTTACTTCTAATCTGAGTTGTTAAAATTTTAATACAATTTTTCTTTAGACGTCGATTTTATACTGTATAAGTTTAATATATATTGTTCTTGACAAACATTTGAAATTAACGTGAACTTACATTTATTCATTGACCGGCATAAAGACAATAATCTTTATTAGGTCATTATCTCTGGAAAAATCTTTAAGCTTTTGGTTGAATTTATTCATACAGGCTGACGTAATTTCGCTGAAAATCATTTCATTTTACATGTTAATCTTATCTAAATAACTGTCACTTTTAATTTATTAAATCATAAAAGCAGTTGCTTAATTGGTTTCGTTTAAAGAATGAAGGTAAATTTTATCCATAATAGTTTATTTATCTCGTTGCCTTATCTACTTTATCGTCTTTACACGTTTCATTGCGCCTTACAATCTCTCTAATTAGGGTGATTTGTATTTTTGCCGATTTTACTCAGGTACTATTATTCAAGACTTATTGTACCGCGGGAATATTATACAGGCTGTTTCCCATTTACGGGACAAGAGTAATTAGACTGATTTTATTTTTCGGTTTTTGGGGTGTTTTATGAATCGGATATGGTGCTCAATGTTCTCTATATGACCTCCTTATCACATGAATATATATATTTATTGCTTTGAAAGGACTAATTGCCGGCTCTGCCCACTAGCTCTCTGATTTAATGGACCTTAGCCTCTAGAATTGAAGAAACCACTGGGATGATATAATATGATGCGAGATAATCCTCTTACAAACAGTCTTTCAAATACAGAATAATGCATCCACAACAACTTTTTGTTTAAACAATATCAGCAATACAAAATTGAAGATTGGAAATAACCTCCTCACAATAGATATCTTATATATTAAAAATGAAGAGTTCAGAGTATCTCTTTCTCTCACTTATTGAAAACGAATCTTAAACACATAATTATCATTCATTAACAACTCCATAATTAAATCATCCTTATGATTAATATGTACACCAGTTTCCTTACGAAGTTATCTAATTTAATATCGTTCCACTTAAAAACCCGTATTAAAACTTGATTGAATTTAGCATGTTTTTACTAAAATTTGTGTAATGAGAAAACCAATGCATAGGTTTGCCAAAAGCCCTTCAAATTAAATTATATTGACCTTTACGCACAAATCTTTCTCTGAAATTAAAACTATTAAATAAGTTAAGAAATCATTTATAATATCTAAACAAATTGATTTATATATATATATATATATATATATATATATATATATATATATATTGCAGATCTTCTTGTCGGCTTTTCCAAAACACAATAATCGCCATTCGATGCTCTATCTTCTTGTAAATCGGTTTAAAAGTTCAATTGTTATGCAAATTGATCTCTTCATCAATACAAACCATTCAAATCATATATGACTATTACAATTAAGAAAACTTTATCTTGCGGTATTTTTAATTATTTTTCAATGTTCGTTTCCTTTTTAATATATTATATAATTATCGCTATTAAACATTATACATTTCGTGTTAGGCAATTAGATATGTACCATATTATAAGTACTTTAAATAATATACTCACGCCGGAGCTTTATTTAACACTCTCACGTCGCTGATTTGATTCCCCCCCCCCACATGTGATTTTCCAGTGCTCTACCTGAAGGTACTACATTGGCCAGGAAGCGAGTTTTTTTTCCTAAAAGTGCTCGCCTAACATTTTTCAAGCGGACCGTGTCGGGATTCGAACCCGGGACCTTATTCGTAGTAGTCACACGCATACCAACTACGCCACGGAGCCGTTTTGATTCGAGTACCACTGATCTAATTTATAAGTAAAAAGGTTCTGAAGTAATTAATTTTAGGGCGTCTCCCGGAGGTTCAACATCTTTTGTCATCGATTTGTTATGTAGGTTATCAACGTTCGAGTTTATTCTACAACCGGATTACTAACCACGCTTTTTGTGGCTGAATTGCTCAAATTAATGGTCTACACTTAATGCGTTTTCAATTAAAATACTAACGTAAATTCTTTAATCATGGGATTTTACATACAATTAACATTTTTAAGATCTTTTGTCATCGATTTGTTATGTAGGTTATCAACGTTCGAGTTTATTCTTGAATCGGATTATTAACCACGCGTTTTTTTGTGTCTGAATTGCTCAAATTAATGGTCTACACTTAATGCATTTTCAATTAAAATACTATAACGTACATTCTTTAATCATGCGACTTTACATACAATCAACATTTTTAAAGAGTATTTTATACATGTGCTTTTCAGCTTATACATATAATTGAGGATTTATGTGCATTTGAACGTAAATTTCTCTAAACATAATCCTTTTATTATAAAATGTGGATGAAACTCTTTTAATAAACATTTGTTTATGCATCGAACGAAATAAATACCTTCATTTCAATCTAAAACACGGTCCTTTTGTTACTAAACATTCCGATATTATTGAATACTCTTTTAATCACCATGGTTTATGGTACAAACGTGCTTATTACCTTTTATACAGGGCATTTCACGAATATATTCATATACAAATAAGTGTTTAACAGGTTGATTCTTTCTAGAATTTATGAAGTCAGATCTTTATCATATGATGTAATATGACATTGCTAGAACCTTTAATCACATTTATGTATTATGTATGTGTGTGTGTATGTGCGCGCGTGCGTGTGTGTGTCTGCGCGTGTGTGTGCGCATGCATGCGTGCGTGCGTGTGTGCGTGCGTGTATGTGTTATTATTATTATTTATTAAAACGTTTCATTTTGCGTACATAGTTCTAAAACAACAGACATAATGATTAAGTTACAATACATAGTAAAAGAGATAAAAATAAATGTATATGGTAAAGATCTACGACAAAACTGAATGCAAGTTGGTAAGTAGCCTAAAAAGCAGTTGTGGAGATGTCACTAAGTTAATTTTCAACACTAAATCATTATTGTTAACAGTTCAGAGTATGCTTTAAATGCACCACACACTTTGAAAACTTTACAATTGACCAGAGCTCAGTTTTGCTATGAATTCCTTTATTATTCTGGATTTTAAACGTTCTGTGTATATAACCTTCAAATTTGTAGATCTTAAAATTTTCCTTATCGAATCAATTGTATTCCAATAGATGGAAAACTATTAAGCAGTTTGCCAGCTTAATGGTGTCTGAGATTCCTGGAATGCAACAGTAAAGGTCTTTTATTGATATCTACGCCGCTCTTAGTGAGATTACAGAATGTAGTCAGATCGGGATTTTGTATCAGCAGTGTTCCTTACTATTTTATCGTCAAATTGTATCGCTGCAAGGACTAATACGTTTTTTGACCGTTTCGATACACAGGAAACTAGTGTCATATTTTCCAAGTACAGTAACTGAGTAATTTAGTTATTTCTGTTTGACTTGTGTTACTTCAGCTGGAAGTTGTTTTCTATTAGAACGGGTAGTTCAAAATACTAAGTCAATGTTTGGTTAGAAGGTGAGAGTGCATTTACGCTTATGCACCAGTGATCCCCGAATATTTCTAAATGTTCCATAAGTTGGCGAATCATATTCTTGATAAAAGTTCATGCTTTATTATCAACGTAGGTGGAGCCGTTTGGTCGAACTGTCTGTGCGAACAATAAAACGTTCTTGTATCAAAAAAATGTAAAATTTTTAATCTATACGAAAGCCACATTTTTTTCTTTAAATTCCAACACTGTAATGCTTTTTGTGCAATTCATCAAATTTGTTTTATTGAAATCGCACCTAGGTAGTTTTGTCTTTTTCATTTCGTTCCACTTTTTTTTCATTTTTCGCTAGATTGAGACTCGTTCTCTTTATTACAGCTAAACACAATTGGCTGAATTTGTTAAACAAATCATGCATAGATAGCTTGTCTAATTCTGTTCGTTCTATTCTGGTGTCCGTGTTATGCAAACACTTTGTAAAAAATATAAATGATTTTTGATTGCAGCAGCTGGGAATACCACAAAAAGTAAACCCTATCCTAGCCTAAACTTTTAACAAATTACTATGATCTCTATCTTTAGTACCAGTCAAGTGCAAGGGGCCTATAGATAGTTTAATTACGTCACTACCTGAGAGTTACGTCATACGAATCCTAATATCTTGTCGACATTGAAATATATGATTCTGTATTTAGAACAATACATCCAAATTATTTCGAACAATAGCAACATTGATGTACACACTTTTTTATTAACTTGGAAGATGAATCATAAACAATGTTTCGGCGTCGAAACTGGCATTTCTACTGCGAACATGTTTCCTCATTTTAATCCGTGTTTCGTATAATAATATTCTCTACAACTCAAACAATTCTTCGAGTTGTTTCAGAGATAATGAAATGTTCCTCTTCATTACATTATTTGTATCTTTACGCTCAAAAACAGCTCTTAGTATAGGTAAGGAATATGCCTTTGAAACTTTTCTCTCGTATCCATTTATGTCTAAATCTCTGAACAAAAATTCAGAAGTAAAACACATAACGTCTCTAACATGTCAATGTGAATATACAAGCAGACTAAAACATTTGTCTAATATTTGTGCTGATTATAAAAATACAACAGTGCACTGAAGCATAAGTTGGAAGACCTCTCCATTATTTTTGTAGCAACGTCAATTACTTTGTAACTTCGAAAAATTGTGTTAATTAAATCAACTTAAGCGAAAATATTCCGGCAACTATTCTTCTAGGCTCACACGAATCTACAGGTTTGGACGTAAGAAGCCCGGAAAAGCATATAATTATAGGAAGGCACAGAAAGTCTTAAAATGAAATTTTTTGTACTATGTCATTATAATTAAATTTATTTTTGCTTTTCTTCTTGGATCCAAGCAGCAGAACGCTGGTTTAAAAGTGATACCAAGTCATCCCTGATATAACTTTAGCTAACCAGAAAATTTTAAGAATAGTGAATAGTACCGAAATAATAATTTTCACAAACCACTTGCTGAAGAATTGTGACAAATCATTCATTGGTTTGTAAAACGAAACTCTTGAAGCTTTATATACGGTAGGTTATATCTACAATGTTCTTGCAAATATGTGCTCGTCGTAATCTTTCCAATTTGACGCAGAAGGTAATTGAGATTGAGAATAGAAGATATGGTTGTAATGACGACTGTTAAAATATATTTCTGTACATTATGAGTTTAAAGTACACGCACAAGAATTTTACCCGTATTGCCTAACTATAAACTAACATTCTTTATTTTGCAATAGGCACTTTCTAATGGTAGCATTTTAACTCGTTCTACATTACGTATATTGCATGCAAAATCGTAATAAGTATATGTATTTTGTTTACAGTGGCGCACGTGATGTGGGCAGCATGGGGCTGGGGGCGGCATTCTCCTGGCAGCTCAACTCCTCTTCGGTGCCTGTCACAAGCCCTCGCTACCGGCTTCCATCGTTTCCTTGCCAGATTTTCAGGTCAGTAACCTCTTCACCTATATTATATTATTTTGTCTTCTCTAGTAAACATGAATAACTGTTTTCAAACGATTGTTAAATATAAGTGGTCTATGTTTTTATTGCACGAAATTGTATTAGAATTTCAAATCTCTAATTTGGTTCGTGTTTAGTTTCACTTCTTGATTCTAACTAATTTTTTAATTAATAGAAATGGGATTAAATTAAGCTATTGCAAAGGAACCGTATTTAACAGTATCATTTAGTTGAAACGTGTTTTAGCCGTGAGAAGAAATTGCACATTATTGTTGTCACCGGTACGTTTTATTAATCATATCTTGATATTCTGTATACAAAAGGAAAATTTCTAAGATAACAGAAGTTAAGGAATATAGGAAAGTAATTTATTTTATGAACGATTCAGTTACTTGCCGTTTTATGTCATAACCATAAAAGTAAGCAAGGCTAAAATATGAAATCCTCGACACAAATCTCTACAACTAAACAAGTTAGACTAGAAGAGACTCATGAAAAAATGAAAATAACCATTTTTTAAAATTTTGAAATTTCATTTTATAGTTGTTAGGAAAATATTCTTATAAAATTATTTGATATTGTTTTCAATTTATCTGAATCTCAGTTTAAACTACGTATACCTTACATTTTGGAATTGTTTAAAAAGGAGAACTATGGTTTATCTCTTCTTTAGTTAGAATACCTTTTGTGGAATGTTCATACTAAAAAAATTCAAATAAATTTATTAAACAGAAAAAGTATCCACTGCCATAATTCCCCCTATTGGCTTTACTGAAATATTTTACTTCTTAACCTGTCGATGTAAGATTATTAAAAACGTGCAGTTTTTCTATTTGGGCATTACGACAATTGTTTGCAATAGTCCATTTCATGTTTTGAACTTCGTCTATTTTATCTAGTTAACTGCAAATATCAGCCCTGATTCTGGTAATGTATTGGTCAGCATTTACATAAGACCTCTATCGCCATCACAGACATTCGCACCATAATAAAACATCCTCTACCTCAGAATGAATAGTCTGAAAGGTTGATTATTTTAATAGGAAAAGTGTTTTACGTTCACCAATTTGGTCTTGGCGGACAGTTTTACAGTTGTGGCAAACATTCTCTTAAAATCATTTGAATCTACGGCTCCACAGAGCTCAGACTTTAAACATACAGTAAAGTTTGGTTTAAAAATGATACCGCTATGGGCCTAAGACGTACAAATACTTCAGAGCACCATTTAAGCAACCATAATGAGGATATAAAATTTGCGTAATTATTTAAGAGAATGGAACCTTCTTTGATATATGTGTTGTCCGCATGCCTAACTGGAGGTTGGGTCGTTTTATTCCCCTAAAACGCTCGCGCACACATACACTCACCCCTACACACGCACTCATCGCACGCGTTGATAAAATCTTACGAAACCACAACATCAAAGCTATTTATAGATACACTTAAAATCTAACAAGTACAACTATCCCTAAAGATTTGAAAACATCCTTTGGACCCAGGTGTATATAATATACTTTGCAATGTAGCGTTGTATGTATTAGAAATGTAGAGGAATTTGTACAAACCAGAGTAAATGAACATAAACAATGTTTCGAGACTAATCAGAAGAGCTGTTCAGCAGTTACCGAACTCCAGCACATAACAGGTCATACTATCAATTTTGATCAAGCAATATTGGCAGCTAAATATTCTTTCTCTGCAATAGAAAAATGAGAGGTACGAATTGCAGAGACATTAACATAGATAACGATTAGCAACTTTACTCTGTATTGAAAGTAGTACTGAGTGGCCGGAAATGCAAACTATTACTTTCACTTAAAGCATAATTAGTGGAAATTAGTCGTAAGATTAACCAGCCAAATCAACTCTACAAATTTAAACTAAACCTTCTTGACTATGCAATACCTATTTTGTAGTAATCTGTACCTATAGTAATCAACTTTTATTTTATTATGATCTGCTGCCTTTAATATTTCGCATTTAAAATGAAGAAAAAATTCGTAGCTAAATATGAAATAATGTTTGTCATAGTTTATACTATCTGTAAAACCTATTGTGTTGAATCATTTTGCTTGAAGTAGCTTCCAATTAAAAGTAGTTTGTTGGATCGATTAAGCTCAAAAGTACCTCTTGTGTTTTACTTTTTAAAGGGCAATGTTTAGCAGTACTCTTTCGTTCCAAGTCTTCATCTTTCACTCATTTTTGATCAAATCGATTCCAGACACATTTTTGATATGACGTGAAATGCAGAAACTTTAATTCACGTTCATGTATGCAATAAAATGAATTATTCTTTTCACAAAAAGCAAATAGAATATTAATTATTTATTTACAAACAGTAATTATCGAAATAGTTGTTGGGTCATTATAGTTTAGGATTGTAAAGAGTAAATTTATAAAAATAACTATTTCTTTGTTTCTCTCTCTCACACGCACGCACACACGTACGCGCATACACTTGCGCGCACGCACACGCAGGTATGCACACGCGCATGTTCACACACGCACGGACGCACGCTCACACACTGTTTTTGTTTGTCTGTATCTTATGGTTTAGATCACAAGCTGATTTTGACCCATTTTTCACTCTTTCGTATTTTGTAGTTATTTTTATCTATATCGTTGCTTTTTTTTCTACCAATCTTACCTTATACCTGGCTTTGCTCTCCATCACTGTCGTAACTACTCCCTATATCTCAATTGGCGACGAACAATCAGAGGATGGCATATTTTAAATTGCACTATTAATATTTCTACTTTTCTGAATCATCTCTACGACCACAGCGATGCTGGCTTTATCTGCTCCGCTGATTTTAGCATTTTCCGTTTACACCACGTTTCGATAGCTTCTAGCCTGCTAACTTATTATTTATTTAATACCCGCATTTTACAACAATAGAGTGCTAAGCTCTAAACATATGTTTTAAACAGCTTTTCTTAGTTTCTAAAGTTATCCTAGATTTAAGTACCGCGATTTGAGACTTCCATGGGCCATTTTATTTTATTCTATTCTCACTGGTGGTCCAGACCTTTAACTAGCAAAACTTCTGTATAATTTTGGATCTTTTCTATCCTGGTTTTACTATCATATTCTACTGCTATTTTATCCCACGCTTCTTATTACCTTTGTTTTGGTATTATTTATTTTCATTCTATATAGTGTAGAATTGTCGAACAAAATAAAACGGAACACATATTTTAAATAATTACATAACTTCATAATTTATTCACAAAATCATAATGTGTGTCAACTGCCAAATACATAAACCACACCCTCTGCGCATGATGAAGAGATGTGAAGGCTATCAGGGTTTCCAGAAGTTCAGTTTGGTGAGTGTATACAAAACCCCTACAACTCAGTCAAACCTGATCGATGATCGACCCCGATCATAAAAATAAATTTTTACCTAACATAAATGGTAAATAACGCAAAACAAACTAAACATTCATTATGACCAACATCATAATCCAACTATTATTACATAACGACTTACGAAAAAAAATATATACCCTAAGTACTTTAATACATAAAAAATTTATCATATGCATAACTAAGAATGTATAGAATATATAATAAGTTGTTCATAAAATTCTACCTAGTCTCCTAAATGGTACATAAATTAAGTAATAACACATAGGTTGTTTCTCTACAAGAAACGTATTTATATTTTTTCTCTAAAATAATTTGGGGAGCCAATATTTGAACATTAAGAATTTAACATGGAAATTCTTATGGTGCGTGATCCAATTCTACACCCTGTATAGGAACAGTTTGCATGAAAGAAAAATAGAATGCTGTCTTCTGGTTGTGACTAAGTACACAAATTTTTAAAACCAGTTGCAGTTATCCTAGAATTAACGTTGAAAGAATTTTTCTGTTGTGTAGTTTGAAGTACTTGATTACAAAAAATCACACACCACGAGTGTTTCTTGTTCAACGAAGGTCTAGTTTATTGAACTTTCCTTGGATTGTATTTTATTCATGCATTTGCATTTCCCTAGTTACGTACTGAAGCCAACGCTATGCAATCAGATCAGGTGCATTTCTAATTTCAGCCACAAAAAATGAGAGCAGCTATAGGAAATATTAAATAACTCATAGCACATTTAATGCTAAACTCAGATTAAAAGTCAAAAATTGTTTTGCACTGTTCTGTAAACTGAGGTTAAATCCATCTAATCCAAGATTAAATTAAACTGTCAATTTTGGGGGTTTAATAATTTAAACCTTGATTTTTTATTTTTAAAAAAACGTTTTAAATATTCAGCTCCTCTGTAAATGTCGTTTGATGCAGGTGCATTAAAACTTTTAATAACGTATTTCTCCACTTCAATTGTTTCGTATATAAATAAAGTAATATATAAAAATTTAACTGAACCTCAAAATCGTATTTGATAATTGAATGCAATTGCCTAGCAACCAGGTGACTTTTACAATGTTGTTAAATGTTGCTGGTGTCTTAAACTTCGTTTAGTTAACTGGAGATAAATCTAGTACCTTACAAATCAACCACACCTTAATCGTAGGGTAAAATAAAACCTAGATTAGTTAAACGTTGTTTAAAGTAAATACGGTGCAAGTGGACTTTAATAACTAATACATTAATATTGAATAAGTTTTATATTATTGGAAAAATAATTTACTTTTCAGTAAAACTGAAAAAATTGACTTTTATACATTTAATTAAGTTCAAATTAACATATATAGGCAGGTAATTGCGTTTACATCGAATGCAGTTTGTATTTTTTTTTTGATAACAACCGAGTTCATTACATGAGTCTCGCATAGTCAGGAATGTTTTTCACTGTCAAGGTGCTGCAATATAGCTTATGGACGAGTTGTTTATATATAAGAAACTTGTGGTTTTGCAATTGACAACATTAATTTGGCATTCTTAATGAATATCACTTTTTAAAAAATTTTAAACATGGTATAATAATTTATAACTGAGGTACGAAGACATGCAACATTTATTTTCTGAAATTAATGTGTTTAAAATCTATGGGAAACCAGTAACCAGCAAATCTTAGATTGCGTTGATAAATTATAATTGTTTTAAGGGTTGAGAGTCCCATTCGTGCTGACTGGGTTCAATCGTTTTTCTGCAGACAGCATTAAATTTCTTGCTGCCTACGTTTATTTATTTTTTCTGCGGACGTCAGCATTCAATTTCTACATGACTGCGTTTATTAATTTTTTGTAGACATCAGCATTAAATTTCTTGCCGAGTGGGTTTATTTATTATTTTGCATATATAAGCATTAAATTTCTTGCTGATTAAGCAGACGTCAGCATTCGATTTCTTGATGACTGGCTTTATTACTGTTTCTGCGAATGTCAGCATTAAATTTCTTGATGACTGCGTTTATTTATTTTTCTGCGGACGTCCTCATTAAATTTCTTGATGACTGGGTTTATAGTGAATCCAAATGAAGTACTAGAAAAATCGTTGGCTCCGTGGGCAGATCCGCTAATTGCAGCGTACGACCTGATGACACCAATACAGTATGTATTCATTGGCTTAATATAGATTTAATTCTCTAAATGCATTTACTTGAAATAATATCTGAATTTTTTAGTGAACAACCAGAAACGGCCACGACTAGTTCCACGGTCTTTGAGGCGTCAAAGATGAAGATGGCAGCCCTCACAGAACCGATAAGGTAATATTTTAACTTTCAGAGTTTTATGCGCTAAATCTAGTTATATTTACAGATCAGGAAAGAATTTTTCAATGCTGAAAAGGATGCGTGAGGAGGATAATGATGAAACCGGGAAAGTAGAAGATGATAATGACACCTACGAAAATGAGACGCAGCCGTAAGAAAAAGAAGACAATGTCAAAGAATTTATCCACATGGCGAAGATGCGTGGATCAAATATCTGGCGCCGTCTTCTAGAAGAGCTAGAAGTAATAAAAAGGCAGTGGAAAAGTTTAGTGCTGAAAGAAAAAAAAGTTTGGAGCGAGTTAGAAAGGCAGCGGGAAAGTTTAACGCTGAAAGAAAAAAAAGTTTGGAGCGATTTAGAGTTGTTCTTTAAATTTGGGATGCTTGCTCATTTGAAAAACGAAGATGTGAGTAACGTAGGTGATTTATAGCACGTTTATTATAAAGATGCTCGCTCATTTGGAAAACAAAGATATACACAACTTAGGTGAATTATAGTATGTTTATTCTAGAGTACATAACATTATATTTTCTAATTATATATTTTATAAATTACAATAAAGAAAAATGCATTGTGTTCTTCTTTAAAAGCGAGAATGAAAAATTGATGCAATCAGTCTGTCTGTCTGTCTATTTGTCTGTCTTTGACAAATTTCGAGATATCTGTACATTGGGAAACCAGTAACCAGTAAATAACTCATAGCATATATTTCAATAGATTTATTTCTAGTTTTGAAGTTGTAGCATTTCATAAATTTCCCAGTTCATATTTCTTGCAAATAACTGAGTTCGCGATTTAATAACTACGACTTGTTATTCTTTAAAAGCGAGAATGAAAAATTGATGCGATCAGTCTGTCTGTCTGTCTTTGGCAAATTTCGAGATATTTGTACATTGGGAAACCAGTAACCAATAAATAACTCATAGCATATACTTCAATAGATTTGTTTCTAGTTTTGAAGTTGGAGCATTTCATAAATTTCCCAGTTTATATTTTTTGCAGATAACTAAGTTCGCGATTTAATAACTACGACTTGTTATTCTTTAAAAGCGAAATTGATGCAATCAGTCTGTCTGTCTGTCTGTCTGTCTTTGGCAAATTTCGAGATATCTATGCAATTTGTTAAATGTTGGGAAACCAGCTAATCTTAGATTGCGTTGATCAATTATAATTGCTTTCAAGGTTGAGTCTCATGCGTGCTGACTGGGTTCAATCGTTTTTTGCAGACATCAGCATTAAATTTCTGCGGACGTCAGCATGCAGTTTTAAGTCGACTGACCTACTTTGACTCTAAATTAACGCAGTTATTAGTCGACCATTGATCTACATTGGGTTCATAGTTGCATAGACTTTGGGACCAAAGTATTACACTTTCAGTTGAATGACCTACTTTGGGTCCATAGTCGCATAGACTTTGGGACCAAAGTATTACACTCTTTTAGTTGAATGACCTGTTTTAGGTCCATAATCACGTGGTTCTTAGTTGATTGACCTACATTGGGTCCATAGTAACATTGACTTTGGCACCAGTTTGACCTACTGACCTACTTTGGGTCCATAGTCGCATTGACTTTGGGACCAGTTGACCTACTTTGGGTTTATAGTCGCATAGTTTTACTACTTAGTCTTTACGTTTCTGGCAGAGCTGGAAAATACAGGAAAAGTGAAAACCGGTTGACCGAAGCCGATTTTCAAAACCAGTTTTACCGAAACCAGTTTTGCCGAAACCAAATTTCAAAACAGATTTTGCCGAAACAGGTTTTACCGATATAGGTTTATACCAAAACCAGTTTTACCGAAACCGGTTTTACCGAAACCGGTAAAGTTTCTGGACTACGGTACTATGAAATACAAATATATGATAATTGAAAAATTTCAAAACTTTGAAAACATAAAAATAGGGAAGTATAAAAGTAATAAGGTAGTACCACGACAAAAAACGCCGATCCGTAGGTTTTGCACAGATTTTAATTGCACTTCACGGATTAATAGGTTCGTATTAAAAATTTATGGGTATAACGTTCAACGAGGCGCCACGCTGGCGTTATTAAAATATTTGCGTGAAGTAAAAAACATATTAATAAATTTCCAATTTTTCACTACAATTTTTAAAACGTGAGCATTTTAAATCAATGAATTTAAGCGATCAATCTATGCATATCAGTATTTTTATGAAACCTCTAAAAAACCACATAATTTTGACATTGTTTTGATGAAAGTCGAGCATGTCTACTTTTCAACTCAGTTTATTTACGAAATATTAAGTTTTTAATGAACACGTGTACCGTTTATATCCAAAATATTTTGGAAAATAATAATTTAACATTAATTTTGGGAAAAGCTGAAACCATAAAATGCCATTAGCAATTCTTAAAAATTGCAAAAATTGTTGTCTTACCTATATGTGAAAACTTATACATACTTTATAATCATGTTGAGAAGTTATTGTTAAAGTACTGATTTTCTTTAACCCCTTACACGAGTTGTAGCCCCTTTAGTATAAGTTTTCGTGCATGGATCCATTAAGCAAAGTATACTTATTTTTGGATGTTCGTCACGTTCAGAAATATTGTTCAACAATTTGATTCACCTACACATCACAATCATTGATTATGATTTTTGGATTAACGCTTAACGATAGATACTACTTCCTATTTCTAAAATTAATAATGTGTAAATGTACATGCAGCGTGCAAGTTGGAAAAACGTGCATACATCCTAACACTTCATCAAAAGTAATGGCACGCGTGAGCGGTTCCACCCACTCTGAAGCGACCACCAGAATTGGTCACTTCCTTTCTGAATTACCACGTATTCAATACACATCCAGTCGTGGGACTTCTTATTACTTTTACCACTTATGCGTTAATACTTTAAATACTAATAACTGGAAACCACCAATTTGCAAGTAACTTCAGATGAAAATTGACCCAGTTTTGTTGAAATAAATAACTCTTACGTATAATTGGATAATAAAAAATTAACATGTTATATTCTAACGTCTTTCAGTTCCACATATAACATTTAGTAGGAGGATAGTCGAAAATTAAACGTTCTAATTTTAACTAATTATTATTGCGAGCTATTACTCTACTTTATATACGTTTATCCAGTTCCAAGTCTGCTTAGTGGCAATTTTAGTGTACATTTTAGAGGTATAGTCTTTAGAATTATTGATTTTGAACTTTGATCGTGTAAGAAGAAAGGATTGGAAAAAGAAAAATGTTAAATTTTCGTGTGCCAAAATAATATTTAGTTTTACCATCTTGGATGAAGTTGATGCAAATGCTTACGGATTTTTTGGCTGAAAAGTCATCGCAGTACATTTTAAATTACAATTTAACAAAATTTGTTTTTCGTCCATCTGTGTTTTCCTTTCAATTTTCTTTCAAAAAACGCGATAACTCTGGAAGCTTATTGTTAAATTTCCTTTTCAACATTAGTTTATTGAAATTATGACAAAGTGAACATTGTGTATAAATTCTATTAATAATCCTATACCTAGCTGATAAATTGCATTTAACTTGACTACTCGACAGTTGGGCAAAAATATATCATTTTAGGTTTCACCTGAGTTACTTACAAAACAATTTGGTTTGATTTCTTTTGAAGTGACTAAAGCTAGAGAAAATCTTTTAATAGTCACAATATACATGACGCCGTATTTATACTCTTACAATATTTTTAAGAACTTTTACTCAAAAAAGTTCAGTACAAGACCACAAATATAGAGATAATGGTATATGCCAAAATTTGAAACTTATTGAAGACGCTTAAAAATATACAGATGACCAAAAAATTAATGCATATGGAGATCGTTATAGAAAATGATTTTTTTGGAAACATAATATCGTGATTATCTAAATTGTGTTTTGTTTTCACTGGTGGAGACCGAAATGTAAAATAAAAAGCGCTATTGTACTCAACGAACTGACGTGGTTCATGTTTTTCTCATGCGCATATTTCTTTAATTTTGTCAGAATGGTGTTTTAGTTCTAAGGCTTTATTTTATTACAACTTTTCCTTATTGTTAGGATTTTAACAGTTAATGGATGTTATATAAGAGGCAAACTAACAAACCCTTTATTTGTAGTTTTCTAAATGGTATGTATCTGTATCTTAATAAAACATTGAAACGAACCTTGGTTTGTGAACTGTTCATTATTGGCCGATTACAAGTCTAGGTTCAAATAGGTAAAGTGAAATTACAATGTACTGGTGACAGTTTATTTCAAGCTAATCACTGACAATGTTACTTCTTTAAAGCGACGATGCACTATCTTCGTAATTAACACTCAAAGCACTATTAATTTATATTCATTGTTAATTACTAAATGTTAATTTTTAATTTGTCAACCACTAGCTCTAATAGTTTATATCACATACATGTATTTATTTTAACACTTTATCTCATTTATTTCATAATCACAACTTCGTAACTCAGATTAAACTTAAAAACTCATTAATTTCGTTAGGTGTACATCTTTATGTATTTAATTGAATCATTTTCCAAATACAAAACAGAAGCATTTTGATTTATTCAAACAACCTTTTAGAAGGTCTCTTTTGTAAACTTCAAAATGTATTTAAGTGTTACATCTTACCCTTTTCCAGGTGTGATGAAAAGAATAGATGCACGGCGGGGTATGAATAAATTTCTATGACACAACTAGACTCAACCGCTTTTGGGTGTGGGGGCCGCAAATAACTTAAAATCTTAAGGAGAAGATAAAGGGAACTTGAAAAGCTACAAGGAAATTATTAAGATAAAAAAAATGAAATACAGATTTGTAGTGTAGAATAGAATAAATTGTAAAATTGTAAAAATTTGTTAACAAAACAAAAAAATTAATTTAGTAAGACTTTGGACATAAGTCAAACGTAGTATAAAATCAAGCTTCTGTTTGATCCTGCTATTTTAAATCAACAACTTGCAGGATTAGGGCAATATGTTCTTTTATTCCTAAAAATAAATCTACATTTTATAGTAAAATACAACAGATAACGTTATTGGAAAAATATACTGTTGTGAGGATAAACAATTCTACTAATTTTATAATAATCATGATCGACAAAGCACTTGTAAAATATTATGTATACCAAACATTTTTAATAGCAACTATATAATCAAGCATTTCATAAACTTTTAGTTTTACAAGCCATTTGCTAAATTATTTCTCCCGATAATTAAGAAATCTACGTAATGACAAATACTGCATTACTTATTTAATGTAATAGTAAGCACATCTAATTAGGAAAAGCGTGATGTCAAACGGAAAAGTGCACTTTGAAACACCAGGTAAGTGAAAGCGAGAATTTTAAGGAAGGGAGAAAAACAACTTTCGATATTGATATTCAGCACATAGGTTTACGTTCACACCAGTTGTGTATGGGCGAGTTTAACCGCTATTGAATTGAAAGAAAATATTTTTCAAAATTAACAACACGACCGAACTTACCAACGGGACTAAAATGTAGAGAATAAATGAATAACAATTATGAGCATGATACTTTATTTAAATAAAATGTAAATTGTAATAGAAAGACTAACCGCGTATAGGTAAAAGAAACTCAGATAAAAATAGAAATTTGGAGAGTTAATCCAAGAGATCTATGAAGCTGTAATTTGACATTGCCGCAGGAAAGTGTCACCTTACAGTGTACCACTGTAACTGTTAATTACTGCGTTGATGCGCTTTCTGCATTGATCCGTCTGAGTGTAGACTTTTAGACGCCTTGTCACAATATTCGCTTTCTTACTAATTGTAGATGACATTAAAATTAAAAGCTTATTATAGTTTGGCAAAATTACCATTAGGTTACGCATTATTTAATAAGATGTGGCTTCACAATTATGTAATCTGTACAGGCTTTTACAAGATCAAGATGCGGTCCAAAATACGCGAAGATAGGGGGGATGATACTGTAAACTAGACGCATATACAATTGTTTAGTATTTATCCCAAGTTTCTATACGTTTTGTCCAAACTAACTTTTGGATTAATTTACATCAGGAAGTATTCTTTATGGGTGCTGTTACAGTTCCACCCAGCAAACATAGAACCCGGAAAAAAATATGTGAACTAATTTCCAACAACATCACATGGAACCAATCAGAAAGTGGTTTATTTCTACACTGCGGGAACAAAGCATTTTTAAGCAAATTTAGAATTTCATGGTGTGTGTTATGTCATGTCATTGTTAATTAAATGTTCTAAAATTATTAAAGATTAAAAAATACAATATTGCCATTATTGTTGAATATTAATAACCTAATCTTACAAATATTTCAATTTGATAATTAAAAGATTTCTACTTTGAATGTACTCCTTAGCAGGCAGTGACACCACGGACACATCTTCCAAGTCCTATGTTTGCTTGGTGGCACTATAGATACTCGAGTGTGGCTTAAGGTAGTTGCATAATTAACTTACAAGTCGATTTATTTGAAAATTAAATCGAAGCAGTGCCGGTATCTATTTATAAACCTACAAGAAGAGGGGAGGGGTAGATATATAATAATGATTCAAAAGACTTCCTTGCATTACACACAGCGCTACAACAGGGTTCTAGTTTCAAAGCACTAAAACGGATGTAATCTTAGTTTCAACATTCTCCTCCGTTTTGGACGTTACTGTTTTTTTTTAAATAATAAAAACGTTTTGTGTTGGCTAACTCACAAACACGTCTCCTCCGTCATTCAAATTGTATATGTACCTATAGTTGGGTTCAGGAAAGAAGACCATCGCCTGATCATTTGTATTCATCTGAATTAATACGAATTTCTGAAGTCAAATAAACATCTACTCACATTTATCGGTAAGTTTTATAGGAAAAAGTAAGATTACCAATTAAATTTTATTTCCAAACTCATTTCAATTATTGCAGAATTTAGTACGATAATTAACCTGCTTTTATTTAATTAGTCACTCACAAAATTATAATACCCGTAATATGTAACATGTCTATAACTCAAGTTTTGTTCTAAAAGAGTTATATACGACGTATATTGATAAATATTTGCAAGGAAATTATAAATCCTTAAATACACAAAGATTGTATTGGCGCTTTAACTCTGTTGAATTTAATTCGGCAACTGCTACCTTTACATCTTTTTTCCTATATTTGCTTGTATTATATCCCGCATTATTTCCCAAAAATGCTTTATAACGTATCCCATCCTTCTATTTCTCCTATTTTTTTTTGTTTTACACAGATATCTTTATTCTCCTACTATTTCTATAACCTCTTTGTTATTAACTTTGTCTGTCCATGCTATCATCTTTATACATCTGAAGCACAAAATACCAAAGGGCCTCTACTGTTTTTCTGTCTGCTTCTCCTACTGCCCCTATTTTATAGACGTACTGTGCTGTGCTCCACACATATACTTTCAACAATTTTCTTTTTGTTTCTGTTTGTTGTCTTCGAACATAGCCGCTGCTATTTCTTGTTAAATACAGTTAGGTTCCCCCTTCTATTGTTTACAAATATATACTCTATTTCCGCGATATTTAGTGGTATGTGAAGGGGAGGTCCCGGCTTCGAATCCCGACACGGCCCGCTTGAAAAATGTTAGGCGAGCATTTTTCATAAAAATACACCCTCGTTCGGATGAGAGGTAAAATGGAGGTCCCGTGTGTGAGTGTTGTCACGCACATTAAGATCCCTACCTTGCTTGGAACAGCAAGTGTTCGGCCAAAATTCCAAATTTCTAGGTAAAAAAAATTCGCTTCCTGACCAATGTAGTATCTTCAGGTGGAGCATTGGAAAAAAGTTACATGTAAGGTATGTGAAGGGTGTTAAGCAGCCTGCGACTATCAAGATCCCCAACACTTGAACATTTGCCGAATTAATAGTTTTCCAATATATCCCTTCGCACAATCAACATTAGTTGAAAATATTTCAAAACCAACACCTGTAGTTGTTTATAATAATCATCAGATTTAAGTGCAATTATTTTTGTCATTAGGTTTTCTATCTTGAAACTGGTTGGATGCGTATCTTCACTCATTTCTATTCGAAAGTTTGAAATTCTCACAGCTTAGCTAGAGCTTGGTTGCCCTTCTGTTGCATCCTAATTATATGCCATATTTCATCAAGATTCAGTGGCATATGAAGGAGGTTAAGCAACCTGAGGTTACCAAGGATCCACCAACACTTACACTTGTGCCGAATTAATAGTTTTCAAGTAAATCATTTCGCACAATTAACATTAGTTGAAAGTATTGCAAAACCAATTGTTACGTTTTTTTTCGTGGCAGCACGTAACACAAAGAAAGCCAAAGAAATGACCCGGCTCAATCGGAGAGTGGGGGGAGGGGTTGTTGAAAGCAGACTGACCTATGATGTATGCGGCGGCAAGGAGTTAGTAACAGTACCTGCAATAAAAGAAATTAGAATAGCAAACTTGCAATAAAAAAAAAGATTAGTCCGGCAAACCTGAAATAAAGAAAAAGTATAGCAGCAATGCAAAGTCTAAGTTATTCAGTACTTTGTAGAATGTAAAAAAAAACTGTTTAGATAATCTATATAATATAACAACGGTAAAAGCAATACAAAAATATTTAGTACAAAGTGAGGTAATATTGGGGAGTAGCAGAAACGTTTCCTCACACACCAATTAAACATAAATCAGATAAAATGTTGACAAAAGATAAATAGATAAAACACAATTGGTATGAGTAATTCAGTAGTATTGATTTTTCTTTCTTTCTTTTTCTTTTGTTTTAAAATAGCATGCAAGTCTATTGTAAAAGGTATCAGAAACACAAAGATATGGTAAAGCAACGGATAGATATTTAAAGTAATAATCAGTAGGAAATAGTTCAACTTACAAAAGTCCTTCAGCAACGCCTCCTTGCAACTGAAGTGTGGGATTCAACGATGTCCTGCACTAACGAAGCACTTCACCCTTGACTGTGAGGGTGTTGATGGAACTTATCACACGTTACACTAATCACACCTACGTATTTCACTGGGGTTAGCAGCAGACAATATCACGCGTCGTAACTATGTAGTTGATAAATTTCTTGGTAATTCTATTTCCTAAGACAATAATTTCGGAATATTCTGTAGCACTAGTTTAATTTCAACTGGGACCAAAGGTATATTATTTTCATAAACATCCCAATAAGCAGTGAGAAACTTCAAACAATACCTTAGTAAACCGGTAATCTGTTATATTTCGCAAACACGAAACTTGCACAAGCAAAGATTTGTTGTAGATTCTTTGGGGTTAGAAAATTCAGAAACTACAGTATCCACAGTATTTGGGATAATCCAAAGTATGAACTACTCCAATAAGAAAAGGGCACCGCCATCAAAACACAATTAGTAAAGCAACGTGTATCACTAAAATACTGTTCCGTAAAACAAGCACGTGCGGTCGAGTAAACACATTCTACAGTTAAAGTACAACTAAAATCGTGCCGTGTTTTTCATGTACAATTCGAAAAATTAATACCGCATTAATTTTTCACTATTATCAAAGCAAACAGAAAGCAGTATTTTTCAACGTACTTCACATATCGGAACACAGAACAGAACTCTCAGAGCAAACAGGACACAGTATTATCAACGTAAACAATCTATAGGAACGAGGAACGAAACTAACAACGTAACGTAATTAACATCTAGGAACAAAGGACAAACTAGAACTGTTCGTCTGTAGATATATCAATCGTTGTTATTCCGACCGCGTATCGACTTATTATCTCGACTCGTTAATAACATAAGGAACATCCAAAACGTGAATGCAACAATCATATCTACTAATTAATTACAGCGGTTTATCATTTTCAATAAGTACGAATAATCCTATTTACAATTCATTGCACTTTATTTATTAATGAAAATCAAACTTCAATTTATCTGCTTTTAAAGTAATACCCACGAGTTAATAAATATAAAACAAGAGATAGTAGTTGCAGAAATGTATTTACAAATTTGGTAAAGCGGAAAAGGTTAAACTATTAAAAATGCCCGTTACGCAATACCTGCAGTTGCTTATAATACTCATCAAGTTTAAGTACAGTTATTTTTTCGTCATTTATGTTTTCCATCTTGAAATTGGTTGGACGCGTTCCTCCATTGATTTTTATTCCGAGCTAGCCTGAAATTCTCACAGCCCACATCTTTCACTATTTGTGTGCAATAGGTCTACCTCTACCTCTCTTTTTTCATATCTCTGCCTCTAATATATTCCGCACTATTCCCTCATGCCTTAGTATATGATATATTATTCTATCTCTCCTATTTGTTACTGTTTTCCACATACTTCTTTCTTCCCTTACCGTTTCTAGTACCTCTTTGTTCTTAACTTTGTCTGTCCATGATATCTTCATCATACGTCTGTACCACCACATTTCAAAGGCTTCCATCTTTTTCCTGTCCGTTTCTCCTACTCTCCAGGTTTAACAACCATACAATGCTGTGCTCCATACATATATTTCAAGCAATCTTTTCCGTTTCTGTTTGTTGTCTTTGAACACAGTAGTTGCTTTTTCGTGTTAAATGTAGCACCACCTTGTGCTAATGTTTGTTTTATAGCTTTTGCGCTCTTCCCATCTCGCGTTATTTGGCTTCCTAGGTAGCAGAATTCCTTAATCTCTTGTAAGTTCGCGTTACTTATTTACATTCTAGTTTTTAATTTATTTTCCCCTCTTTCTCATTCTAATATTTTAATTTTATTTTTGTTAATTTTCATACGGTATCTCTCTGTTAGAACTGTTTCCATTTCGCTAAGAGCAGCTTCTAACTCATCCCTATTAGATGCTAGTACTGCTATATCATCTGCGAATCTAATCATATCAATCTTTTGTTCCCTGCATAATAATTTCAAACGTCTTTCTGCATTTGACAGTATTCATTGCCTCTTCGATATACAAGTTAAAAATTAAAGGGGATAGCGCTCATCCCTGTCTCACCCCCTTTCTAATATTTACTTCTCTACGTTCCTGCTCTAATTCTATCACTGCTGTTTGTTCTTTGTATATATAAACATGTTGTAGAAAACAAATTAAATTCCTTTATGTTACGGATTAATACGGAAAAGGAAGAAGTTTTTAACCGGGTAACCTCGTGACGTGTAAGTTAGGTTAAGGTATTATAATTCTCCAGCTTTAGATTTTTGATTTTACAGAGAACACCAATTTAAAATGAATATAATTAATTTTGAGTACTAATATGACTTCCTAAACAGTTTTCACCCAAATATGATTGGCTTTAATTGACAGCTGAAGTATAATCCTCAATATGTGATGGATTTTAAAACAATCAGATTAACAAATAAATAATGTACCAAGATTAAATTTTACTTGGGGATTTACTTTAGATTACATTTAATAGTTTTGAATACATCAAAAACTGTATAGTGATGATGTGTGATATTAAAATGATTAGAGAGTTTTCTAATTGCTGCCTCTTCCTGTTGACGTATCACTGCCACGATCAACAGTCACATCTAGTGCTTTTTATATGGCTATCATTCACTTATAAGCATTTTAGTATGTTCAATATATTTTTGCCATAAATGCTTGAAATACTACTGTAAAGCTTCGTTTCACAATCGATTAACGATGGTTCTTTTAAATTGTTTATTGACTTCTCTGCAACCTACTGTAAAAACGTATCCCCATTCGTTTCACCGTGATAATCGCTTCCATTCGATTTGGAAGCAAACAACAAAGACACAGCTTCTGCAAAACCTTCCTTTGATCCAACGTGAACTATTACAAAACGTTTTCCATCATCCCCACTTGGCTTCCTTACACTTGTAATATAATCGTCTTGCTTTGCTCTTGTTGAATTTCCTTTTCAAAAAAGGTAAGTTTTGCTTTATGTTGGAATCTATATTGTCTTTATATGCCGTTAGAAATTTAATTCTTGAACTACCAATATTTGGTTTTTCCAACAAAGCTCTGTGGTTTCCTTCGGTTCAAACTGCTACTACTTATTGTAATATCTTTTTCTCGAAGCTCCACTTTCAACGATTGGAGAGTTACGCACTTTTCTGCAAATAATAAACATTATAGTAATCTTGACCTTAAAGCTTTATTAAGCTTACTTTTGGCATACATCGTATACAAAATATCTCTCGTGTCCATTTGATTGTTGTGTGGAAGATTTATAGTTTTTTTTTCCGAGCGCTTTTTTGCTTTTTTGCATAATTAGATTAGCCATTTGCTCTGATTTAATGCGATTGAACTGATTGAAACTGCTCTTAAGGCCTAGCCAAATTGTTTCCTCTTTCCAAATACTGTCGCCAATAGCAATGAAAAGTAAACGCCATAGCTACACTGAGACGATAAATAGAAGCTTGCTTTTTCATATATTTGTCATGAATTTAAACTTAACTACCAAACGGTAATTCTCTTGTACAAAAAGATTAAAAAATTCAGAAAAAAGACACATTGAACGGACATTGTTTATATTTGCAACTGTGAATACTGAACTTTATCAACAGAAGCAGGATTTGCGCAAAACTACGTGTCTTCTATAAGAAAAGCATTAACTTAACATCAACTAGGGTAAGTTCTAAAGATATGGTGAATTGCCCAAACTGAAGATGTATTAAACAATAATATGGGAATATGGGATGGTAAAGGACACAAAAGGTACGTGACACTCGAAGTTATTTCTGTACATTACTAATTACTAGAAACTCAAACTCCATACGTAACTAATATGATATATACAAATAAAGTTTCTGTCATTGCGTCATGTTAACTTCTGCAATTGTTATTGATTACGTTTAAATTAAATTTTAGCATTAGACGTTACCTCAAAAAAAAATCATAATATTTGCTGGATAGAATTTGGAAGTGCTCGAACAGATTGTGTTCCACATGCACAATTAACAAAGCATTAAATGTTTTGAGTATAGAGAAAAAGCAAATTTTCAATTGCTTGAGAAAGGAGAGGAAGGATTGCAAATTTATTCTTTTAATTGTGAGAAGAGTCTTTGTTGCCAATTGTACTAGAGCAGTAAAGCCTATTATTGCAGACAAATATTATGCATACTTTCATGGTTGTTAAAATGAACTAAAAATGAGATTAGCATAGTGCAACAGTCATGTATTTGCTAAACCGAAGTGAGTTCCTCTAAAGGGTCTCGTGGGATTAAATCTTGTTTACTCTAAATATAAAGCATGCCAGGTTTTGCGAACATTCACATCATTAGTTAACGTGTGTGGCTGCGCAGGACAAAATAAAGGTATTAGTTTATAAGGAACATGGTGATATTGTTTCTCAAGGCATAGTATTATCTATACGTTCCGGGTTCGAATCCCGACACAGTCCGCTTGAAAAATCTTAGACGAGCATTTTTCACAAAAATACACCCTCGTTCGGATGAGAGCTAAAATGGAGGTCCCGTGTGTGAGTGTTGTCACGCATGTTAAAGATCCCTACCTACTGGGAACAGCAAGGGTTCGGCAAAATTCAAAATTTTCCAGGTAAAAAAAACCCGTTTCCTAGCCAATGTAGTACCTTCGGGTGGAGCATTGGAAAATCACATGTAAAGTATTATCTATACGATTGAACTTATTATTCCAGCGTGACGTCATTTCTTCATACCTCTGGACCGACTTTTTAGAAATTTAAAACTTGAAAGGGAAAGCCGCTAGAGCGAAATTATACTAAAACCAGCAGAGTATCTTGATATATTTTTAAAACATCTATCGGTTGAAGAGGATTTTCAAGTATACAACTGGAAAGCAGGAATCAGGAAGGTCGTAGAAAGTCCAGTTTGGCATTTTATTTTCTAAAATTCAATGGAATCGTCACTATGAAAAATAGCGTTCTTCGATGTGAAAGCAAGTATACCACATACCTAGAAAGAATAAAATTCATCAGTAAAAGAGAAAAAGCGGTAGGTATATTACCAGCCACCATCCTTTATCGGGATATTATCAATCGCAAAGGAAGTTAACAACTTCTCGTACAAAAGAGGGTACAAGAAGAAGGAAGATATGGTGTATAGATGCGAGAAAAATCCCACATGATTTTAAAGGAAAAGAATGTGTCCATTATCGGACTGAATGTGTCTCTGGAAGCAGAATGAAAATTGTTAGATCAGTTGATTCTCATAAGGTGGCTAAACACCGTCACGTTATGAATGAATATGTTGATACTACCTTGAGATTGAAGAAAGTTAAAAATTATAATAAGTTCTTACTGCAATTACTTCCTTGTGCTTCATATGTTAAGATATGCATTGCATCTGGAGGAGTGGTACAACGACTAACTAATAAAAGTAAAATTTCTTAGATTTTGCTAATTATTATGCACGGAAGCAGCTTTAACAATTTACTTAAAGTGCGAGGATAAATTATTATTAATAATCGAGTAGTTATCTTTTCAACACGTAGCAAATATTTATGTTGCATTCTAAGCCCGGTTTATTGGCTACTCTTAAAGCAATCTCTATGGGCTATAAAGATTTACCGTGCTGATGTGTGGAATGTCCTTCACATGGGAGTGGGTGGTCCACGTTGTCTAGCGCCAACGGCAAGGACGCGCGAACTAACTTGTAAAGAAATTGTATTGCGTGCACCGATCTTCAACTTTTTCAGGTGCTCAAGGATTCTCGAGTATTCCGTTATAAACAAAAACAAGGTGCAAGCACTAACCCGGTATTTAGAGATTTAGACGTGATCATTATTCAGAGCGAGACATGAGCAATTTAATCGAATTTCTTTGTGAAGTTGTTCTTGAATTGCCCTGTTACCCATTCAGAATGCTATTCAACTAACAAATGAAAGTGCGGATATTATTTACAAGTCGTCTGTTTGTTAAATAATATCTGAACTTGTTAGAACGTGTTAGTTAATTTTAATCAAACATCATAGATATTTTTCTAGCCATTGGACCTGACTTTAGAATCATTACTAATTGATTTTGTTCTCTTCCACGTCCGTGTGAGGTACATATAAGTAATTAATTGCCCTAATTAATTATTCATCAATCTCTTATATTTATAGAATATCTAGGACTTAGCATGTATGCACGTCATATACATCGATGTGACTATATTTAGTGATCTGGCCATAGTTACTTTTCATAATAGCGTTGGTATGCCTAATAACAATTGATTATTTTGCCTGTAATTGAGAATTATTATGCGCAGATATTTTTATGTAATTGCCGGAAATAACACTCTTGTCCTTTTTTGTCAGCATTATATTAACGTCATTGTTCGATCTGCTATGTAAATACGGTATACGTTTTGTATGATTTAAGAGATCCACAAAAATGTTCAAGTTTGGTCTTGTTGATGTGGGTTGTGGGGTAGTCATTGTTCATACTATGTAAATCTAACATCTCGTTTTTGAAGAGTTTGTACTTCCCCTAGTGTCTGATTTAGTAACTCATTGATAAAAAACCAGGTTATTCGAAATTTTCTACAGATATAAAACGTAGTCCCCTCGTTACCAAATTTTCTTTACTCTAGAAGTTTCTAAATTGTGGAAAAAACAAAAATTTGCTAGGATAGTCAGATGATTAGAGGAGAAGGTTTGATAATTTAAATTCAGTGTCACAATTGAAGAATCAACTCAATTTTTTAAATTTTGCATTGTTTTTAAAGTAGGAAAACTCTATAAACCATAAAATGGACCTTCAAATTATGTAAAATGGCTGTTGCTACATATACGCAGTTTATGGTATATGTATAAATACAATAATCACTGCCTCAACTAGTTACATACCACCTATCTTCATAACTAAAACTAACATTAAAAATCCGTCTTCTTATTAGCGTCAATTATATTTACGAAATTTTATATCAAAGCTTAAAAAAAATAACCATAAATCCCAATTATTAAGTCAATTAAATGATGTGCAAAATGAATTCAATCAATAAATTATATACAAATACTTAAATGTTACATCAGTAACGCTAAAATGCATTTATAATCCTTTAAATTACACTAAGATTCTGGTAATACTTCCGAGGACTCATAATCCGGGAGTTAGTATAACTTTTCGTTGCTACATTTGTTTAAGCTTGTTTATTTTTTTTTATTATCCTAATAATATTGCCTGATAACAAAATCAACTTCTGCCACCCTGGTTAACAGGACGGCAATTAACAGGAGCATATCAATTATTTTAAAATAATGTACGAGTGTGTTATATGTTTATAGTTTAAAATTTGTTTACTGTTTAAGGACATCTTATTGAGGTGTAATATAACTTCCTGCCATTCTTATTAGAGACCCGTGTACTTTTGCCATTGACTTGATTATGTTAAAAAAATAAATCGGTGTTATTAATGTTTATGACTGAAAATTTTTTGTCATTAAAGTAGCTGTCCAGGAAGTGAAAAAATTATACTGCCGGTTATTTGAAGAGACCTGGCAGTAGTGCATTATTACAGATCCTGTGACCTCATTTCCACCAGCATCCTCATTTCCACACACATCTGGACCAAATAGTTTTCTTCGACTAACCATTTATCATCTTTCGAGATAAATATATTTTGCGTTTTCATCTTAGCATCCTCATTTCCTCCCACATCTGGACCAAATAGTTTTCTTCGACTAGCCATTTTTACCCACGAGATAAATCTACCTTGTTTGGTATCAATTAATATTAGATTTTTCTCAGTGTTTGGTATCAATTAATATTAGATTTTTCTCAGCTAGCCGAATTTCTAGGAATTTTTTAGATAGCATCATCCACCAGAGAGCTACCCACATTTTAAGATTTTTTTTACTGCTAACATTCTGAACCAAATAGTTTTCTTCGACTAGCCATTGCATCTTTCGAGATTAACCTATCTTGTTTGGTATCAATTAATATTAGAATTTTCTCAGCTGCCTGAATCTCTAGGAATTTCTTAGTTTGCACTACCCCCCAGGAAGCTACTCTCATTTTAAGATTTTTTGCTGGTAGCGATTTCTGACCGTCCTTATACATTTTTTAGTCATGCAATACATCAAATTAGTCTAGAATCTTGCGTAGAATCCGAATATGCAAACAGATTTGCAATAGGACCACCCCTTACAAAGCTAACTTTAAAGCTCCCAAATCTCTTTGAACTTTTTGTTCATCTATGACATATGCTTTAACCAAACACTTAGAGGTATTAACACAAAGAAATTAAGCACACAAAAGTTTAATAATTTATTTTATGCTATTTACAGTTTAATAAACTAATAGAATACAATTTTTACAAAGTATGACATTATTTTCTTCGTATAGTCGAATCCAAGCAGGTAAAAGTAACCTGTAACAAAAAAATAGAAATTAATGTGTTGTTTAAAAAAGACCTATAACAAAAAAGAGATTAATGTACTGTTTAATAAGAGAGAAAACCTGTTTTCGGTCAATAAAACATATTGTTAGATTAACGACTATATGTTTTACCATCCAGCGACACTGCGTGGAGGTAAACACATGTCGCCGGGAACGAAGGAATTATTAAGGATGGATTTTTAAACGGTGGTGTACTGTTTTTTTAGAATATTCAAAACCATGACTTTTTAAATTTTAAACAGTTATCGATTTCTGGTTTAACTTTTTTTTTAATTACTAAGTACGTCACAAATAATTATATGCTCAATGCTAAATAGGTACTTGGAAAATACAAGTCGTTTCCGAACTAATTTCTTGACGATTATGGATTACCCAAATTACATGTGAAAGCTGTATATAATTTCTTTTCTTGGACTTTCTATTAATTATGTTTGAATACAGTGCATTAGAAATTGACGTATAATTGCTGGGGATTCACACAAGGTACTTTCTAGTAACCATCCTCGACTACGTATTTAGGGAAATACAAATTTTAAATAAACACTTTAAATCTTTACTAAGGGAGTACCAAAATTGTTGTCTACGGGATACTTACTAATAAAGCAATTTAATTTTAAATAACTTCTACGTCATATTTTCGGAAATGGCAGGTTTGAATATTTTCTTTGGAAACAATCGAAGATTGCCGAAGACACTCGAAGAGTGCACAAACGCGGTCACTAAACCAATTAGCATTAATATCAAGTATTCCGTACTTTCGTAGGTTGCTCATTTCCTAGAACCAAATCTTCCGCAATGTACAATGTCCTTAAAACTATCTACATTAATACTCTTAACTACACTTCGTGAGACCTCTTTAATCTTTTTAATCGTGTCTTTCTCGCTTACAATGCAGTAGGACTTAGCCTTACTACCAACAAATTTTAATACTAGACCCGCATTAAATTTGTCTTTGAATTTCCCTACAACTTTTTTTGTTGACATGCGGTATATTGTGTTTATTATCTGCGGGGTACACCACTTTAAACCTAAAAATAAAAACAAGATAGTTTAATACGTCTATTAATAATTTTTGCTAATGTTGGCGATACAAATATGTAAAAACAAACTTTATCAAGAAATATAATGTTTTTAATAAAATACATACATGTATTGATAACATCTATAAACCGCTGTGGTAACCAGAGTCTGGTGAATCTGGGATCGCCAAATCTCTTAACATTTGCGCAAGCGATTGCCTTGCAGTCGCATCTTTTAAGTACTGGATGGGGTAACATTTAATAATTTCCAACACTGTCAAGTAATTTAAATTGCTGCAATCATTAGACAGAGAAATACTGGCACGACTCTCTTCTTCTAATAACGTTTGAACCCTTTCTTCCTCCGTCGTATTTCCACATCCTTTTTTTATATCACCTACAAATTTTTCGTAAAATTCTGGAAAGTTTCTACACATCAACTCAACCATTTTAAATCAGATTAATTCTCGCAAATTCAATAGCTTGATGCACTCGTACGCATGTAGCACAATAACATTCCGATCTTTTGTAATCTCCATATTATATAAATTCTCTTTTTCAAAATTGTTCAACAGCCATATACTTTTATTAAAGGCTGTGCTCAGCTGCAATTTGAAATCTTGATCCAATTGTATATCAACAACGTCGTCTCCAGTAGTCAAACCATTTAATCTGACTTGTTTTGAGTCTTGAGCAAATTGGTGAATTTGAAATTCCATTTGAAAAGTACACAATTTCTTCCAATCGAAGTATGAGAATGTTATTGTAGAATCTGCACACATACCACTACAGCAAATAACTTGGATGACAGGTTGAAGACCACCATATAAATCAAAACCAACTTCTATTATATGGTGGTGAGAATTTGGTGGAAATTCGCCTAACCTATAGGTTGTCTTACCAACTAGTTGGTTGATATTTAATTGTGGTACCCGCACATCACTTGTAACGTCAGCACAAGAAAAATCCATCTTTAACTTTTAATTTTAATCAAACTCGACGATACTTTGACGACTAATGCACTGAAACATGGTCCCCTCGCCTTTTATGCCGATAGTCGAGCGTGCGCAGCTCCTTATTATGTTAATTGGCGTTATATGCAAGTCTTGACTGGAAAAGTGATGCTTATAATTGTTTTATATTGGGTTTTACCTGTATGTATTTAACCACCAACACCATTTTTAGAATTATTATACAAATTACTCTTAGCAGTATTTTTTAATATAACTCCGTCGTGTAAGATATCAATTATTATTGCGTTTTTCCTCAGGTTCTCAAATCCTACGGATTTTTTTTCAAATCGAACGACCCCTTAGTGATTTACAGATCAACCTTTTGCAAACCATATGGAATTCATTTTTAATCTATTTCTAAACGGTATTGCTCTGTCCTTTGAGATAAATCCATCGTGTAACCTATCAAATTAGTATAGAATTTTCCTGTGGAATCGAAATTAATTATCACGTCTTTTAAAATTAGCTCCAACAAGGACCCGCATAGTGTTTTAATATTCAAAAACCTAACAAGAAAACACCTCTGCATTTTTATGACGAGTCTATTTAATTAGAGAGGAGTCCGCATTTACTTTAAATAAAAATATTCAACGCCATACGTTTCACCAACATAGAATTTTAAGAATGTAAGTGACGCGTAATTAAATGCGATCTTGAACCAAGTAATTAGATTACTAGAAATGCACCCTACTTTTTGTTTGAGGAAATTCAATACAAATTGAATAATAATCAAATAATAGATGTCTGTCGAATTCCGGGACGATGTTTAAATTTTAAACCATAGATTTTAGAGAAATTTGGTCCAGATGTGGGAGGAAATGAGGATGCTAAGATGAAAATGCAAAATATATTTATCTCGAAAGATGAAAAATGGTTAGTCGAAGAAAACTATTTGGTCCAGATGTGTGTGGAAATGAGGATGCTAGTGGAAATGAGGTCACAGGATCTGTAATAATGCACTACTCCTGGCTTCGGCAGGATCTACCAAATTTGCTAAATATTGAGTGAGTTAATATAGGAGTTAGATTGAAGGCATATTATTATTGTTTACAGTTTTACTTATTGATATTCATGCATTTGTATAAATTGATAATGTGCATGCCCATAAAAATTTTATATGCATGAATCTTCATCGAATGTTTGCTAAACTGTTTCCACAAAACAGGACAAATTTTCAACGTTCGAATCCTCTTCATAATCACTGCCTTGTTCCTCTAGGTAGTTGGCACTTTCTTTACACTCTTCATTATTCAAATTAGAGTCTGAAAATAAATGAACAATAATTTTGAAAGCAGTGACAACATATTTGTTTAAACAAATCACTCTTTGAGAGTGCAGAAAAATTGTTTAAATTAACTATGTCGCTGATTGTAGTAACATCTTTGATTATAACGTCACTGACGCTGGTAATTGATCGCCCTGAAACTATCAGAATTCTAATTTTTCAACGTCTTCCCATTCGCAATTGTGAGGCAACAATACGGTTGGATGTTGGAGATGAGCGTTGCACCACACACGTGGAGATATAAATTGCCCTAAAGATTTGTTGACGCAACTCCAACTTGCTGGGGGTAATGCTGACCCATCGAAGTTCTTTGATTTCATTTTTAACTGTTCATCAATGTCGTTACACTGAACTACTTTCATGAACAAAGCTAATCATGCTTCATTCACGTCTCTTAACCGTTTGCAGACATGCAAACATGTTTTTCGAGAGCTGGAATAATATCATCGACTTCAATGTCTGGATAGCTGCACATTTTCGAAAAGGCATCAATAAATTGTCTGAAGTTTTGTAAAATTGTGAAAAGCCGCTTTTTAGCTTTTTTTTTTAAAAAAAAGAAGAATTGAAATCACATTCCGTGAATTCGCGGAACCCTGAAAGTGCCCGCATAAATTTTGTCCTAATGTTTCGTACAGATTGTTTACATTTATACATCTCATGTGGTTACCAACTCCAACCTTCAACCAAATTTTCAACTTTTTCATTCAAACATTCTATGTAGATTAGTGCTGTAATCAAAATATCTATGCTAGAACATCTTATGACAACATTTGAACAACGTTCCACATTACAAGCTTGAAATATTACTTTCGTGTCTGATTCCTCATGCGAAGAACATGCCAAATCTTCTACCTCAGTTCTCACAATATTGTCATTAATTTCTTTATATCGGAAGCATGATTTATGATTAATTTAAACTATTTTATTTTTTATGAAAGACATCATTTCATAATTTCTCCAATGATTCATAATGTTTACGTTGAGATAGCGGGAGCGTGAGAGAGGGCAACAACGAGAAAGAGGCAAGAGCTGGAGAGGGTAAGAGCTGGATAGAGACAGTAGAATATCATTTCTCACGCGCCAGCTTGGAAATTTTGTGCGTTAAATAATTGTTCATACTTACGCCGTTAGCTACAAATGGTAAAGGCATTGATGATGGTTCTTATTGTTCACTTTTATCAGAAACAGATTCCTCAACCAACGTTTTATATTTCGCTTTTAATGCCGTAAAATTGTCAAACATTTAGAATAATAACCTTGATCATTGCTTAAAGTTGTACATTGTTCTCGTGTAAACGATTTTTCTGACGGATATTTAAGATTGAAACGCATTTATTTAAACATTCTTGTGTGAACAAGTATTTCTCTTTTTTGGAACGGCGAATTACGCAAATGGGTTTAATCATCATACAAATTCGTTTTAGATTCAGTGTTGTAAGAGTGTAAATGACGAATGGGCCGGTTTCTAATTGTCGTAGGAATGCGGCACATCTGCCTTGGCCTTTTGTTAGAGAAAGGGAGAGACAATGGCTCACGAGGGTTCTGAATTTTGAATAAACTAGTATAATACTATTCTGAATGGAACTGCACCAAGTTCTAGATTACTAGAACAGGTAAAATGACTTGTGTGTTTCAATGAGCTAAAGAGCCGAACAAGTTTAACCAAATTAGTGGGGTCTTTAGTGAGGGGCAACAAAAAACTAGCCTCCTGGCCAATGTAGTACCTACTGGTGGAGCATTGGAAATGTAAATGAACGGTCTTTAGTGAGGAACAAGCCTAAGACAAGTCCCCGAAAGAGGGCAGCAACTCTTTCGGTACTTAGAGTGGCAGAGACCGAAGGGTCGGTATGGCATTGTAAGACATACTACTGCGATGTGGAAGGCACCAAGAAACCACCGAATTACCTCCCAAGTACACAGTGTACTTAAATTGTTATTTAAGATGATTGCATCTTCTGGGGTATAAGATTTCGGAGTTAAAATAGTCAAAGGATGTGATCGGAAAGTTTAAAAGAAGAGCCGGGAACATTTTGTGAGCCGGAGTGTAGAATGTCAGAAGTATGAAGCAAGTAGGTAAGTTATAGAATTTGAAAATAGAAATGGATAAGTTAGCATTAGACATCCACCTCTAGCTACAGTGAGTAAGAGGTAGAGGCGAGCTACAAAGATATCGAAAATGCGTAAAAGGACATGAAAATTTAATAATTGCAGGTGATTTTATTGCAGTAGTACTTGATAGTAGAGAAGAAGTGGTAGTAAGTTTATTTGATTTTGGCACGAGTTGCGTTTCACAGAAATCTGCGAAGACACGACCTCGTTTCATTGGTTCTAGTAGGATACGACATTACTTAAAATTCTTGGTAGCAGGAGTAAATAGTTTCTTTATTATCAACTCCTTGGACATTTTATTCTATTAATGGGGATAAATCGATTTGTGCATAATTTTCTAGATGTACTCACCCAATCAAATTACAGAACCTTTTCGTAATAATATTGGAAACTAAATACCAAGCGAGTAACTCAAAATTAAATCGTGACGTAAACAAAGATGACGTTTGAGTACAATCTGTTTACAGATGCTGTAAATAGATTAATCCATTATCAATTATTCGCTGTATTTTTGTATTGTATTTTTTAAATAAAGGATATGGAAATTAAAATTCTGGCCCATCAGTGATCCTGCTGGCCATAGAACAGTCTACAAGCGGACAACTAGCGGTCCAGTGGACCATAGCGTGGTCCACAGAGACCTATCAACGATCCAATCTCACTACATCATATTTTGAATTTTTATGTTTACTTTGTATTATATACCTACATATTTAGTAAATGAGTTCTTAATGTGAAGTTCAAAGTTTGTAGCCTGCTATTATAAAGTATATCGTGTTTATTGAAAATTAACCTGCTGTTAGTTTGTTCTATTTAGTGATAAGTGTAAAATGCGCCTCGAATTTGGTTACACAAGCATTACAAATGATTAGTTTTACTAGGTACATACTACTTTAACAAGAAGTTACGAGAGTAAAATGTGTTATTGCAAGTGTGGGTTATAACATTAAAAATGATGTATGCAAAAATTACGTGTGAAAATAGGTAACTAAAGAAACCAACATACGGGACGAGTACATAAACTACTTGTTAACATTTAAAAAAAGGTTCTGACAAGTTTCAAAAATATATTGTACTTCAACTCACACACGATATATTAGCTTTTGTACTAATTCATATATATATATATATATATATATATATATATATATATATAATAATAAGATGTATCTGTAAACAAACTCTATGAAAATAATAGAGTCTATTGACGAATACAAATCGGGCTGGTAGTTATATAGCCATTAACAAAACATTAGCTTATTACTTCATAGGGGAGGAAACATCCACTGACCGACGGTTTCGGCTTTATTAAGCCTCCTCAGAGTGAAATAGTCTCCAAGACTTGTACTTCCACGCTTAGTAGTGTTGATGTTTATCACCTGATGGCGGTTTTATTTACTTTTGCCATAGTACAGAGATTGTTTCGAAATTATACCAGTATAATAGCTTCGATTACTTCATAGGGTTCTTGGAGACTATTTCACTCTGAGGAGGCTTAATAAAGCCGAAACCGTCGGTCAGTGGATGTTTCCTCCCCTATGAAGTAATAAGCTAATGTTTTGTTAATGGCTATATAACTACCAGCCCGATTTGTATTCGTCAATAGACTCTATTATTTTCATAGAGTTTGTTTACAGATACATCTTATTTTATATATTGTTTTACACAATTTCTTATTGCGGACTGCAAATAACCTGTCTTTTATATATATATATATATATATATATATATATATATACTCTTTTGTTTACGGTAAGCAACTTTATAGAAGATTTTCTATTGTTTTGAATTTTTATGTTACGTATCTCTGACTTTTGTGTATATATCGACTATATTAGTGTACAAATTAAAAGCTTATATAATGACGTTAGCGCGAACATTAACTATTTTGGCACAAGTGATTTTTCCTCAGATAACACGTACAAACTCCCTCTAGTCCTTGGAAAGTTTAAAGATAAATTTGTGGTGACTAAAGTACTATCTAGTTAGCGAAGAGGGTGTATAGCTGTTTGGTCTAACGGTTCAGGTATTTATTTTCTAACCATGTGGCACGGGTTCGAATTTCAGTGCCATCAATTTTTTTCTCATAATTATGATATAAGCAAAAATGATTTTGTTGTAGTTTAGATAATATATTTGTAATATTCTCTACAGCTTTTTCCAAAAGTTGAACAATTGTTTTATATGGTTTTTGAATTTTTGTTATGCATTTGCGGATTTTTACAAGTTTATGTACTAATTAAAGATATATTGTTTCTTTTGCGAATATTATGATAGATAGACAACCCAATGTGTTGGATAATGCAAGTTGCAGTGTATTGTGACGAAAACTTTATTTGCAATAACAGCTTTTCTTTATTTCCAAACTGATTATACAAATCTTCTCAAAACTCGCAATTACAATACAATTTCTAAAAGCTTACACAAGAATTTACTTTCAGCTAGTCGCTTAACAGTGCAAGTATAATCTTCTTCAACTACGATTCTATCGTCTTAATTAATTTAATTTCAAAGCATTGTAATTATTTTATATATACGAAACAGTAATTACTATAATCAATTTTTATCGAATAGAGCGATTTATATAAATAATCTAAATAATCTAAATAATATCTCGAATGTACCTATTGTGATCTTTAAATGCAAAATTTTGTACCCGTCGATCAAAATATCCTAAAGGTGTAACGCCGCGGAGGACCATCAGTCACCTTTTGCATACAAACGCCTCCTTACGTTCTAATGTTATCACAGGTAGAAGTGGTGCTACAGTATGTTAATACAAAAACAGATTTAAATGTTACAACTACACTATATACCTGCGATAGATAGTACCACATAATATTACCGTTTTTGCTAAAAAGTTATTTAAAAATTGTTTATATCTAATTACTTTCCGAATAATGAAGTGGAGGATCTAGAAAAGAAAGAAATACCCTGATTTAAAAAGCTTAGCAGAGAGGCTTGCGATTACTCAAATCACTGTCTATTACTTGTAGATAACTCTTTATATAGTGCTAAACAAAACGTATTTTGTTTACGCAATGTGCAATTTTAAATAAAAAATTTGATTTTGTATTATTTTTTATATTAAAAAAGCGTTCTACGTACTAAAATTGGAGCAAATCCGAGATGAAAATATTATTAATATTGTGTACCCAAATTGGTAAATATTCACAATTTACACGTCAAGACTACTGAAATTATCATACTAGATTTCGATTTATTTTGAGGTTCCAGATATATTTGTTAATTAAGGATTTTGTTACATACTTAGTAAACGAGATCTTAATGTTAAAGAATTGTGATGTAATAAAAAAGCGTCAGTGACACTTGTGTCAAAGATGGCGGCTATGACGTCAGAGGTTACTGACGTAAAAAACTTACAATATCTTGTATATAACTTTTATAATACTCTATATATAACCTTTGTGACGTCCGTGACGGAGGGCGGTGGAGAGTGACATCATACGTTGCAGAAACAATTGAGATGGATTTTTATTTCTCGGCAGTTTAGCCCATGACCTTACGAAAGTCGATGTGTTATTACAACTGTGTTTTTTAACGGTAAAAGTGATGTGTACGAAAAATTTGTTGTTAAAATAGGTAACTAAAGAAATCAACATGCGGAGTGACTACATAAACTACTTGCTTAGACAATTATAAAATCTTGACTAGCTTAGAAAATATATTGTAACCTACACAAACCCGATTTATTAGCTTCTGGTGAGCAAATTTCTAGATCTCCAATTTACACCGTGATGTAAGCAAAAAGTGTCAAAGTGACAGTTTGAATTAAAGATGGCCGCCGTCAAAATGTTTAAAAATGTATAGTAAGGGGTTAAACATTTATAGGGCGTCATAGTGACGTAGCTCTGACGTTATTAGTGGAGTAGGATCGAAACACTTTGCGCGCAAGTTCTCCATTTTCCTCGCTTTTCTGCCTAATGTCCATAAATTTCTGTGAGTACGAAGAAGTTATTAAAAATGATTACTTTCAAATTATTTTTCTTTTGGTCTTTGTATTATTTGTTATACTGGAATTCACATTAGAGATTGAATGTTCCAACAAAAACCTACTCACAGGTAAGGAAGGAATTAATTTTGCTTTATAATAACTTGTTTATTGAATCCCCTTATATCCATTAATTTTATTTGAGTTGTTAAAATTGTTAAAGGTTTTGGTGGTTGTTTGTTCTGTGTTTTTCTTTTTTTAGTAAGATTATGTTTTGCTCATTTTGAATGATTTAGAATTTATTAAGGATTAGCCGATGATGTTCGGTAAATACTTGAAAAGAAATTTTTTTGGATAGTCAATGTTAAATAATTTCCGTTTATTTTCTTTTTTGTTTGTAGGGACCTGACCTCCCTTATTTCCTTTCCTGGTTATGTTGCGCCCTAGTTTTTAATGCTCACCACCAGCGATCTAAATATTTATTAAATATTGTATGTTAAATTTCTTAAAACTTTCATTTAGTCGTTGCTAAAATGTTTTAGTTGATTCAAAATCTATACCAATTTAATACAGTAGTCTAAATGCGTCCTGTTATAAAATTAGCTCCCATCTATTAAGGATAAACCCCACTCCCATCATCATCTGCACAAAAAACTTCTGATGTTTCATTCTTAAAACAATATAAGGATTCGAATGATTAACCCCCTGTGAAGGAACAAAATTTGTTCGTGAAACGCCGTGAATTGCATGTTTATGTTGGGCATACAAGCAAACACTCGTCTTGCGATGTTCCAATTATCAAATTGAGCAAGAACTTTCTTAGTCTGATCTCTGCCTAAACTTCAAACTTCTACCGATTGCTTTTGTAAATTCATTAATTTGTGTTTCTGAAAAAAATGCTAAAGTAACGAGAGGTCTGCTCTTTTTCAACAAAACCAATTTTTATTCTAACTTTCCTTTTCATGATGTATCTTCGACTTTGCTATTATTTTAAAAGTAAGCCATTGTTGGTTGTCTCTCTCGTAATTGTTTTGTGTTGTTCTGTTTCAGTGCTTTCTTACATAACCTAATACGTGTAGAATTTTACGCTATGAAGTCAAATCTATGATTGTTTGCAAATATTTATAATATTGCTTACGTAATAAAGTTATTTCTATGTGTTGAGTGTAGCAATAAATTATATGAAATATTATTAGTTTGAATGCCAAATAGTCAAGTGTAATTGAATTATTCAAGGATAAAGACCAACGTAAATAATTAGAAATTATGATTGAATTTATAGATCGATACTTTGTTATTACTTAATAGCAGAGTTACTATTTAGTCTAGTAAGTATACGTTGCTGTCGTATGTGCCGTTAATTGTTTGAAGTAGAATTTGAGTTAGGTAAGGATGTACTGTTTAAAACTTATGACACCATTTTATACAAATAAAAAATTACCATATTATGTAACCCGGCAATGACCAGACACTGTATAATTATTAATTCAATGTAGTCTGGGAATCGAACAAGTGACTGCGAAATACGGAAACACTTGGAGGCCGAAAAATCAATAGAAGGAAAAAAGATGAATAAGTTTTTAAAGCGTTATTACGAATGGGAATTAAGTAGAGCATAATGTGGTGGTACTTCAAAATCATATACAAAGCAATAAATTTTAGTATAGCTGTAAATTTGTTATGTGTTTCTGCTAACAATTTCTAAACCCGCAAGTGTTTTACGATCATATGATTTAATAAATTACACTGCGTTTATGATAGCTTATAAGATATTGCAAATGAAAAGGCGCGTAAAAGCCTGAAGCAGCATCGGTATACTTAAACTATTAAAAGTATTATATTTTTTATCGGTCAGAATGTGTGCATGCGCTCTTGACTGAAACAATGAAAATGCACTTAACGATAATACAAACGAAAGCCATTTATAATTGTTACAGAGCTTAAACTTAGAATATATCAAGTAAAAATCTGTATTTTTCAGCATCTTTACACGTATTCTAACAAATCTTACATAAATTATAAACGATGTACCTGTGCCCAATATAGACGTCCTTCTCAAGCATTTGCATCGGCTAAAATTCACTCAATGTACACTTTTCACTTTAAATTTTTAATTATTATTTAGACGTAGAACTTTCTGTATTTATTTGTTACTCGCTCACTGCAAAAACTAATAATCATTCTCTCCTAGTACGTATTGTGTTATTTATAAATATTAGCTTCGATAACAGAGTATTTCCGCGAAGAAAATTTTAATTCCACGCCTCGTGTAGGAATCGCACGTACGCTATTATCAATGAGCAATTTTTATTAATCTATAAAATTCTATTTGTTGAAATGATTTCTTATAGCTAAAAATTTTAATAAAGTTGTATTGATTTAATTCAGTTATCTCCAACTGTAAATAGCTGCTTTGTTTTGACTATGTTACTATCGCCTACAAATGTGGTTTGTACAACAAAATTTTTCCATGCTACGTGACCGGATGAACGTAATTCAAATTCGAAGTTCCCAATATAACATCTGCACGATTAGTAATATTTGCATGATTTTTCAGAATGAATGACTTTTTTTTTTTGAATGATTTTTCAGAATGAAAGACATTTTTCTGTTCACTCTAATACGCTTATTTGTTACGTTATTCGTGGCAGCCACGTTGGTCGCCAAATTTATGCTACATTGGCTCGTAGCCGTGCGTAACACAAAGAAAATCAAAGAAAGGACCGGGCTCAATCGGAGATTAGGGGGGGTTGTAGAAAGCAGACCAACATATAATATACGCGGCTATAAGGAATTAGTAACAATACCTGCAATAAAAAAAATTAGAATAGCAAACCTGCAATAAAAAAAAAAAATTAGTCCTGCAAACCTGAAATAAAGAAAAAGCATAGCATGCTGATCGAGCATAGATTGTTCAGTACTTTGTAGAATGTAAAAAAAAAAACTGTTTGGATAATCTATATAATATAACAACGGTAAAAGCAATACAAAAATTTTTAGTACAAAGTGAGGTAATATTTGGGGAGTAGCAGAAACGTTTCCTCACACACCAATTAAACATAAATCAGACAAAATTTTAACAAAAGATAAATAGGTAAGCACAATTGATATGAGTCATCCAGTATTGTTGATTCTTCTTTTTTTTTTTTTTTTTTTAAATAGCATGCAAGTCTATGGTAATAGGTATCAGAACGACAAAGATATGGCAAAACAACGGATAGATATTTAGAGTAACAACAAGTAGGAAATAGTTCAACTTACAAAAGGTCCTTCAGTAACGCTTCCTTGCAATTGAAGTGTGGGATTCACGATGTCCGGCACTAACGCAGCACTTCACCCTTGACTGGGAGGGTGTTGATGGAACTTATCACACATTACCCTAATCACACCTACGTATTTCACTGGTGTTAGCAGCAGACATTATCACGCGACGGAACTATGTAGCATTGATAAATTTCTTGTTAATTCTATTTCCTGAGACAATAATTTCGAAATATTTTGTAGCACTAGTTTAATTTCAACTGGGACCAAATGTATATTATTTTCATAAACATCCAAAAAGCAGTGAGAAACTTCAACCAATACCTTTGTGAACCGGTAATCTGTTATATTTCGCAAATAACGAAATTTGCGCAAGCAATGATCTGTTTTAGATTCTTTGGGCTTAGAAAATTCAGAAACTACAGTATCAACTATTTGGATACTCCAAAGTATGCACTACTCTGATAAAAAAAAGGACCGCGAAACTAGATCGCACACACAGTTTAAATATCAAAAGACAAAACACCAAAAAACCACAATGAGTAAAGCACGTGTATCACTGAAGTAAGTCCGTCAAATGTTCCGTAAAACACGTTCGCCTATCAACCATACTACTTCAATCGGAATTAGCACTACACTTTCTACAGTTAATATACAACTTTTATTTCACAAGAAAACAACTAAAATCGTGTCGTGCTTGTTCATGAACAATTCGAAAATTGATACCGCATTAATTCTCACTATTTTCAAAGCAAAAAGGAAACAGTATTTTCAACGTAATTAATATATAGGAACCAAGCACAACCTACAACTCTTCATCTGTTTATTCAACTCGTTGCTATTACAACCTCTTATCGTCTCTTATCTAGACTTGTATATCTACATAAGGAACAAAATTTATACGAACTGCAAGACAAGAACGATGCAATCTACTCATTATAATACGACGCATTCGCCTAAGGAGTTAATAAATATAAAATATAGAAATAGTAGTTACAGAAATGTATTTACTAATTGGGAAAAAGCGTAAAATGTCAAGCTATAAAAATGCACGTTACAGATTGTTCTTGATTATTCCAAGAATGTGCAAGGAATTACGCAAATAACATTCTAGATGTTTCCTATTGTAAGGCTAATAAAGCTCTTCTGTACTAACTCTAGTGAATTGTAAATCAAGTCCATATGAAGATATCGCGCTACTGGATGGCTACCAATTATTCTTTCTGCAAGCGGTGGATTAAGCGACTCGGCGCTATAATATGATAGCTACTACGAAAAGATAAATAAAACAATAACATCAGATTTATTCCCGGTCACCTATATCGTTTTATAGAACGTTGTCGATGGCACATAGAATCTCCGTATGGTAGTATCTTGTTCATTGACAACTTTGCACTTACCCATCGACTCTGAATTCATGTACAAGCTGGGAAATGTCTGGAGAAGGGAGTAATCTTGTTTGGATATATATATTGCATAAAAAGGGCAAATTTTTGTAGAAGATCATTGGCGACACTGTGTAGAAGGAAAGAAAGAAAAATAGTATAACTTGATCAAGATTCACGATTTTTTTAATTCACCGTCGAATTATGTATCATTTGAGTTCGAAAGGTTAGTTGAACTCCCTTCTTATTATTGTAAAATGAAGTAAATCTGTATTTGCTTGCAGTTGAAAATATTTGTAGTTTCAAATATCTTTCTGTACTGCAAATAATATTTATACTGAGCTGAATTAATTTATAAATAAATATCCTATAGAGATTGTAGTTTTAAATATTAGCAGAACAACACATAATAGGTCTGTTAATTATTTTAATTACAAAACGTGATAGTGGCTTTTAAAGGCAAAGTGATAATTTTCGATTATTTTTTTATTAATATTTAATCAGTACTAATTTATACTACTATGTTGTATTGAAATGTATTCTTATTTGTTGTAACCTACTTACTAATTAAAAACCACTCCTTAAAATATCTGCAAACTGTGGTCTCAATCTAAATGTGACGAACATATAATTCTCCAGTTATGTTCAGTATTTCCATTTTTAATTACTGTCGGAGCAAACCCATACAGGATGGGTGGTCAGTGATGTTTTATAAAAATAAAATTTGGTTAATAGTACCATAAACTGTGTGTTACCAAGTTGGTTCATTTTAAGAACATTTTTATGGTTAGTTTAAAGATTGATTAATTACCAAAAATTCAAAAATTAGGAGTATGCATCCGAACCTTATTTGTCAGATTACAAATAACTTACTTATAGTATTCTTTTCTCGATTGTTTTAAGCATTTTGCAATATCGATGACTACAGGGTAACAGATGATTAATTAGATTTACTAGAGTAATCGTTTTTGGAAAAAAAGTGATATTAACATCACCTTATATCGCATGTCTAAATATATTTAAATATCGAATAGTCATAAAGCACTGTGTATCGAAAATTATAACCCCATCATTTAGATTTTGAAAACGGTGTGATAGAACCACGGTTAATTTATGGAAATATAATTGAACTAAAGAGTCCTACAAAATACTACAAAGAAAATTTTCAAGTTCGATTACTTTCGATAACCTCGTCAAGAACCGAAAAATTGAATTTTTGTTCTCATTTCTTTCCGAATTTATTGAGAAGGGTATAAATAATAGTTATGTATACACAGAGAAAAAAATGCTTAATTCAACAAAAATTTATTTGGTCCAAATAAAGTACAGTGTCACATAGCCACAAGGAAATATTATTTTCCCCACAAATAAATATTTTTGTTAAAGGTATACATAAATTTATTTAAAACAAAGAAATAAGGATTCACTCAACAAAATATATTGTTCGTTAAGCATCTTGCAATTTTATTACAAGATAAGATAAAACCTAGTAAATCTTCATGCAATTACGCTTGTAAGAAAGAAGGAATAATAAAACGCTTTGATAAGAAACGCACTTTCAAAGATAAGTTTTAAATAGATACATAAACGAAAACATCACTCATGTTACATCAGTTATTTTATTCAATTTTTTAAATGCTTTATCTACACAAAACAACAGACATAAGCTAAAGTAAAGTCCAACAACAATAACAAAACAGGCGGTCAAAGATCGTAAAACAATAGCAAATACCAGTATGATATGTAACTTCAGAATAGTTTCGTCAGAAATCAGCTTGAAAAGCCTGGGAATGTCCAAAACAAACATGGTTGGTCAACACTTTGTAAGGCTGTTTGGACAAACCAATCCAAACGTAGATAGTAAAAGCTATATAACGCCCAGAGTTGATAAGAAAGGGCAGTCTCAATTTGAAGTACATCGAACTTGCAACACTCTGAATCGAATATATACGCGTCAAATATATAAGTTTTAAATTATATTATTGTGAAAAGTATTGTTGTGTAATAACAGTTGATGACGAATTACGTTGAAGATATATGAAAAAGCTTTTGCCGTTTTGCAGAAAACGAGTAGAAATTGGTTAACTAATTTATTAAATGTTTGTAATAATGTAGGGCTTCTAATTCACGACCCTAAGAAATTCAAGTCTAATTCGACATTGTATCTAAAAAACCGACGAATTCTAAGTCGGGTATTCACAAATTCGAAAGTGTGTCTAGGAAAACTACGAATTCTAAGTGTGACATTGAAAAGGTTCTATGTCTGGTATTCAGAACTTCGGAGTGGTATTCAGAAATCCAGTCTGTAATTAAGTGGAGAGGTCTAAAGCGTATCCAGAAAAGTATAAAGTAAAGCACGAGCTGAATTTTTGAAAATAAGGAGTAACAAAACTATTGGTTGAAAGCACGTGAAGGAGTACAAAGCAGAGCATTGGTTTTCGATTGAAGATAATAGGGGGGTGTTGATCCACAACACGCAACAACTCATCAGAATATCACAGGTCAGAACTAACTAGTGTAAGGAATCGCTTCAAATTTAAATTTAAACACTGAATATATTATTTTTCCTCAAATTTGTAAGGAGTCAACCAAACTATTTGATACGTTGGAATTTACGTAACAAGCATAAAAGGTCTTGAACCTTCCAGATGTTTTTGTAAAAGGTGTCGTTTTTGGTGACTTTAAAATTAAATTAAAGGGATATAATTTTTGGGATAAATGATCCATATAATATTAATTGATTGAAGGGTTTATTTAAAGGATTAAAAAAATTGTGAAGTGTAGACATTATTTCCTTTCATTATACGAATATTTATTTGACTTCGTTTTATCAATTCAAACAGGCAAGAGTTAAAGGGTTAAATTAATTTGATCATCGTAACGTTGTGCACTCTGTGTAAATTAAACTGGGCTAGCCGTGGCATAATTAAATTAGAAGATTAGAGAAAAATACAGAGCGGCGTTATCATATCAATATATATATATATATATATATATATATATATATATATATATATAGACACACACAGAGTGTAATAAAGTACCGTAAATTGGGGAAATATATAGATCTTGACGAGTTATTAAGAAAAGTTAGATAACAGTTTCCTGTAAACCCACCCGTTTCCATTATACAGGGCGATGAAGTGATATTGAAAAATACATTTTTGAATATTTTTATTTAGGGTAGAGACTTTAACTTGAAAATAGGTGCACGTTAGTTGTTTACTAATACGAATTATTACACTTCGTTTCGACAAAATAGGATAATCCACTGGCGAAGAATAAGGGGGGGTTATCAAACAATTTTGACCTATACTTTTTTGCACATCCTGGTTTTCATAAAAATTAAAACTCATAATTATTCCTCATAGAATTTGCCACAAAAAGGTATTGGTTAATCTCTGTAGAGCTTTCCTTTTCGAGATATTTTAAATTAGGTCATACTCAACTCGTTCATGAAAACAACGTGCAACGTTTTTCTTTAGAGGAGAAATCAAATAATTGTACGTAATAATTTCAGTAAGCTAAACGTTGATTTAGCATCATCCTTTAACTATGAATACTAATTAAAAATTAGCCTGTGTTTTATCATAACATATTTTTACCGTAGTATTTAAGAATTATAAAGCATTGTAAATTTCATATCGTGAACCAAGGTAACCTTTAGAGTTAAATTATAGAAAAACTTTAGCATTTAAAATCATTTTAGTTTGAAGCTGTTTATCGCAGTTTTCCCGGTATATTTTTAGAAGCGTTAAAACCTTGAGCATTTTAAACCGTTCTGTTTATAGTAGTGAAGGTGGCTGTTATATTCGAACGAAGCTTTCTGAGTATCGTTAAAAGATAATACGTTGAGCAAACAACAGCAAATTCCTGGAGGTGTTGGTTATCGCTGTTAATTAAATAAATTTATAGCTTTTGGAATGGGTAGCGTTTGCCAGTTATCAGGAAACAAGGATAGATTATTATATAAAATAAGTACAAGTGAGATAGGTTTAGATTGAAAGCTTAGCGTTCGTTGACAACGAAGAAGGCAGATGAAGTAAAGGAGGGTTGCTTTAGCGTGTATGTTAGAATGAGATGAGAATAATACGTGTTATGAACATAAGGTAATGAAGTGAGTACAAAGTAAGAGAAAGGTGATTTTGGAGCGTAGGTTGGAGAGAGATAGAGACTACATTTGTTGCATTAGGGGCGTATTAAATGTTAACTTTATCATTTGGGGAATAAATATACACAGCGTGATTGGTGAGAGATATTTTGAATACAGGGAAACAAGTCTAATAAGGATGTGGATTGTGAACGTTATAGGGATTTTCAAGGAAATGTTTTCAAAAATCGTGTCGTTACAGAAATTACGAGGTATTTTGAACGTACGTTAGAGTATTTCTAAGATTTCGATGTCGGTTGGGGTTGTTTGTGTACGTTAACTAGTGAAATTTTAAGAATCGTGGACGGTTGAAAGTTTTACTTAGAAGTCGGTGTTTATATTGACAGGTTTTTGTGGGGTGAGAAAGAGAATATAAACCCCAACATCAAAGGTTTGTAGCATTTTTGCATTTTAACGATCGCAGATTTTGCAGTAATAATGGCCACCCAATCGTGGGGCTTGAGATTTCGCAGTATATATATATATATATATATATATATATATATATATATATAAAACTGGTTGTTTTTAATGAAAATAATCATTAAACTGTGATCTCTTTGTTAATATGTCACATTATTCCACTAGTGGTGTAATGTGCTTCATTATTCAACTGAAGCAGTGCCAAATAAACGGAGGTTCTTATAGAGCAATTTTAGAAAAGTAATTTTATTGTGCGATTTTAACTGTTTTTAGGATGTTTTAGTTCAATTCCAAATCTGATATTTCGTTTCGCGGACTCATCACCAACGTTTTCATTTTTACTAATTTAATTTTCTACTCAGTATAAACTTTTTTTTTAAACTATTAGCATACATTTGCAGGATTCTTATTCTAACCGGAGTCAAAGCTGATTTTGTCGTAGACTTTCACGGCCGGAGTCATTATAAATATTTATGGTTCCGGGTTGGGACCGTGTCATTTTATACATTAAGGTCGACGTTTCGCCTACTTTTTGTAAGGGCTTCATCAGGACAAGTAAAGAAATAAGTAATAAAATAAAAATAAGAATGATAATATTAAGCAGACAATTTAAAGTGTAAAGAGAAGAGTTACTCCTGAACTAGCAGACTCACTAGCCCATTCAAAGCCAAAAGGTGTCTTGTGGCTAGTGAGTCTGCTAGTTCAGGAGTAACTCTTCTCTTTACACTTTAACTTGTCTGCTTAATATTATCATTCTTATTTTTATTTTATTACTTATTTCTTTACTTGTCCCGATGAAGCCCCTTACAAAAGTTGGCGAAACGTTGACCTTAATGTATAAAATGACACGGTCCCAACCCGAAAACATAAATATTTATCAAAGCTGATGGGCTAACCATAGTTAGGCATTTTTTCATGATCGCTTTTCCGTTTGTAGTTTTTGTTAGTTCTATTTAGACCAGTTTTTATTATTCGTTTTACGTTAGAGTTATGGGTTTTCTCTGTTACCTACTTCATAATTTTTTTAGTTTTTGTTTGTTTTCAGTCATTTTGCTATTTGTTGCCATTAATGACATTTTTTCAACATTTTTTCGATATCTTAAGAACGGTTTGTTACACCTATAAAATTTTGTGTCATTTATCATCAACTTTTTACTAGAAACCAATTCGTAAAACATTATACAGAGTGTTCTATTTGAAAAACAGCATATTAGCACTTCTTGTAAAACAATCGCCCTGTATAGCAATATGCTTTATAGATGAGTTTGAGCCGTATTTTGTAAGTCGAATATTAATTACAAAAGTCGATGACGCAAAGAGTTCAAAAATCTTGATTTAGAATTATAGCAGCAAGCTTCCAAAGTTGACTCGATTAGGACATTAAGGTGACAATATCTTCAGAACGGTTACACTTAGTCGTATAGAGCTCTATACATCTTTAGTTGTAAATGTTATAGGAAATCCGAATATGCAGAAACATAGAAGTTTGGGGTTAGCTTTTTTTGTGAATCACTTAGTATTTTTAAAATGTAGGTACCACGTTCATACATAACCATACCAAAGTATGTTTTGATATCTGTAATATTTAAGGAGTAATTTTCTGTCCACGCACTAAACAACCAACCCATAAACGGTACCATTCATACTCACATTAAATTTGTGACTGCGGCGACGTTTACTTGGCAATTCGGTGTCACTTATGATAAAAGCTAATCATTTGTATGGTTTTTCTCGTATATCATGCCCTACTGGTGGACGTCAAATGCAGGCGTCGCCGTGGATCAATGTAGTAAGCGTAAGACTACGGATCCCAAGGTCCCGGGTTCAAATCCAGACACGGCCGACTGCTTGAAAAATGGCAGGTGAGCATTTTTCACAAATATTACGCCCTCGTTCGGATGAGAGGTTAAATGGAGGTCCCGTGTGCGAGTGTTGTCACGCACGTTAAAGATCCCTACCTTGCCTGGAACGGCAAGGGTTCGGCAAAATTCTAAATTTCTAGGCAACAAAAAACTCGCCTCCTGGCCAATGTAGTACCTTCGGGCGGAGCATTGGAAATGTAAATGAACGGACGTCAAATGCATAAAAATTGTCAAAATGAAACATCCTCAGAACCTAGCACACAAAGGATCACTGTGCGATATCCATTAGATGAATTGAAGGTATCACAAACTCTTTAGTAACTACCTAGACGTACCACGCACGAATGGTCTTCCAAACTAATGAGCATTTTTTGCTGACTAGACAAGGACCTATCGACGGCCATCCATACAGATTGCACCGGAAGAATTTAAAATTGCTGGTAACAAGTTTACAACCGAGGTTCAGTGAAGCATCGCACGTACTTCAAAAAGCAATTGAACATCATAATTACATTTGGTAGCTAAGCACAGTGCAGAACTCTCAACACTCGCTCCCTACAAGACATATACCAGGTACCGTTTATTAGAAGATTTTTTTACAAAAACTACACGATAGAAAGATTTTCTCAGCAATTCATTCGGATAAGGCGTATCAGCAAATCGTCGTAGCTGAAAGAAACATCAACTTCTCAACTGACAAGAAATTGCAATTTATTACTAGTAGATATTAAGTGGGCTACTATTTCATCTTAGCAATGGTTCGAAAATTATTAATGACCGATAATATATAATGTGACTACGTGAACTCTAGAAATTTCCTAAAATCATATATAAGAAGAGTTATGATGTACCTCAAGTCATTCCGTGTATTGTTTTTTACTTCTTGCCGAAATCGAAATGAAATATTGAACATCTAACATCACGACCTCCTATTATACTGGTTAGAACGAGTTATTACTTGTCCTCTTGGCATCATCCTTTGTGATAACCAAACACTGGGTTCATCCGAAGACCACAGCTAATTCTAAGCTTTCTATGTGGAAAAGCCATCCTAGTGAGGTGTGCTGCCTTAATGGTCTGAAGAGACGCTCGCTTCCCGCAGTAAACGACCGCCGTGGAGATCGCTTCAAGAATTTACTTCGAAGGATATGAAAACAGACCACCGTTCCCCACTTGCTGCCGCCTATAACAAATATTGCTACTCCTACTGTTTACACTGCACCATGTCCTATTGATTTCCCTAAACATCAGTTATCCTACGTTGAAATAAAACTGGATGAAGCTGAAAGATACTCGACGCGTACTTTAGTTAAAATTGTATATTGTGAGTGGACCATTTAGCTGTTTCTTTTTAAAAATGCAATAATACAAACACGAATCAATATTTTTCCAAATGTTATTGCTTTATTGGCAAGAGCAATTCTTCCGATATTGATGGAATACAATTTTACTTATTTAGCTGCCCCGGTTAGTTGACAGTAGCCCATCCTGTAAACCAAATTTTTCAATACATTTTCGTTAGTTTCGGCCTTTATTTTGTGAATAACTTTTGCAATGTTTTGCTTAAGGGCCTGAATCGTTTATGGATTGTCCGTATAATATCGATCTTTTACGGTACAGCACAAAAAGATCTCTAACGGTGTCAAATCTCAGCTGCGTGGAGGCCAATTGATATCACCAAACGGCTGATAACACGATTACCGAACGTAGTGTGCGAAAAGTCGATTGGTTGATGGCTGCTGTGGCACATCGCGCTATTCTGAATGCATCCAAAGGTTGTGTAAATCCATGTCCTCAATTTCGGCCATTAAGTTATCATCGCTCTATAGCGTATTTCGTTGACTCTTACGGCGTTACCAGCATCATTTTTGAAGAAAAATGGGTCAATGATGCCGCCACTTCACAAACCCCACTAAACTGTTACTCGCTGAGAATGCATTTGCTTCTCTACGATAACGTGTGGGTTTTCCGAACCCCAATTCGGCAATTTTGCTTGTATACATAACGACCGAGATGGAAATGCACCTCGTCTGAAAAGATGATTTCTCGAGCAGATTTCTCGTCAATTTGGATGTGCTGTATAGCCCAAAGAGAGACGCGATATTAAAGTGGGCGGTTGTTACCCTAGAATTCCTGAGTCAGTTGGCCTTTGTAAGCGAGCAATCCGAGATCATTGTGCATAATTTTTTTCATGTTAATGTTGAGTTCCTGTGATGTGTGACGAGTTAATGTTCCTGGATTGAGTTACATACTTTCAGTTACAACAGCAATATTTTCAATTGTAGACAACTGTTCGAGTACGGAGACCACTTCTGTTGTCCACTAGCATGTCCGTTTCATGAACTTTCTTCACAAATTTGCGTACATCATGCGCGGTAGGTGTTTCATTACGGCCGAAATTTCTTTTAAAAATTCGCACTGTTTCGGCAACGCAGCACTCATTTTTGAAATGAATTTTCCATATTTCCCAACATTGATCAACCGTAAATGTGCTCATTTTGAACCGCGTAGATATGATACTGTGTTTTTGTCAATATTTGGAGCGAGGAATAGCCGTCAGTGTCAGAATAACATTTGATCTAAAAAGAAATCGCTAGATGACCCACCCCAGAATTCCTATATTGACATTATAAATATAATTCTTATTTATATTTTTAGTTTTCCGTCACAACTAATTTTTGCTGAACAATATCTGGTATGCCAGTTGTGGATTGTAAGTGATTATTAATAATCAAAATCAACCTATGAGTAAGTTCCGCTATTATTGCAGCCTATCAGATGGGTGCAGTCCTTTCCTTACAAATCGCGAACTGTTCCATAGTCATTAAAATAGAGCGGTTGTATATGTATAAGGGTCTTTGAACAAGTCTCTTCATTTACGACAACTATTTACAATTAAATGTCGCATTTTCAGAGAAGCTTCCATTGTGAGCAGTAAATGCTTTCCCGCTGAAGGAGAAATCATAAAAATATTTTGTAGCACATTCTAATATTAATTGCATACCATATCTTATCATTTTTCTTTTTTCTTGTTCGAAACAAACTGAGGCTTTAAAAAGTCTTAAAAAGACTACAAAAGATATTCAAATTAAATGATGATTTTTATCTAAGGTCTGACATTTTAATTTCTTGTATATTTCATTGCTGTACGAATGCAGTACGTACACTCGTTGGGAAGATAGCCATGCAAATGTGTAACATTTTAGACTATACAAATCATGGTAATTAAAGTTGATGCAATTCAGAAACAGCACTCAACGTAAGTTCTCCATAATTCAATCGTGTGGTTGCGTGTGAAATGACTCCCATTACTGTGATTCAAATCGCTAACAAAAATTTTTGCTTACTGTTTTGGGCGATTGCACAATTGATTAGTTTTACTTTTATTCATTCGGGTATTCTCATTCAGGAAAGGTACAATATTTCAAATATAACCTATAATCGTGCCCTACTATTAGATAGGGTCAGAGATTAAATCGGTTCAAGTACGTGCGTGATTGATAAATAATGGAAAGCAAGGTACAAGAAATAGCGGTGTTCTGTATTTTCGACGTTGAGTTTATCGTTTCGTGACTGTAAATGAATTATTTTTTAACTTTTTAGGTTTAAAAAAATCGGCGTATTTTATTTATAAATGTCGCAATTAACACTACATACAATGTGGTTTTTGCTAATAATTATACGTAATTGAACCACAAAATTATTGAACGGTAAAAATTCGTTAAAACAAACGATAGGGCATCTTCTAGTTTCTACTACGTTGTTTAGCACAGAATCAATAGATTCTATACAACATAGTAATTAGAAGCAAATTTATTAACATTCATTTCTAGGTTTTGTTAATAGGATAAGGTGGATCCAGATGAAAAACACATAATCCTTGGACAGACAATGACTATAAAGTACACAAATTCACAAATTACCTGAATTAACACGGCGCGTAGTTTCTGCCTGTATGTACGGTAGTTCATTTTGCATTTGCAGTGACATTACTGCGATTACTTGAGCTTAAGAAAATATATCCTCATCGATAAACACTTTAAAATCTTAGTTTTTAGGTAAATAAACATGTTTATCAGAGAATTATTATTGTCACGAAAATTTGATATGCAATAACTTCTTTATCTTCAAATTGATTATACAAGTCGTTTCAGCAAATCGTAGCTACAATGAAATTTTAAAAGTTAATTGCTAACACTACATACACTTAAATACTTATTACCGAAGCACTACAATTAATTATCCAAACACTAATTATTATTTTATAGATCACTACAGTAATCTATATGAACACTAATTTATATCGGCAGTCATTTATATCACATCTTTCAAAGCTTCAATTAGAACTCGTAACAAAATTTCAGTTAGAACTGAACTGCAGAACTCTTTAACTGTAATTTATACCTTATCCAATTGTTCTGGATTATTCTACAACTGTTCAGCGCGGGAGGTCTTATAAATTTATTTATCGACTTACCTCCGCGGTTTTTTATTGTTCTAAGCTGCAGTTCCTTGCTCCTCAACTAAGTGGACTGTATTGGAGATTATAGTACGTGTTCCTTTGCACTGTGTTTTTTAGGGGTTTAACAAATAAATTCACATTCAGCGGCACTATGACTAACTCACGTTACCGAACGAAAAACCGACTGTTCTGCTTCGATATCGATGAGAGAGTGTTTGTTCACTACTACCCTTAGTCCCACTTATTTACACATGCACAAGGAATGTTTACGACAGGATATAAGGGAACAAGGGATGACAGTTTTACTATTAGATTTTCAACTACAAATTTACGACCTAAAATTAAACACGACAACGTGCGACAAAGAGACCGAACAACAATATACCGGATTTTACTAATTACATGTCAAATGTATCTATTGTAATATTTTAAATGCAACTTATACCTGTCAATCAAGAGATTTCGCACCTGAGGGCATACCGGTTATCTTTGTTACTAAAAGAGTCCCTTTTTCGAGACGAAAATGTGTTTTGTGATATGATCGATTGGATCATTTTTTATACTGTAGGACAAACAAACAGGATGCGGTCAATACCCATGGAAAACAATGCGAGAACTATTACATAGACGTGCACGTAAAGTGTTTTCTGGACCACTACAATTAATTTTTTATTTATTCGTATTATTTTACTAAAGGATATGATTGTATTTTATTATATTTATTTCTGACGTACTTCCTATGTATAGAACGTATTTTTTGTTAATGTTGACGTAAACTTATATAAATTTTAAACCAGTTAACTGAATAATTTGAAAAAATGTTGTACAATTTTGTACGTGTTTATTTTAAGAATATCTGGGATAATAAGATAAGGTGAATATAGTATTTGCTTGTAAATAGTATCAATGATTAGCTAAAATCCTTGCTTTAGAGTGTTATTACAACTACAAAAGGTGCCAATTATGTCATAAACACGTTTCAAAACATTTATAATAAAGCAAACATACAGTACTTATACTGTTGTCAAGACGATTACAGTAAACCGAACACAGATCTACCGAAGGGATCCACTTAGCTCTTCTCAGTTTAAACCGTTCCTATCTTGAATCTTTTAAAACTTTTTAAGGGAATTTTATTTCTGGTGAAATTTTTATAATAGAATACTTTACTCCTTTGAAAAACCCACTACAGGAAATTTTGAACATACCATTTCTCAAAAAACGAAGATCTTGATTACATTTTCTAGTAGAACCTTTAACCCGGCAGCTGCCTTTTAGTCACTTTCTAACTTCTTCTATTGCATAAGCAATCTTGGACTATATATTTAGCGGTAGAACTTAAGTTGTTGAACTTATTCTAGAAATAAAATTTAGACTTTAACTTTTAGAAATTTTTTTCTGAAAGCAAGCATTTTGTTAATACAGGTGAGAAATGGACTTTGCTATATTTTCAATCATCTTGTTTCGGCCAACTTTAAAAGTTTTGGATATAAGTAGCTTTCAAGTCACCTATCTTTAACTATTATTGGATGATATCTTATGGTTGTCCATTTAAGATAGGATTTTTAGCTAATTTGTTGTAATTAATACACAATATCTAATTTTAAATTTTATTTACAGGGTATAAATACCATTATTACCACACACAATAACAAACTTTCCTTTCTTGTTACTCGGAGTTATACATAAGTTATCCAATTTAACTCTTATTGTACAAATGGAAATTCACGTGCTCTTTTTGAAATTCATTCTAATTAATGATCGGATGCATAGGGTATGTTCTGATTTTCTAACTGCGATATTATTACGGGCTATGTTGCTACACATATTTTTTTAATCGCAGCAATAACAAGTTCTTTTTCTGCTTCTATTTGTACCAACCTCCTTTTTTTGCATACAAATTTCGTCCATTTGTTCTATCTTTTCGTGAGTAAACGTTACCTTTCCATATATTTTGCTGATTTGACAAAAAAGATTCTACTTTCCAAACCGTGCTACTATTATAAGTTATAATACCATTAGTTTTAAATATTACAAGACTGTTCTGAATCAAGGTGTATAAACATTATTAATTGGTGCCGCATACTGAACTATACAATAGAAGAACAGGACGTGTTATCGCTGTCATTAAAGGAGTAAATCTAGAAACAAAGTTGTTTATATGTAGCAGTTTGAAAATCAGAACATACTTTCTGTATCCAATTACTGTTTAAGAAGGTATTACAGGAAAGAGATGAGAATTTAAATTTATAAAATAAGACTTCAACTAAATAAGTTGACAATAATTCCGAGTAACAATAAAGAAATGTTTTTTCTTGATATGGTAATGAGTGTATTTTGTTCTGTAAAAAATTTAAAATTAGTTATTGCTTATTAATTACAATAAATTTGCGAAAACAGTAAGGAAGTACCGTAGGGTATCGCCCAAATAATCGAAGAGAACTTAGATATGTGAGCTTGAAATGTAGTTGAAAGTGTAATAAGGTCCATTTCTTACCTATTGTAACGTGACTCTCGTGCCTCGTTACAATTTACGACCAGGTACGTTATTTTTGTTTATAATATGAGGGTAAATGTTATAATTTGTTGATGGGTTGTGAGACACTACTATGTCATTATGTAGTATATTTATTTTGCCGAATGACAAATAGTTTTGAGAAGTTTGGTTACAATTAATTATTGGGTTATTTTGTTTAAGTGGATCCAGTTGATGTTCTTAAGTAACAACGGTTTAACCAACGATAATAAAACGGCCTTGGCTGCATAGGTTATTAGAATATTGAACTTTGTTGGTGCTGACCTTCAACCACATTTTTTTTTGTAATATCGGTTGTTCTTATCAACAGGACATATCATGTATTACACACATAATTTTGCTCTCTTTTTGTAGCATACCTTGGCTGTTAAAATGTGCAAGTCTTTGAATATGCAAGCACTATTTCTTTGTGGAGTGAGTGTTCCTGCAAGTAAAGTTAACTATTTTACTAATTAGTTTGTGGCACCCTTTTTCCGTCCAGGAGAATTCCATTTTTAAATTTACTAGAGGGATTTTTTGGTTTAAGAAATCTATTTGTGGATGACATTAAGCATTTGCATGAGCGATTGGTTATCTGATCTGGCGTGGTCACTAATTTTAGTTGAGTTGATTATAATAAAGCTGGAACTGTTATCGTTCAAAGGGGGCGGCGTCTTAAAGCAAGTAGGCTGGTTTAGCTAATTGTTTAATAAACATAAGCAATATCATTATAAGTTCCAAATTTGCATAATATACAAAAAGTGAAATTGAATGATTAAGCAGTTAGGATGGCTTCGGATGGCTTCATGGTTGTTGTGAAGCCAGAATTAAACTTGAACATCGATTAAATGTCTGTATGCACCATTTAATGGGGTGTATAAGTCTTCGGAAGTCTTCGACTTTCTTCGGAAGTTGCTTAAGAGTCCCAGTGTGAACTTGAACAATGATGATTAGGACATTAGGAGAGATATACAGGTCGACGAGGTCCAGACATCTTCGGTGGTCTTCGGATCTCTTCGGTAATCTTCGTGTTTTTAGTGGTGGGTCAATGTTACGTTAAAAGAAATTATGAAATGAAATTATGTGCACTTAAAAACTACTATTTACAATATATACAAAAAAAGAGGGTTCAGAAGGTCTTCGGTTGTCTTCTGAGCTCTTCGGCAGGCTTCGTGGGGGTGCTGCTTCTACGGGGATGTCGTCGCTGTGGTAGAGCTTGACAGATGCAATCACAATAACGACTGGTCGGCGAAGTATGGAACGGAATTTGACGTTCGTACGTGTTTGTTAGTTATGGATTATTGAATAATGATCGCGGCCTCCAGGTACGGCGGCGGATAGGGTAACGTTTGGGACAGGACACAGGCTATGGCGAGCACTGCGTTAAGATTTAGCAGGCTATGGCGAGCGCTGCTTGGAAAGGTCCTGCAGGCTACGGTGAGCGCTGTAGAGGAGGAGAATCCCAGGCTATGACGAGCACCAGGATCTCTTCTGCAGAATTCGAATTTATATTTATACAATTCTGGTCGCTATACTTCCTGTGTTGAAAAACGTTTATCAGTGCTTTAACCAATGAATTGCGTTGTCGATTTTTGATTGTGAACAAAGATTATTCAAATTTTATTAGAACAAAGTTTAGTTGGAATTTCTCCATGTTGTTCTATTTTCAGCACGTGTATTCTGATATAGTGAAATTTACATTCGCAGTTCGTTCAGTGCTTTGCTTGTGATCATGGAGTTAACAGAACCACTTAAAGAACGTGTAAGTAAAGGGGTGGGAATAATTTTTCTTTTCTTATTTGTTTGTACATCTTATATATACATTACGAAAAATAAGTTCTTTTATTGCGAGAGGCCAAATTTAGCTTTCTGACCAGTTGTATGTGGTGATACAAAATTAAGCGCCTATTGCAGCAACTATTTCTGTCGCCGAGGACCCAACCAAACGGACTTTGATATCTGGCACTATCACAATAAGTTTGTTTAAATGTTTTTCTTTTATTCTTCATATGTAATTAAATATTCCTGTTAAATTGAGTGGAAATATTAGAATAAGAATACATATGTTTTAGTGATCATTTGAATGAAGTAGTGCTCGGGGATTTATTTTTATACAGGTATCCAGGGTAGGATCACTTTAATATCAAATTGCATACCTACTTGTATATTGGGAGGTCGAAGTTTCAGTAAGCACTTGGACGAACCATTCTCTTTCTAATACAGTATTGCCTGAAATAAACAGTACTGAATTGTAATTGTTTTGTATATTTAAAAAATACATCTTATTGACACTTTATTATATGTTCTAAATGTGCACCTCCTCGTTCGAGACAGACTTCATAACGATGTTCTAAGTTTCTGGTCATGTTATTGAATAAGGGTTGTCTCAGGGCTGCGAAGAAGACTCTAACGGCATCCTTTAATTCATCGATGGTTTGTGGTGCCCGTTTGAAAACGGCATTTTTAGCCATGCCCCAAATGTATGCGTCTGGAGGTGTGAGGTCTGGAGAATGTGAAGGATAAGGGAAGTCAGTAAATCGTGATATGAATTTGCTTGGAAAATGTTCTTGAAGAAATTGACGAATTGCGGCAGCAGTATGGCAAGTTGCCCCGTCCTGCTGAAAAAATTGGTTTCGAAATGCCAAGTTACGTGCACGACAGAATTGACGTAGATCAGGGATAAATCGTGTTAAAATTTGTCTGTACCTCTGTTGATTAAGTGTGACTTGCCTACCATTCTCTTCGATAAAGTACGGACCAATGATTCCGTGTCCGGAAACAGCACACCAGACACTCACTTTTTCACTATGTAAAGGAACCTCTTGAACCTCATCGGGTCTGGCAAAGCCCAGAAATCGATTTGTGCGACGATTCACATAGCCTGACAAGTGAAAATGTGCTTCGTCTGAAAACCAAACATTTTCAAAAATTCAGGATTTTCATACTGTAACGCGAGAATTCTGGCGCAATATTCCACTCTACTGCGATAATCCCGAGGATGTAGTTGTTGATGTACCTGAATCACATACGAAAATGTACCCAGCTCCTTCAGGATTCTTTGAAAGGAAGTTTTTTAAATCAAGTTGTAACGCTGTCCTTGCCTGGCTGACTTTCGGATTTTCTAAGATTTGCTCAAAACACGTTCATGGTTATTGTTGTTGTTAACTGTCCTGGGACGCCCTGAGTTTCCTTTTCGTTGGCACAATACACTACCTGTATTTCTAAACTTTTCAATAACCTTCAAAATTACAGCATTACTTGGAGAACGTTTATTAAACCTTTGTGTGAATTGATCAGACACGTATAGCAAACTTGCACCATTACGTCGCCCGATTCCGTATGAACGAAAATAATGCTCTACCAGAAACACTTTCTCCTCTGTACTTAACACCATTTTTAACAATTAGGCCCTACTAATTACTTGTTTGAGGTTTACTTGACAGGTCTATACTAGCTAACTTGAGTGTGACAGCGCACGCATAAAAACACCGCCAACTTAGTTTCAGTACTGTTTATTTCGGGCAATACTGTATAACAATTGTGTTCTGACACCGGCGTTGTGAACCGGACTGATGTATTGCCTAAAATACTAGGGAAACTTCACTATCTCTTGACAGTAATAATGCCTGCATTTATTTTATGTAATATGCTTATGTATAATGTGGTACAAGTACTCCCTGGGATCTTTTTTTTACTTTTAGTTTTAATCAAATTCAATTATATAGTTGAACCAATTCAATTAGTGCTGTAAGTTTTTTTGGGAGCATAAATATTAATTTAAGAATAGAGGCCGTCATTGAGTACATCTTGTATTTTTATTGAGTCTGATCAATTTGGAACATTTAATAGCATAAGGACCAGTTAAATTTGATTGCACAGACTGAGTTGTTGTTTCTTAATGTATTGTGTTTTGTGACTTTTACTGCAATTGGCGCCTTTCTTATTTTCTACGTGAACTACGAACCTGTCAAGGTCCAATCCTATTACTAAACCGGGAACTTCACCATATTGTACACTAACTTTTCAGAGACTTTTTATTCCCTCTGGAACTCCTAAGTTGATCGGAACGAAATAGAATGTTCCAAATTTCAATGTTGACGTATAGCTTACGTATTAGTGTTTTGTTATACGTCTTAGCGGTCTGTTGGGTTGCTGACCACAGCCATCATTGTATGGAGCCTTGTGGATGATGTCGCCATGGTATTGAGCAGCCGGTCGCTGGGTTACGATAAAATACGAGGAACGATTGTTGAAGGAGGAAAATGTCAAGCAATTAATTTTTAAAATGTCAAGTAGATCTGTGTTATGTTTGAACCTAAAATAAAGTTATTTACTTGAATAATTATTAGTCGTTATCATTAGAAGTGGGATATTCCCCCATTTACAAGTTTAACGTGAGTAAAAGCCATTGTGCAACAATTATGAGTAATCGCCGTAAGCATCGACATGCTTCTTATAGTGGTGAGACCTCGTTTAGTTCTGAAAAATAAAATTAAAGGAGTAGACCTGTCGGTATAGATACACACATACACCCCTGAATTGCAGTCTGGAAATTCAGGTTTGGTAGAGATAGTTACTTTACTTAAGAATGTGCAGAGGCCGCACTTTGGTATGTCAGTAAGAGATGCTGACATTTCAGAATTTAACCCATTGGTACACGATGTTGATAAGTGGATTACTAAGATCGATGAGTACGCAACTATATATAATTGGAGTGATATTAGTACCTGTCATTTAGCAATAAATAAATTAAAGGGTCCTGCTGAACTTTGGTACAAAAGTCTAGGCTATGTGCCAAAATCTTGGAATGATTGGAAATGTCTATTAACTGAAATTTTGCCGTCGGGCCGCGACTTACATGTTCTAATGATAGAAGTGATAAATTCAAAACCCAAATGTAATCAAAGTCAGTACAGGTATTGTTTTGAAAAGTTATCCTTAATTCGTAAAATGAATTTAAATCTGAGCGGTAGCGATGAAGTTAATCTCATTGTTGGTGGCGTGGACAACAACAATATTAAATTCGCCGTTAAAGCTTATAATATTACTGACCCGTCCAAATTAGCAGTATATTTAAAAGAGTTTGAACCGGAAAACTCAGTGGTGAACTCACGAAAATTTACTGACCGCCAATCATCTTCTAAAAATATAATAAAACAGCACGCGAATTCTAATGCAACGAGTGAAGGTGAAAGGACAATCATTTGTTACAGATGTAAACAAACGGGGCACAAGCAGCGACATTGTCCTCAAAGCGCAAGGCCTTCTGATAGTCCTAAACTGTTTTACAAGTATTGTCGCAATAACGGAATTACAGTCGAAAATTGTTTTAAACGAAATAGCAAAATTAGCGAAAGTTAACCGATACCGCGCGATGGAAATAACAAGGTCTTATTTATCTCAAGAGATGGCGATAAAAACAAATTTTATAAACCCATCAGCATTAACGGCGAAATTGACGCATTCTGCTTTATTGACTTTGGTAGTGAATGTTCACTGATTGCCGAAAGCTTTGTTAAAAAAGTAAACTTAAAGACATCGTATTAACGGTATTCGCTGGATCCGAAATTGAAGTATCTAATATCGTTACCTGTAAAATTTCGATTGATTCGGTGCACTTAGCCATTTCATTATTAATAGTACCAAAATGCATTCCGGGTATTAACATTATCATCGGTCAAAACTTTACCGAAGATTCGGGCATTAAATACAGTCGAACCGATCATACATTGTTATTTAATGTAACTACCCTAGATGTTAATGTAGTTCAGACAGCTGTGCAGGTTAACCAAATGGTTAGAATAGGCGTTGATGACCCAGGTGTGCAAGAACAAATCAAAACAATTATAGAGAAATTCCCTACCTGCTTCCCGAGTGATGCTTTAGAATTAGGTTGTATTACTAGTGTTGAATTTAATATAAAATTAAAATCAGATAACCCATCGCTCAAATACCTTATCGACTGTCACTAGCCGAAAAAGTGATGTTACGTGAACTTATTAATGAACTTTTGGAAGGCGGGGTCATCGTACGTCACAATCACCGTTTGCAAGTCCAGTTATTATGGGCAAACGGCGACTGTGCGTAGATTATAGATTGGTAAAACGATAAACGGTCAAAGATAGTTTTCCTCTCCCCATAATCGTGGAACTAATTGATCGATTAGTGGGTCAAAAATACTTTATTGTGTTAGATTGTAAGTTTAGTTACCATCAAATCAGAGTGTAGGAAGAATCTGTCCCAATTACTGCTTTCATTACACCCGAAGAAAAATTTGAGTACCTAAAAATTGCGCTTGGTCTGATGAACGCACCGCACCGTATGTGTTCCAACGCGCGATGGACGCTTTTCGTGGTGACCTAATCTGTCTTAAATAAAATCCACAGAAAAATGCATTAAAAGAACATCCAACATGATCGGTTTGAACCGAGAGCGGATCTGTCTGTACTTCTGTTCTTACGTTTTTCTAATGTTTTTATAGTGAATTGAATTTTAATAGGTAGGAACAACTAGTAGTTTGTTTTAAAAAGCAATGAACTTCCATTTTGTGTATCTTATGAAGTTAGAAATCCGTCTTTCATCTATTAATGCGCCCTATTTTACGATTGAAGAATTTGCGGTTATTTATGTAAATAACAGTTGCAGTCAACAAAAAATTTTGCGCCGAAAGTCTTTGCTATCATTGGTGATACAACATACAAGATGTCTGCGGTGATTTGTTGATGGACAACTCCGTGGATCAAAAAGGTTCGCGTATGACTACTGATTCCAAGGTGTCAGTTTGATTCCCGACATGGACCGCTTGAAAAATGTTAGGCGCGCATTTTTCACAAAAATACGTCCACGTTCAAACGAGAGGTTAAATGTAGGTCCTGTGTGTTATTGTTGTCACGCTTAAAGATCACTACCCTGCTAAGAAAAGCAAGGGTTTGGCAAAATTCAAAATTTTTCAAGTAAAAAACTCACTTTCCTACCAATGTAGTATCTTTAGCTGGAGCATTGGAAAATCAAATGTAGCGGTGATTCGTTGATGAGGAATTACGTTGTTGAATATCCGCTCTTTCAAAATCGTTTTTAAAATGTTTTTTTATCGGTTTCATATTGATTGTTTGAGAAGGCGTTTAATATGTGAATATCTTTCGATTTTTTGTTCTTATCCAGTTTATTTTATATAAAAAATTTTGTGTTTGCTACTACAGCAATAACTGATTGTTCGAAGATGTTTTTCGTATGTGCTATTTAAAAGAAAAGATTGTAATTTCAAAATCTTTTAATAAAAAGACAATTTTAATTGCACTGACACTCATATCTTTTTTAAATAAGAAGCCATTTTTTTGCAAATTAATTTACGATAATTTCGTATTTTCTTCTATTTAAAAATCATTTTGCCCACGAATTTTTGTACATGCATTTTTATGAATATTTATTCTTGAAAGGTAAATTTATATACAAAGTACTTACAGTTCTTCAATACCAAGGTCAATAAATCGGCTATGCTTTTACAAGTTTGAACATATGTAACTTTTTTTTCTATTATTTGGCTAATGTAGTTTATTTAAATGCAGCAAATTGGTTAAGTAGTAGTATAGCATGCAACCAGTGCTCAAGCATTGCATGTGAGAATTTTATAATTGTAATGCAAGGGGCTGGGTAAGAGCATAAATGTACTACCGTACCGTTAAAACGAAAGGAGTAGTGAATATTTACACATTATTCAAACCAGTCCGACTTTTGTAATTCTCTAAAATTAAATTCGATTGGCTGGAGAATATTTCTATGTATAACTGACGGTTAATTCAATTTCAAATTAATTAACTCTTAGATGTTTCTTCCTGTATCGAACGAATCATACTTTATAGCATTCTATTACATGAATTATATGACATAATAGAGTATAATAAAAAAGCACGCATTATCTGTTTTGTAGTTAGTCCTGTTGATGCATGAAAGTGATTTATAGGTTGGTATTTATTTAATTGGATTTTAGGCCACATTTTAAAATTGCACTAAGGATGTTTTGGTGAACAATAGTTGCATTTATTTGATAAGATGTAACATATTGCTCTAACTCACCTCGTGTTTCGCTGGTTTGAATACGTCTTCCTATAGCATGCAATGTATTTCAGACATATCTTCGGCCAGAAATTGCAAAAAAGTGTTGTTTGTAGTCGTGAAATCTGCACCTGCTTAGCATGATTGTTAGCAGATGCAAGATTTCGTTTAAGACGTAAATTTTGCAGCACTCTCAATGAAAGTAGTTCCATAGGAAAAAATAATTACTTAACATAATAACTGAAGATAGAGAGTAACTCCCATGCACTGAATGTACGTTTGTGAAATCAACAAATTGGAAATGCTTTTTATTTAACAAACATGACATATGAATCGAGAATGAATTCCTAATCGTCCGTTCATGGCACTTTCGGAATTTTGAGCTCGTCTACCAGAAATATGAATCGTTTTCTTTTGGTGGAGCTCAAGGGCTTTGAATTTTGTTTTGGCGTATCAACGCAGTTTTGAAAAAAAGAGGTATCTTGGTACTGTATCAACTGGCATTAAAAAGCATTATGTGTAGTAAACAACTAAAATGCTATGTTTTTTAGTTTATTACTGCGAATAAATGTCCACAGTTTTTATAGCTTTCAAGTAAAAACTAAACTTACGATATTTACATAATATAATTGTGGCTCAAAATGTGAAAATGCGTAAAGGCGAAGTCTTGATATTGAGTTTGTACATACTAAAAGTTCATTACACTGCCATTAACTTCAGGAAAAGATAAATCCCGACATCTTAGTGCATCTTTTTGCGTTGAGACTTTCTCATAAATCGAATCAATCTGGGGCATCCCTTACGAATACTTTATTTCATAAAGGTTTCGAAGATTGGTTCAACAGCAATTTGTAAGTTCCTTTTCCAGATCGTTATGCTATACTATTAATGCTACTTTTTTACTGCAGTTTTATCGTTTTAGGTCTAGTGGATTGGAATTTATAAAGTATAGTCATTTTTTATAAATACTTACTGTTGGACGCAAGGGTCATAAAAATCTATTTACTCAAAAAATATATGCAATTTTTAAAGATTTGAAATCTAAGCTTAATTTCGCACCGACTAGTTACATTTAGGACATTAAGTTCAAGGGTTTGTTGATAAATCGATAAGGCAACGCTAAATGGGTCAACAACCCCATCATTTCCCCCTTTAATTAGGTATACTAAAACTTTTTATAAATCTTCAATACATCTTTCTTGTCAGGCAAAACGAACTGTGAAAGCGATTCTATTCCGTTATATAGAAAATATAAAATTTATAAATGTTTGTTTGTGATGTTTTTACGCTTATTTGAAATTGTTACAAGTGCATACATCTTATAAGGTATACAAATAGAATGGTTTTAAAGAAGAAAGTCAACGCTTTTAAATATAAATCCAAGGTTGTTTTCATATCGGTAAAAAGCTCTGTCGAATACATCACGTGCTAACACGAAGGGGCTGGAATATGCTAAAGAGTTTGGAAATCTACATAAATGTCGGACCCATTACGATTTATAGCTTCACCAGGAAAAACAATTTTAATTTCTATATAGGCTTAGTAAAAATTCAGAAAATTCAGCAAATAAACATTATTATAGAGAATATTTATAATATAATAACACAGCCTTACTACTAAAATGTTTCAATCAAATTGAGAAGAATCATTCCATCTAAATATAAATTTTAGTATTTAATATTTAGTTTTAATCGGAATAAAACTGAAAAACTGAAAAACCGGCCTTGGTAGAAAAATTTTCAAAGAATCAATTTTAGATTTATACTATCCGGAAAATAAATTAAATTTAAAAACAACAACACCACGCACGCACGCACGCACGCACGCACGCACGCCGCACGCCGCACGCACCACGCACGCACGC